>JBBMOC010000083.1:27428-50288 GCA_037975185.1 Centropyge bicolor
AATACTAGCTAACCTCAGTAACTCTCCATCCCCCTCCCGGCAGGTGATTGGCGGCTCGTGGCAGACAGCAGATGCTGATCAGCAATCAGAGGTGGAGCAGTGGAAGCGTCGGGCTCAGGACAAGAGCAGAGAGCTGGAGGCTTTCCGGCTAGAGCTGGACCAGGACCACATCCTGGACATCCTGAGGCATCTCCAAAGACAGGGAGTGGTGCTCCCTATCTCAGCCCCCCCACCTTCTCCCACCCACAGGAGTTAATGCACACACAAAGTTAGACTGAAGTTTATCAGTGAAAGCTAATGCTCTAACTGGGCACTGAAGTCAGAGCTAGAAAACATGGATCAATATCTCACCATTAGAATTAGTTCAAGTGAAGGTTTTCTCATTCACTTAAATGAATATATGATACAGCAGCAGTAGTCAACATCCCACATGTCAAAGATGGACAGTGCTTCCTGGTCCACATCAGTCAGACTGAATGTTAACACCTACAAACAATAAACCTACACAATAGTCAAGAGTTTTTGTTTCAGAGACAAAACATTTTGTGTGTCACAAGTCATAAAAGAATAACTGAATGTCTTTATACATCTATACATGTTTTTTGATTGTATGTTTTATAGCTAGTTTCTATTTTTATTTAAATTATTGTAAAGTATTTAATAAATATTTTATTAAAGTCTTAACTGTGATACATTTTATTCTTTTTGTTGAACTGACAACCTCAAGCTGTTAACCTAATGACATGCAGTGTATTGCACCTGTAACATATTCAACAAATTCAGCAGCAGAGAACACTTTTTTTATGCAAACTACTTTGTTAGGCCCAGCCCAGGGGTTACCTGAAGGCAACCTGAATATCCATCCTTCACATGGATCCAAGCAGCCACACAACGATGTTTAAACAGAAAACGATTTATTTATTTACAATAGATAAACGTGAGAACAGAAGGCGACTGAGAACAGCTCCGTGGATTCAACTAATAAAACAGATGAAGAAAACAAAAACAGTGTTTTACCTCCCTGACTAAACTTAAACAGGAGTAAACACGTTACAAAAGAACTGGCAGCTCACTCCTACCGAACATCCCCTCAATTCAGGTCCACACAGCGTGCCAGCTGTGTTCAAACGTGAAGGATGGACTTCACTGCATCTATGTGTGCCACTGTGAGGTGAAGTCCTCCTTATGAGCCAATCCTGTGCGCGGTACACACACCGATGTACATAGAAAATACACAGAATACAAGTCAATATATACAAGCATAAGACCGCATAAATGATGGACAGAAAACAACATCCTGACGACTTTGCTATGCTTAGTGCCTTAAAATGCTAAAATGTTAGACGGCTGTGTGATCATTACAATTGACTGGATTTATGCACTTGGAAGCATGAACAAGCTCCATATTCAAGGGAATCTGCTCATCAACCTATGAGATATCTTTTATGCAAATTTCATTTCAGTTTTATTCATTTAGCACCTAATCACAGCAGAAACGATCTCAGGGCACTTTCATATAGAGCAGGTCTAGACCATACTCCATAATATTATTTACAGAGCACAACCACAAAAAGTGTGTTTCCCTTTAGAATAAAGCTTTTTACCTGCAACTTTGGTATTTACACTGAGAGCTTGAGTATCTGAGCATAAGAATATAAAGCATGTTTCCACACTCCCATGAAGGAGGATATTGCAGCTCAATAGTTGGGGGGCCAAGAAGAAAGTCTACAGTTTGTAATGCAGTGAAAGCTTGATAGTGGGTCACCTGTCAAAAAGGTTTAAATCTCAAACACAATACCCTAATTGAATTCTTTTCTGATCTCCAAACACCACTTTGCACTCCAAGTTTAGACTTGTTCTCCAACCTTATGCATGTCTGTTTCACCAGTGATGCACCTGGGGGCTGAATGGTAAACAGACTCTCAGGGCTCAGTGTGGAGACAGCAGCAGTGTGTAAATTACATCAGTCCACTTCCTACAGATCACAGGAGAGCTGGATTAATGTCTGTGTAAAAAGCCAATCTTTTGTCTTATTGAGGTGGCAAATCTTGTGATGAACACAAACCAGAGGATGCCTCTCTTGGTTTTATTAGCGTTTCTGTATTCATACAGCCTCATACCTTCACAAAAATAAAGTTACACTCAAACTGACTGAGACAGATACGTCTCTCATTCACTCGACAGTGCAGCACTTTCATGCTTAATGTGTAAGGTGAATTTTCAGTATGTGTCAGTGGGTGGCTCCTTGAGGATGCGCCGTACCGCGCCCAGGATTGGCTGCTGCAGTGGACGGATCGGCGCGTGATTGGCCGCTCTACTGTTTGACTTTGTTGGTGTGATGTCAGTGTGTTCCAAATCTCAGCAATTAAAAACTCAATGAGAACAATGTTATCATAACTGATAGCAAATGTTAAATGAAAACAATGATAATAATATGAAAATAAGGCTAGTGTGATTGAAGAGTAAAATGGAAATTTCCTTTAAGAAGCAACAATTTGTCAGAACACTAGGACAGTCAGGTAATGGTCATATAATAAAGGTTACATTACACACCCTGTTGTTAGCTCTGTAAAGGCAGTCGGGCCGCACACACACACACACACACACACACACACACACACACACACACACACACACACACACNACCTGGGTGTGTGTAGAAATGCTGTCCCAGAGTCCTAAATAGACACAAACACATAGCTTCAGTACCTCTCATTATTAGCTGCCAGTTCATCCAGGCCACAGAATGTCCTCCTCTTTTCGGTTGACAAAGAGCAGCTTGGTTTTTCTAAGAGACACACACACACACACACACACGGATTATCATGGATGGAAAAGGCTGATGATGAGGACAAGGAATCCCTGAGTGGCAGGAACACTAGTGATCCATCTTACTCACTGATACACTTTGGTGTTTCATTGTTTAACCTTATTAGAGAGCAAAGAGCTATGTCAGTTTTTTTTTCCATTCAAGCAATTTTGAGAGAGACTGACCACACCACAAGGGGAAGTCTGATCTAAGAGGAATCTCCTCAACAACTTGAAATTGTGTCTTCTGAAATGTTTCATAGTTTATAACCCAGTTGTATTTTCACTGTGCCTAACAGATGAAAATATTACAGAGTAGGAAAAGGTTACATATTTTTATTATGACGCGCTTCTCTCTGTCTCACCGTATAATAAAGCTTGTGCTGTTGTGGTCTTTATGTATGGTTTAAGACTTTAATTTAAAGGTGACCAGGCTGCCTCTTCAGACCGACATGTTAAATTGCCATCAGATTAACATGCATAGGGTGCAGGTCTGAACGCGTCAAAAATTAAACTCTCCAGAGCCAACAAAGGCTTTTGTAAGTCTTGTAGTTCCCACCTGATGGTGTCAGTGTCCTGTAGGGCCAGTCGTATGAGGCGAACCACGGGCGTGAGGCCTGTGCCAGCCGCTAGAAGGTAGAGGTATGAGACATCACGAAGGGGGCGGAGACTGAAGGTACCCTCTGGACCACTAACAGATACATGGTCTCCTAGGAAAAGATAGATGAAAAAAACAGAATTAATAAAATGGATCACACAGTGCTTTTAGACAAAAAACAGAGTAATACTGCCAAGAACAACAAAGTTCTAGGGTGTCAAAAAGTATGGACAAGGCAGAGATTTTTGAATAGGTAACTTTTTGAGAAGAACACTAGACCAGAGACTGGATGAGCACCAGAAGCCATGAGATGCAGCTGAAAGCTTGTTGAGTCACTCTTCTCCAGCAGGAGGCATGCTGTCCATCATGAACCTCTATCTGACCTTTACTGTGTATTTCACTATTAACAGACTATCAAAACAGTACTCATTTTACTATTACAGTCATGTGTACCTCTGCGTAATTGTGTCTAATAATGTCTAATCATGTGCAACACTAATCACAGTTGTCTATGAGTATACTTTCAAATGAAATGCAAAAGCCAAACGATAATACTGGTCTCTGAGTTCAGCAGCCACATTTCAGTAAACAACCACTGAAACATGTAGCCCTCCTCACTTCAACATATGAAGGAGGCCAACGTTAGAAACATTTCACAATATAAAGCAGTCAAATACAACACAGTCTCAAAAAGAACCATTAAAAAACCAAGATGAGGAGGAGGGTATTGGTTTACATTACACTGCAAAAGTGTTGGTGCACAGTGTAGGACGAATGTTGATTTTGCAAAGCACTTTGTCCAAAACTTTCCTCTATGATTCCCAGAGGACAAAGTGACGTCTTCAAAGCCCAACAATCCAAACCCTTCATTTACTATCATAAATGACAGTGAAAAGCAGCAAATCCTTCCATTTAAGAAGCTAGAACTAACAAATGTTTTACATTTTTGCTCGAATAATGACTGAAACAAGTAGTTGATTATCAAAATAGCTGCTAATTTATTTGCTTTTGATCAACTAATCAATTGATTGACTAATTGATGCACCTCTACAGTTTTATCTACTGATGCTCATTCGCAGCAGCACTTCAAATACGTACACTTCATACACACACAGTGCTTGTTCTGCTGTCAGCAGGACGCTATAGAAATTGAATTGTAACTTATGAATCACACTTTATTGAATGAAAACCCTCTTAAATAAGTGATCCTAGCTAGCAAGTAGAAGTAACAAAGGGCTTTACAGGAGACAGAAATTGAACAGCGGGAGTGCTGCACCTCAGTGCCTCTCACTGATGTTTTTGCAGAGGACAAATTAATAAACTGGAAAGCCAAATCTCTACTCACGTAAATGTATCATGTAGGACATTTTCCCCAGCAGCACTTCTAGTCGTAGAACACCCGCCTCAAGGTCAACAATGGTCCAGCCTGCACTGGGGATCTGAGAGGAAAGATTATGTGCATGAATATGTCACCTTCAATCATTGATCCAAGCACCTCTCTGGCCACTTGGTAACTTTAGCCTATGTTATGTTTGATGAATAGAAGAGACAGGCAGCCCAATCACCATCCCTCAGTCAACCCTGCCAACCCTGACATGTACAGACAAAGGTAAAAATCAAGAGAGGTCATTACACTGGCAGATCCTGGTTTGTGATTTAGCCTGCAGACAGAGGATGCAGCAGGTGGAACATGTGACACGTGATTTGTGGGTTCTTTTGTTGTGCTTGGTGTGATCTGAAAACACACACTCTACATCTCATCAGTCACCCACTGTTTTCAACTGCAGTTTTCACTGTATGCCAATAGAGGTTATAGTTACTTATTTGATGCCTCACGAATGTGTGTATGATCATTAAGTGATTACCTTCCTTTTAGCATAAACAACCAGATGAACAGTCACATCAGTTTGGAACCAGTTGTACCTACAAAAACAACAAACAGCAGATAATAATGTAACTCAGCGGTTTTCAAAGTGTGAGGCGCGCCTCCCCTGGGGGCGGCAGAGGGCTTCAGGGGAGGCGCGGCGAGTGAAAAAATAAACCTGAAAAGAAAAAAAACTGTAAACATCGACATAGACAAGATGGATGGATTTTTAGTATCTCAAGTGAAAGTGAGAGAGGGCACAGAGTCTGGGGCGAGCAGAAAACGGAGGAAGTATGACCCTGATTATTTAAAGTTTGGCTTTTCATGTATTGGTCCTGATGATGCTCCGCTGCCACAGAGTGTTATCTGCAAAGAGGTGCTAACTAACGACAGTATGCCACCATATTGAAACCAAGCACCAAAGTTTAACGACCAAGCCGCTATGATAAAAAAATATATATATCTGACTTGATCTGTTTATTATCTGATTTGAGGAATTGCACAAAGAGGCCTTAAATTGAATGTATTCAAAAAGATATTAAAAAACTTAAAATATGTTTAAAACAGATGCTAAAATGTGTTTTAAAAATATTAAAAACATACAGATGTTAAAAATGTGTTAAAAAAAGATATTTATCCACACACAGAGATAAAGATGATTAAAATGTTTTAAAAATATGTTTAAGATCATACTAACATGTTTGAGATGTTTACAAAAATAAAGATGTGTATAGCATTTATTGTTTAAAACCTTTTTAAGCCTGTGTGGACCATACAAAGCAACAACAATAACAGTAATAATAGTAATAATAATTAGGGGGGGTAAAGGGGGGCGGCATGCTTTTGAGTTCTCTTTAGGGAGGCTCGCTATCCCACACTTTGAAAACCCCTGATGTAACTGATTATGCAAAGATGTTTTCAGCTTTGAGGTGCCTGATTCATATTTGCTTTTAGATGTGCTGTCTTTCATACCGAGGCCGAGAGTCTTTGTCAGCTGTAGGAGCCACTGAGATAGGTGGTGCGAGGCCAGTCGGTGGTGGAGGAGGGACGATGGCTGGGAGAAAAAACATCACTACAAGTTAGACTTAAATTCAGATTAGGGCTCAAATCAAAAAGGCTGTATATTAATGCTATCCACCAGTGAGGCATAGCATGATTCTTTAGATAGATTTCCAGGCAGACATTGCTTTTCACGCCTTTTAATACTGCATTAAAATCAAGTTGCACAGACTTCCTGCTTGAGATAAGCAATCATGCACAACAGCTGTGTTTCTTTGAGTCAAAGCTGTTCTCGTTCTTTACCACAGTTTACCACAATATCATATGAGGGACAGTTTTAGTCCCTGTCTGCTAGGCGTTACAGGAACAAGTTTCTTCCTTGTTGAGACACATTCCTGTTAATACTGTGTTGAGTAATGCTGCTGAGCTAAAAGGCTAAGCTAAGCTAGGCTGTCAACATGCTACGTGTATTAACCTTAATAATAATAGCACATTATGTATCACATTATGTCACATTAAATTCCGATTAAAGTTAGTATTTTCTCTCTCTCGTTTCTTATTATCTAGCAATTAATTGCAAATTAGCTCCTGCTCTTCTGGTTCCTCTTCCATGTAAAGGGTACAATTACTGTCGCACACTTCGACAACAACGTCAACAAAAGACGTCATCAACTTGCGACTACCCTCCGTTGCCACCTGCTGGCCGCATCATACTTTGCAAATAATGCCATTATTAACAAAAACATTAGGAAACAAGTAAAGTGACGCAAGTTGTTTTAGGAATGTGCTCTGTTTTTGTTTTTCGCCATGCACAGGTTTAATTAATAACATGAATAATGGCTGCAGGACGTTCAGGTGTGCCGGAATAAACAGCCCTGCCATGAAAAGCACCCTCATACTGACAGTAACCACAAGACGTAGCTATTTCCGTGCTCCAGCATGTACAATACCAGAGGCCCAGGAAATTGCTTAAAAATGGAATCGAAATGGATCACAGTTCTTTCTGATGTCATTAATGAGACCTGTACGTTTCCTGCGGTGACAATGCCCATGTACAGTTATACAGTCAGTCAGCAATGGAGGTCTACGGAGTCCATATGCTGTCACATTAGTTTGCTGTAATACATAATATTCAGACAAAACAATGTAATACACAGTATAAACCCTTAAACTTACAAACTTAATATATACCTATAAACCCTCAAGCTACTTGTAATGTAATGTACTTCCATAAAAGCTAATGAAATTCAATCTCTTACTAGGTTTTTTTTTAGATATCTCACAGATAAACAAATGTGATGTGAGAGCGTCACCCCTTTGATTGAGATCACGAATTGAAGAGTTGATACTTAATCATTTCAACCTGAAAACTGACAACCAATACATAAAAGATATACCTTTATTCATCCCACAGTGGGGAAATTTACATGGTCAGAGAGCCAAGGCTCCCTGCCACAAGGAAATATTCAAATTCCAAAATACCAAAAATATTTTTGTTTCTAGCAGTGTTCAACTGTTCAAAAATCTTCTTGTTGCGATGTAATAAAATGATCAGCAGGAGTCACAGTTTTGGGCAGCAAAGACTTTATGCCAGCAAAAAGGAGATACTGTTCACATGCATACAGGATACATCTGAAGAGCTCTGAATTATATTGGCTTGTGCATTTGGTAATATGTAGCGCAGGGGCTGGTAAGGTTCACACACAATTGTGATTGGGCGCCAGACAGGAGGATGATTCATAAAAAAAAAAAAATCAAAACTATAATCCTGTCAAATTTGTTTAATAATTTCAAATGAGTATGAAACCTACAAAAAAATAAACCGGCGAGCTCAAACTCCTACCTACAAAATAACAATTTAAAAAAAATCTACATGTCAGACTTAAATCAACTCAAAAGATATTTAATTCATAAATTATATCAATGTTACTCAAAAAGAAGCAACACGTTCACGCTACAGAAACAAAATACAAAGATTATGTTAAACAAAAGTATCACTTGTCAGATAATCAACCCAAAAGACATGCTAAACAAGTTCCTTCAACACAAATATGGTCATACAATAACAATGCAACAATAATATTTAATTAATCAAAACCCAAAAAAAGAATGAGGTATGTAAGGTTGTATGTGTGTGTGTGTGTGTGTGTGTGTGTGTGTGTGTGAGAGAGAGAGAGAGAGAGTGAGAGAGTGCAAGTGTGTGTGTGAGTCCAGTTCTGTTCTTCTCTCTCGGGTGTAGAGATACAGGTGTGTGTGTGTGTTAGTTCAGTTCAGTTCCATGGGTGTAAATGAGTGTGAGTGGGTGAGGGGGTGAGGGTGTGAATGAGTGTGTGTAGGGCTGGGGGCAGAGGGAAAGAGTTAGAGGGGGTGTTTAGGGTTTGGAGGGATTCAGGGGAAGCCTGGAGAGTGGTATACAGTACTTAGCTTTCTGAAGGATTGTTTCCTCCCTGGGCCAGAATGGGGTCCAAGCCTGCAGGAGATGGGCCTCCTGCAGACTCCGGGGATCCTCCACTGCTCAGGCCACCGCTGTCCAGAAACTTCAGTTGCGATCCAGCTGGTTCCTTTTCTTCTCCCCTTGGCTGCTCTCTTCCTTTTTCAGTATCTCTTTCATCTTTTGTGAGATTGCAGGCTGATTTGGTTGAACCTGGATTTCTGTTGTCTTCTCTCTGCTCTCCTCCTGGCCATGTGCTCCAGCCTCCCTTCCCCCTGATCACAGGTGCACTCATTTATCAACTCACCTGAGTTTTTCTCTCTCTCTCTCTCTCTCTCTCTCTCCTTCCTGCCCCTCCCTTTCCTTTCAGGAAGTAAAGCTTGTTTTGTAGTTTTTCCTTTCTCCTTTCTGCCACAAATATACCCCATCTTTTCCACGCCTATTGTCCAGCCTCTAAACATTTCATAGGTCAATACATTTTTCACTATTCGGTCATCTCTTCCCTGTGACAGATTGGTGACCTGTCCAGGGTGTCCCCTGCCTTCGCCCGAGTCGGCTCCAGCCCCCCACAACCCTGCAGAGGATTAAGCGTTAGATAATGGATGGATGGATGGTCATCTCTTTGCTTCATCTTATCAAAACATTACATAAGACATATCATATTACACCATTAGACCATCCCAAACTTTGGGGAGTGAGGGGCACCTTGTTAACACATACATGCAGGGTTTCATGGGAGATACCAGATCAGGGGATTTGGTTTGCTAACACACATGCACGTTTTCATTGATAGGCATCGGTGTATAGTCGACAGGTGATGCCTGTCACTACCTTCCATTTCTTATTACATCATCATTGTCAATATTCTTGCAGAGGTTCCAGGGGATTTTTGTCTGCTAACACTCTTGCAGGTGTTCTAGGGAGTTTCCAGAAGGATCTTTTTCTTTCTTTTCTAAGTTGTACTGATTCTAGACACAATTTCTTTATTATTGCTTGTTATATATTTTGTAAAATAATAATAATTTTATATCAATTTATGTACATTTTCTTTGGCTTACACTGATTTCACATTTATTTCATTATAATTTTTCACAAAGGGGTCATGTTAGTGACATAAGAGTTCACACTAATCTTCTTTCTTAATCACAACCTACTTACTAAATGACTCTTTTCAATGTAACTCTTGATTCAGAACAGACATGTATCATGAGTCACAGCACAATTCTACACATTTAATGTATCTTTGATTCAAAATAGATACATGTTTTAAACTTGAATCATGAATGAAAATGACAGAAAGAGTTAGAACAGGCAAAATCAAAATAGGAATGGGTAAAAGTAAGGTACTCAAAAATAAGCAAGGTTGGCCATGCTTGTTAAAGAGCAGTCCAAATGGGCAAAACCCCGGAGTCTAAGGGGAGGAGACCGAGCTGAGGACGAGTTCTATGAAAATAAAACAGGAAACAACTAAATGCACAACCCAAAACATGACAGGTCTTTCACAGAGTCTGGTGACCCTCTGTCATGAGGGCTGATTCTGGGGCAAGGAGACGAATGATTAGATCGGTCAGATTATTTTAGTTTAGAGTTCACATAATAAATAATATTTAGGTACTGACTGAAGCTGCCAACCTTACACTGGCCTCTCTTTGGTCAGCAGACTACACCTTTGAAGAGCCTTGAGTAGCGAGAGAACATTTGTAAAACCTCATTTTTCCAGGTATTGTGTCAAATGTTGAGGCAACACTTGCACCCTGTGACTAAAAAGTGCCATTCGTCACTGACAGGAATTAATATTTAACTGCAATGAATACTTGTAACCGAACCGAATTATTATTATTATTAGCGGTTCAAGTGGGATTTGACTCCCCCCTCCTGAGGTATGGCAATGACGCGTCCCATCGCACACCATGGGCGATGTGCGACGGGGCGTGTGGTGCGGTGCAGAAGTGATTTTTAGTCCATGGTGCTACTGAACTAAGGCTCCGGGAGGCGGAGCTCAGCTCCAGAGGGCTGGTCCACTTTAACCCCTGAATACAACAGTATTTTTATACTTAAAACATTAAAGGAAAAATTGCCAAAATGATTGTTCTTGTTTTGGGTGACTTTGTATTTGTGACACTCTTTGATTCAGTTAAATATAGACATAATGTAGAAATCTTCCACATCCCCAGCATCTTGAAATGGAGTGTGTTCAGTCGGGTACCAGAGGTCCTCTGCCAGCTGCTTGTACTCTGCAGACACAAACACACATTACAAAGGTGAACTAGACAAACACACACACACACGGTGTTTACATGTGACACTAGGACATTAGATATCACATAAAAAGTTCAAATCCTCCAGTCACTGATTGTGAGAGAATTCATACAGACATGTTGTATCTGTCATTATGAAGACTTGAGCTTCTTCTTTGTTACGTCGCCTACAAGTAATAATACTGGTATAAAATAATAACACACTATTCTGTCTTGTTCTGCTCTTCCATGTCCACTGCGTTGCTGCTTCATCTCTTCTCTTCCTGGGTCCGCTCTTCATCTTGCTGCTCGTTCTTTGGATCCTCTGGGCTCTTTTCCTTCGTCACCTCTTGGAGTCACTTAATCAACCCTGAAGAAGAAAAACAAATCACAATTTTATTCATTCTGAGATCAATAATTATACTTTCTCAGCACAACACTTTGACTGTGGACACTAAAATATCTACAGAGTCATTTTACTCCTTGGGGTCACCTTGTTAGTCGGGCTGATCCTGGATCCTCCCTTATCTCTGCTCACGTCCTCGGCTGCTGCTTCTTCTTTCTACTTTTCCTCTCTTTCCTTCTTCTTCTCGTCTGAGGTCTTGAGTCACCCAATCAAAGCTCTGAGCACCAAAAAACATGCAATTAATACTGAGATAAATAAGCATAAGCATTTTTCACACAGCTGTAAGATCAATCCTTAGTAAACATACAGTGTCAGTGGGGCCATTTCTGTTCCTTTTAGTGAGCCTCTGTTCTGGCACACATCAGCAACAACATGATGAAAGAGAATGCTGTACAGTTCCACTCACCTCTTCTCTGATCCTGGAGCTGCTCCTTCATGTCTGCTCTCATCGGGGGCTTCTTCTTCATTTCCTTCCTCCTGCTGTTTCCTCTGGGCTCTTCTGTGCTCTTCTCTTCCGTTTGGGCTCCTGGAGTCGTCCCACAGCAGCACTGAAGGGGAGCCAAAGACAAAACTAAGCCACATACTGTTTGTAATGCTGCTGTTTGGAATAGAGTAGCATTTGAGGAACATTCAGCGGTGGTGAAGTTTATATATTGATGAACATGAACATTTATCACCATCATATTCTGTGGCTGGAGTCCACTGAAGACTGGACCACTGATGATTTTCAGCCACAAACTGCACACAGTGTGTTGAACCAGGCTCCTGGTTCTGTGGTTAATGGATGTGGATCTGAACATGGTTCACCATGCTTTGCCACTTGGTCTCAGTGAAGGAGAGCAACACATCATTTGAAAGGCACTGGATCCAGAATCTTTTCCAGAAAACAAACTAAAAGAATTGGAAAAACAGAGTTTGGATTTGTCATATTTTTCTTATTCTGTCAGAGATGCTTTCACAGATATTACTGATAAGATTATTAAGACAATTCTTCTTCTGACACCTTGGCAACAAAATTAAGCTATTTACCAATGGTACTGTTGGATAAGAGCTAGGATAAATACATATGCATTATGCACTATAGCAGCATAATGCATTCATTAGACAGATGACTGTCTCATCTGTCTGCTGGGCTTTAACTAGCTTAAATGATTTTTTTTTTTTTTTTTTTTTTTTTTTTACAACAAAGCTCTCCTTTGTTCGGGTGGTTAGATATCATCAGAGGATGATCTAAGGTCAGTGGAGATCAGAGGCTTAGCCCTAAAATCTTTAATTTTGTCAGTCAACAAATACTGCAGTATTTAATATTTAGTATAAGTGATAATAGGAATAAACACTTTATTATCAGTATTCATGTCATTATAATAGTATTGCCTCCTTTAACACACATTTCCTGCTCATGATATTGGCTATGCAGTTTTTCGCAGCATGAGAACATTGACGGTTGGTATGAGAGTGTGTGAAAAGTGTCAATCACAGTCAGAGTGAGAGTGGGCAGTGTTGATTCTTAATTATTACTATATTACAATTTTCATTGTTGATTATATCTGTTTTTGTGCCAAAATTCTGCTTGTTTCTGTTGTAATGAAATGATCCCCATGAGGGACGATGAGGATTCCATGTCCAGTCGTGCCACAGGCTCCCTGCAGATGGCAGCAAAGATCAACAATACTGATTCACTGTTGATTCTTGGTGTTGTTTTTATCAGTGTTTTGTTGTCTTCCATAACAGGTAGCATGAGCACAGATGAGCCAGCCCCGCGTCAGGTCCTGTTAATGATATTGCGCACTTATAGAAGCTATACTTCTGAATATTACACAAGGGAGATAAATGCACTGCAAACAATGTAACTAATGAGTCTAGAACTGTCACGTTTGTTGGTTCCTATAGTGCTATATACTTCCACAATCATCCTCTGGCCACCAATGGCCTTCTCTTGTATTTTCTCTCTCTCTCTCTCTCTCTCTCTCTCTCTCTCTCTCTCACCCATCTCTGATCCTCTCTCCCTGTAGATCCAGCACAGGGGCAGATAATTATTATTTCAAAACCATTTGCCAGATCATTACCAGCTAATCCCATGTTTGGTCTGATGAGTCACGCGCATCATTTGCCACGGTGAGGGGCAGCTTGGGGCCCTTTAACAAACACTGGCCAAGGACCACTGGCCTGCCCTGTGGGGCCACCAGACTGCTGAGGGTGGGGGTGGGGCGTTCCTCCAGGACAAGCAAGGAGTGTGAATCGAGTAGGCAAGAACTAAAAAAGTTATTATTTAGACATGTGTTTGCCTGTAAAGAGTGTATGCATTGTTACTTACCGTCAGCATTAAGTTGTCTACAGTGTTGCACTTTGACAAGGCCTGAGTCTGATCTGAACCCAAATGCAGCACCACAAGACAAAAGTTTCAAAATAAAAGATCTTTAATGAAAAAAGGCGAAACTCAAAATCACTCTTAAGAGGAAAATGCAATAACAAAGTACAACAGAAAATCACTCCACAGAGATAACCACACAAAGTACTGAACTGAAAATCACTCAGACGAGGCTGAGGCAAAACAAGACATGAGCAAGACAAAGTAACGAGAGAAAAGGGAAACCTGACAAAGAGAACACTGAGCATGAGGCGTGGGATGACGGACTATACAGACAGGACAAACTGGCACAGGACAAGGGAAGACACAGACATTATATACACGAGGTGATGGGGAACAGGTGGAGACAATCACAGTGGAGGGAAACACAGGAGGAAGGGCAAGTTACCTGGAACAAAAGAGGAGATGGTTACCAAAGTAAAACAGGAAATGACGAGACAACATGAGACAAGACATAATGCAAGAAAGTAACTCAACGCTTTTTCTTAGTCATGACACACTTAAGCAGTGGTGATAAAAGCCCTTTCATTCTTTTCTCCCCTTGCATGCCCTCTCTTCATATAACCTACATCAGTTGACACTATTTACCAGATGTAAGCTACAAAATGGGTTATTTCCTCCTCTCTCTATCCCTCTTGAGCAATAACAAGGTATGAATAAGATGGCTGTAAAGTGTATTGTAGGTGTGCTCTATTGTAACAAATCTTCATCCTAGTGTATTGAATCATTTTCGTCATCCAGTAAGATGTTTTTTTTTATTATACAGCACATTATACATTATACAGCACAATAAGTATAATACAAAACTAAATAAATAAGTATTTTAAACAAGTATATTCCTCTTAACTGCTAGCCATAAATGCAGGGATAAGACTAGTTCCCCCTAAATCTGTGACCATATGATTTTCTATCCTGTTAAGTAGGTAAGAGGGAGCTCATCTAAGATTAGCATTCACGCTTATTTCAGCAATGACTTTCTACAAAGGTTTTAGTCTCAGTCAGTGCCACAGTCTGATTACTGTATGGAGGTATGCAGTACATGGATTTAAACTGCACTTCACACAAAAGAGTGTTGGTTACTCCTGATTTTAGTTTCTAATGAATCTCGTGTTCAGTGTATGTATAGTATTTTTGTATAGTATCCAAGTAATTAACAGCGGCTTCCTGTGACTTCCTGCAGGATTCTCCATCTGTGCCAGGACTTTACATTCTAGCTGTGAAGACAGGCAACATGAGAAACAGATAGTTCTTCCCAAAAGCAACCCATTAGACCTTAATGTCCATCTGTTTCTTCTCCTCTGTGTTCAAGTCCTATTGCCAGTGTCTTCTCATAAGCATTCACACCCAGTGGACTGTCTGTTGTGGTTGTTGACAGTTATTTCCCAGGGGCACACTGATTGTCAATGCATACGCGCTGCCATATGGTTGTATGTGTGCCGTACCAGCCTGTGTTTCCTTCCGTGGGTCAGTTGACCAGACAGCTCGTGATGTCACAGCACGGGGAGTTTCCATGGCAACGCATGAGGCTGAGGCGTCTGGATCAACAAATGCCTTTGGCAACCGCTCCAGTCGACGTGCTGCACACTTTTTGTGTCACTCCAACGCTCTCACTAATTGTCAAACACGTCTCTTTTTTTTCGTTTGTGTGCACAAGTGTGTAAATTCATATCAAAACCTTGTTTACTGTCCAAGCCAAGGTATTTTATCATCTATACATATGTGGCATTGTGGTTTCAAACCACAATTACAGCTATGCAGTGTAAGCTTGGACTGAGGAATCAATTTCCAGATGAATTTGGGATCATTTTGGCAACATTGGCTTTGTGCCACAACCTAAGTGATGGCTTGGAAAACGTTGTAGTATCAATATGTAAACATGAAGATTTGGGTTTCAAGATACATTGTACATAGTGTCATTTCAGCTCTAAAAGAGGAGTTCAACACTGATACTAAACAATAACATTAGAACTATAAGCTGTCATTTTGGACTTGGAGACTGTTTGCAATCATCAACCATGATGCATTTTGGTGTGACTGTGTGTCTACTGGAAACCATAGACTGTATAAAACAGCTGGAAACTTAAAGTCCTATTTCATTTGATGTTATTGGGATACCTATCAAGTCTTCGACCTTTTATGCTCTATATTATTTCGAAGCTGCATTCCTTGCTTCTTTCACTTGGGGGCAGCAGAACAAGCTGAAAACACAACAGCTGAAGTATTATCTCCCTATGAAGTTGATTATATATAGTTGGTTAATGAGTTAGCAGACATTTGCCTATTTACACATCAGGTACACACAACACAGAGCAGCACTGGCATCATTTATTTGGAATGATTTTTTGTATCCACCTAATGAATAGTACAGTAATCACTGTCCTTTTAGCTCTGTTCTGCTCTCCTCCACCTCTGGAGAAAAACAGTTAGACAACACTGAGATATGTCCACATGGCTTTATCACTACTTTTACATTACACATAGTCATTGTTGAACCAATGTTCATATAATAATATTCATTAATGCGGCTTAATATATCTGATCAGACAAGTCACTCCAGGGCAATAACAGAGGACTTTACTCAAGAGTATGTAAGACTTTTAATAAATTCTTCATCCTGCCTTTAGGAGCAGCAGCTAAATAGATTTTACTTCTTACATTTTGATGGATATTTTCATGATGTTTAAATTCTCTTCATATTCATTTGTGTGAGGTCAGATCTCTGAACAAGCACTACTTCCAAAGCTCTTACTGGCTGTCTTAGTGACCCTTCACCTCTGACCCCAGCTAAGGGCCTCACTCATCATTGAACGAATCAATTCTACCTCAAAGGTTTGAGGTGATTCTGCTCAGGCCGATTGGCTGTGTCTAATTCAGATCCATGTTCATAGCAGGTCAGCAGCCAATAGATCACTCGGACAACTCATTTTGGAGGGTTTCTTTTTCATTCATGGTGAAACTTCATTTTTGCTAAAAGATTTGTATATTTATCTGAAATGCAAAGAATGGAACATACAGATCATTTCAGTCATGTATTGCAGTTTCTGAATAACATGGGATGTTGCTTATCACAGGCTTCATCAGTCATACAGCATCTGAAGGCCAAGACTGTGTCTGCATGTGTCTCCTGAGACCCAGAGATGTCAGTACAACCTCACTGCTGTGGCCATCTCCCATTCACCACAGTAGGTCAACAGGAAGGGGAGGAAAAGCAGACACCGTGAGTGTAAGGGCCATATGAGTGACCCTGAAGAGAAACTCACAGCAGGACAAAACCAACTGAGAGCCCATTAGACCTGTGACAGGGCAGAGCCTGACTGTCGAAGCAGGCTTCTGTTTCAGAAATGCCCCTGGGCTGAGAAGATTAGTGCTAGCTGATGCTGTTAAAATGTCCACAGATGAAAGTGACTGTAGCTCTTAAACTTAGAAATTATAATAATAATAAACTTATTTGTATGGCACTTCTCAAAACCCAATTTACAGGCACGCAGAGAAAAATAGAATACATACAAGAAGCAATGCATAACTTGAAGAGCATTACAATGCTGCACGACAATCACTATGCCAAATAAAACAATATGAATATATATATTTAATATAATATAATATAATATGTATAGTGTATAAAAGCTTTGAATTATCATGAAATAAACACACACACAAGCATAAAATGAAAAGACTAAAAGCATGCATTTGTGATGTGATGTAAAAGCATTAACAGATTCTGCAGTTCCCAAAATATACCAGGAAAGGTACAGACTAATTTGACTCAGGTCGGATTCATGTCAGCTAATGGATTCCAAATGTTGCACTCTTTATAGTGAGAAAAAGTGGCAAACTCAAACTTCTGGAAACATTCCTGCCACACAATCCATTTTTTCTTTATCCTGTTGTCTTTTCGCTGCTTTCTAAATTGTCATATTTTGGGCAGAATATACATACACTGATTTTGTTTAAATTCAAATTCACAACAAAGTCAATCTCTTGGCCAGATCAGATGTGTTTGGACATTTTCATACACTTGTCTTCCATCACTGAAATCTATTGTAACTACTGTGAATGCAAGGATCAAGCTGACCACAGTCTCTGTTACTACAAACTTTTCACAGCCTGACACATCTTATTCCTCTGCTTTAGAGCTTCATTGTTGTCCAGAAACTAGTAAAACACATCAGAGAGTCACACTGTTGCACTGCTTGACATGTTCCTTCACTGCCATAAGCACACACTGTAGTTTATTTTCACTCATGCCCACATACACAGTCCTGATGAACCAAATATATATGAATCCACGGTAGAAAATAGCCCTCAAAAAATGCATTGTTTCCTCCTGTTTGAGTAATGTTCACAACAGGGAGCTCGTGTACGTTTGTGTTACGGAGGCTTTTTTGTGAATAAAACTATATATTTATCAGCCATTTTTAACGTTTTAGGTCTTCGGCAAGAACGAATGGCCAGGGCTTAGGTCTTAGTGCCACAGACAGGGCAGGGAAGTCAGAGAGAGACGGACTAACACATTGTTGTTTTGATATTTTAAGGGACTTGTTGGCAATAAGTAAATGATGTGAGTCTAATCCTCCTAATCACACCCTGGGACACGGATCTGAAGAAGCTTAGACAGATAAAAAATTATAATTACCACTGAGCTGGAAATGTAGAAATGAAAACTAAACAAGGATAACTTTAAAAATCAAAATCAAAATTTTAGCTATACTGAATTATCAGAAAAAATGACATAATTTGTCCAAGAGACTTCGATCCTTTTGCGTCACATTGAAATATGAAGAAACTCCACTGCATATCACTGCAACCTATGTTCAGTTACAAATCCAAAACTCCAAATATCTCTAAAGGACTGTCAACAGATGTTCAGATTTTAGACATGAAATAATTTTTAAAAAACACTTTTCTAAACTCACTGTGACATACTAATCACCAGCACAATCATTCACAATGAACTGAACATTCACAGGTTATTTGTAAAGCTCTGCTCTTAATTCTATGAGAGTGAATCGCCTCATCTCAACTATTCTTGTCTGAATAGTCCAGTGGTCAAAGACATATGTTCCCTATGACTGCATGTTCATCGCTTTGAATACAGCTCAGGAACTTTAGTGTGGCATCCTCCTGTTTCTCTTTACTGTCTGTACTTTTAAGTTATTCAATCCATTGATGTCAAAACAATGTGCTTGGACCTAGCTTACTGCCATTTGTGGCTATATTTGACCAGATTTTTTGCACTTCCTGTCAGCAGTTTTTCAGTGCAGTCCTCTTATAAATAGTTTAAGATAAGTGTTCATGCATCTAGAGCTCCTCCAATAAGCAGAAGACAATGGTGTTGACACTAAATACTGTCCTCCATAATGAGGCTGACCTTTGATAGCTTCTTAAATGTTCTGCACTTGTGATAATTAATGGAAGCAGCTTGCTCATACTAATTGCTTCGTGCCTTGTCACTGACAATCCCAATAAAGCAGAATAGGGTTTATTAATTACTGCTTACTGGGAGCTAATGATATCACATGTAGCCCTGGGAGGTCAGGTCAGACCGTCTCATCATCGTTGGACAGATAAAGGTCTACTTTTGGCAGAGTCTGCTTTCACATGGAACAACTCTACCTGCAGAAGTTTCAGGGAAAAAAAAGAAATGTTTTCATGCAGAGGCTTTGAGCTTTTTCTTTATAATTGTATAACTTATTGTTTAATAGCATCACATGCTGATATTTGGATGAGGGACAAGCTGAAAGCCTTTTTTTTTTTTTTTTTTTTCGGGCCATAGGCAGGATTTGGAACTGCACTTGTGTTTTATTAAAAAGTATCATAATTAAAATAGTAACACAAGAAAAACAGACTAGTGGACTTTGGGTAACACTGCTGAGTCTGTTTCAGAACTCCATCCAATCGGGAGCGTTATCTGATTTAAAAGTTCTTACAAAACTTTTTCAACAGGCCTCAGTTTTACTCTTAAAGCTGCACCAATAAATATTTCAACATTAACTATGGTTCAAAGAAGTGACAAACCCACAGATAGTTCTTAGCGGCTCTCAGTATCCCTCTCTCTGGGGCTCAGGACCAAATCTGATGGGACTCATAAATCAGGTGACCACAAAAACCGCTCCACTGGCTAATAGGTTCACCATATTAAAGACACAGATTTATAACTCTAAAATGCAACACAGAAGCACTTTCCAAATCTGGTGATAATAATGTGTTTCACTTATCTACTCCTCGCACACTGGATGTGAACATTAGGCTCTGGAGGATTTAGAATAATGATTCTAGCACACATTTTTCATACACCATCATCAGAAAGTCCTGTTTATTTGAACTTTGTGTTATTAACCATGTATCTGCTCCAACACACTTTATTCCCATTTCATTTGTTCATGTGTTTATTATATTATGCTCTAATGATCATAAACTACCAATTTCGTCATAATATATATCTTAATAAACGACTCTCATCAAACAGGAGTTGGAGTCATGACTGTGGTGAGAGGAGTGCTCTTCAGTGATCCCCAGCTCTTTCCCCACATGCAGCACACTCCATTATTTCTCTCCCTTTTGTTAAAGATGCCTCATGCCGCAGGTTTTTGTGAGTGACTTGCGTCTGATAACAGCGAGCGAGGCCCGTGTTTACCAACAAGTGATGGTGAAATTTCCCACCTTTCCAAGGTAAATATGTACTCTCCCACACTTCACTATCACAGAGTGAGATAAAGAGGGGTAAAGAGAGACTGATAATGACTTCGGGAGAGAGAGAGAGAGAGAGAGAGAGAGAGAGAGAGAGAGAGGCCAGATTCGGGGTGTAAACAGTGGTTGAATACGATGACAGTGTGAGCACAGCTGATAGTGTTTAAGTCACACTGTCTCCTCTCGTAGGTCCTGCATTGTTCTCTTGTGCCTCTGGCTGTGTTTTACAGTATAATTAGAGCTTATTTCACTTGAAAACGCCCACGTGCTATACATTCCCATCTGCTCGGCTCTCACCTCCTCCCTCATCCACAAACTGGGCGAGATGCAGTTGGCTTTCGAGCGATTTCAATTTGGCGAAGCCGTAAATGTGTTTTGTTTCTTGATATGACTGATCACACAAGCACTGTGGTATTTAAACATGTGGCTGTTTCAAGACAGCTTTTGAATGTGCACTTCTAAACATCCAGTGGCTCGTGCAGGGAAAGACTTCTCCGGCCCACACATCCAGTTTCTTATCTGGGTTGGATAAACAGAAGTGGGTAGTTTAGCATGACAAATGATCTATGGGGATCGTAGGGCCAAAACCTCACAGCAAAGGCCACTGTGGGTCAACGTTTGTCTCCGTGGATTGCCTCAGGTGGCATTCAGTAAAATCAATAACAAACATCTAACCTATCTATATCAAGCCAAAGGTGCCCATGAATACCACCCTTCACTCAGGCCATCCATAAGGACCCACATGGCTGACTGAGAGGAGCTCTGCTGATCTGCCACCTCGGTGGGGAAGGCTTTGTTCAATCCAGCCAACTATACCTACTTGGTTATGTTGAGTAAAAGACTGTGGTCATGATTGAAATAAATCAATGTTGACTGTTGTTAGAACATGAGCCACTGTCTCTGGTGTGGACATCACACATATTGTGAGGCCAACTATCCACCCAGGATATTATACAATGATGTTTAAGGTTTGAATAGATTTAGGCATCTGCTTTGTTAAAGTAAGAGAAAGATCATGTTTAAGTGAAACTACGTTGAATGTTGTTAAACTGTCAAATGAACAGTCCAAGTCACAAAAAACATGTTGTTTTTAGGCATTTGAACAAACAAAAAATGCTGATGAAGAAGACAGTCCAGTTTTGTGAAACTTAAAGAAAAAGGGCACTTCTCAGGAAGGCGTAAACGTGGATTCTTCTAAGAGCCTGAACAAACCATGAATATTGTGGGGGTTTATATGAAGGCTTGATTTCTATAGGCTGCCCATAGAACGTATCTGTCCAGTGTGAGTTTTCCTCCTGTTCACTCCAGCTGTCGGCAGTCTTATAATGACAACACAAACATGGCCTCAGAGGTTAGCAAATTGGATGATGTGGCTTAAATCAACTCATCAGAGCCGGCCGAATGAGACCAGCCTGGCCTTGTGGAAGTGCATATGCTGGATGAGTTGAGAGCATCATCCCTTGATAAAAGTGTGTACTCAAAACATTAAAACATCATCGTCACAACATCCACAGGCTTCTCAGAGCGACGCAGTGTGAAGGCACTAGCAAATATAAAGCCTGGCTTATTAAGAACTGGTAAGTTTCACTGAACCAAAAGTGACATGTTAACACCAAAGACCTGTAGAGCTTTTGAACAACGACCAGCATATTTAATTAAACAATGATCACATACAATCCATGTTTGGTTTTTGGATGTAATCTCTGTGTCTTTTTGCAATTCAGGGATGAACAGGGTTATTTAACTCTGGACTGTGAGTCCTACAGGTAACATATCTATCCTCATTATTACAGCTACAAGATTACAAAAGAGGACTGTGTAATAAGAGAAGTAAGTAAGTGGGACTGTGGACTCGGCATCTTTCTCAACACACAGTGCAGTCACAACTGACTGGTTCTTTGGACACATACTAAGCACAGTCTATGCTGTCTTGGAATAGTTTCTAGTTTTGGAGTTCTCCTAGAAAATTGTCAATTAAGCCACTGGTGGATTTTGTGTGAGCTTGGGAAACCAGTCATTGGCATCCCAAGTTCCAGAAAAGAACATCAATGCTGACTGATTCTGGAACATGGGAAGAACTATGAACCCTGTTTGTTGGGAGCAAAGGAGGCTGGAGGCCGGGGGGGATTGATGGGTCACACCCACAGTCAGTGTTGGGTTCTTTGCTCCCCTAGTCTAACCAAATGTTTTTTTTGTTTTTTTTCATTCATCCATTTCTTCATTCCTTGTTCATTTGATTCAGCATTGGATTGGTCAAAGAAGAATGGTTTAGGTAAATCCAAACATATCTGACCTGGGAGTGGTACCAATGCAGTGTTGATCAGCACCTGTATCTGAGTACTTAGGGCTGGCCTGGAAACACTGCTTTGACGTGGCAGAGTGCCAGCGCACCAAACCAACCATCTGGCATCTTTCAAAGAAAGAGTTCATCTTCATCATTCAGCACCCCCCCCCCCCCC
>JBBMOC010000083.1:50390-76509 GCA_037975185.1 Centropyge bicolor
TTTTTTTTTTTTTTTTTTTCGGGCCATAGGCAGGATTTGGAACTGCACTTGTGTTTTATTAAAAAGTATCATAATTAAAATAGTAACACAAGAAAAACAGACTAGTGGACTTTGGGTAACACTGCTGAGTCTGTTTCAGAACTCCATCCAATCGGGAGCGTTATCTGATTTAAAAGTTCTTACAAAACTTTTTCAACAGGCCTCAGTTTTACTCTTAAAGCTGCACCAATAAATATTTCAACATTAACTATGGTTCAAAGAAGTGACAAACCCACAGATAGTTCTTAGCGGCTCTCAGTATCCCTCTCTCTGGGGCTCAGGACCAAATCTGATGGGACTCATAAATCAGGTGACCACAAAAACCGCTCCACTGGCTAATAGGTTCACCATATTAAAGACACAGATTTATAACTCTAAAATGCAACACAGAAGCACTTTCCAAATCTGGTGATAATAATGTGTTTCACTTATCTACTCCTCGCACACTGGATGTGAACATTAGGCTCTGGAGCCTTTAGAATAATGATTCTAGCACACATTTTTCATACACCATCATCAGAAAGTCCTGTCTATTTGAACTTTGTGTTATTAACCATGTATCTGCTCCAACACACTTTATTCCCATTTCATTTGTTCATGTGTTTATTATATTATGCTCTAATTATCATAAACTACCAATTTCGTCATAATATATATCTTAATAAATGACTCTCATCAAACAGGAGTTGGAGTCATGACTGTGGTGAGAGGAGTGCTCTTCAGTGATCCCCAGCTCTTTCCCCACATGCAGCACACTCCATTATTTCTCTCCCTTTTGTTAAAGATGCCTCATGCCGCAGGTTTTTGTGAGTGACTTGCGTCTGATAACAGCGAGCGAGGCCCGTGTTTACCAACAAGTGATGGTGAAATTTCCCACCTTTCCAAGGTAAATATGTACTCTCCCACACTTCACTATCACAGAGTGAGATAAAGAGGGGTAAAGAGAGACTGATAATGACTTCGGGAGAGAGAGAGAGAGAGAGAGAGAGAGAGAGAGAGAGAGGCCAGATTCGGGGTGTAAACAGTGGTTGAATACGATGACAGTGTGAGCACAGCTGATAGTGTTTAAGTCACACTGTCTCCTCTCGTAGGTCCTGCATTGTTCTCTTGTGCCTCTGGCTGTGTTTTACAGTATAATTAGAGCTTATTTCACTTGAAAACGCCCACGTGCTATACATTCCCATCTGCTCGGCTCTCACCTCCTCCCTCATCCACAAACTGGGCGAGATGCAGTTGGCTTTCGAGCGATTTCAATTTGGCGAAGCCGTAAATGTGTTTTGTTTCTTGATATGACTGATCACACAAGCACTGTGGTATTTAAACATGTGGCTGTTTCAAGACAGCTTTTGAATGTGCACTTCTAAACATCCAGTGGCTCGTGCAGGGAAAAACTTCTCCGGCCCACACATCCAGTTTCTTATCTGGGCTGGATAAACAGAAGTGGGTAGTTTAGCATGACAAATGATCTATGGGGATCGTAGGGCCAAAACCTCACAGCAAAGGCCACTGTGGGTCAACGTTTGTCTCCGTGGATTGCCTCAGGTGGCATTCAGTAAAATCAATAACAAACATCTAACCTATCTATATCAAGCCAAAGGTGCCCATGAATACCACCTGTCACTCAGGCCATCCATAAGGACCCACATGGCTGACTGAGAGGAGCTCTGCTGATCTGCCACCTCGGTGGGGAAGGCTTTGTTCAATCCAGCCAACTATACCTACTTGGTTATGTTGAGTAAAAGACTGTGGTCATGATTGAAATAAATCAATGTTGACTGTTGTTAGAACATGAGCCACTGTCTCTGGTGTGGAAATCACACATATTGTGAGGCCAACTATCCACCCAGGATATTATACAATGATNGCTTTTGAATGTGCACTTCTAAACATCCAGTGGCTCGTGCAGGGAAAGACTTCTCCGGCCCACACATCCAGTTTCTTATCTGGGTTGGATAAACAGAAGTGGGTAGTTTAGCATGACAAATGATCTATGGGGATCGTAGGGCCAAAACCTCACAGCAAAGGCCACTGTGGGTCAACGTTTGTCTCCGTGGATTGCCTCAGGTGGCATTCAGTAAAATCAATAACAAACATCTAACCTATCTATATCAAGCCAAAGGTGCCCATGAATACCACCCTTCACTCAGGCCATCCATAAGGACCCACATGGCTGACTGAGAGGAGCTCTGCTGATCTGCCACCTCGGTGGGGAAGGCTTTGTTCAATCCAGCCAATTACACCTACTTGGTTATGTTGAGTAAAAGACTGTGGTCATGATTGAAATAAATCAATGTTGACTGTTGTTAGAACATGAGCCACTGTCTCTGGTGTGGAAATCACACATATTGTGAGGCCAACTATCCACCCAGGATATTATACAATGATGTTTAAGGTTTGAATAGATTTAGGCATCTGCTTTGTTAAAGTAAGAGAAAGATCATGTTTAAGTGAAACTACGTTGAATGTTGTTAAACTGTCAAATGAACAGTCCAAGTCACAAAAAACATGTTGTTTTTAGGCATTTGAACAAACAAAAAATGCTGATGAAGAAGACAGTCCAGTTTTGTGAAACTTAAAGAAAAAGGGCACTTCTCAGGAAGGCGTAAACGTGGATTCTTCTAAGAGCCTGAACAAACCATGAATATTGTGGGGGTTTATATGAAGGCTTGATTTCTATAGGCTGCCCATAGAACGTATCTGTCCAGTGTGAGTTTTCCTCCTGTTCACTCCAGCTGTCGGCAGTCTTATAATGACAACACAAACATGGCCTCAGAGGTTAGCAAATTGGATGATGTGGCTTAAATCAACTCATCAGAGCCGGCCGAATGAGACCAGCCTGGCCTTGTGGAAGTGCATATGCTGGATGAGTTGAGAGCATCATCCCTTGATAAAAGTGTGTACTCAAAACATTAAAACATCATCGTCACAACATCCACAGGCTTCTCAGAGCGCCGCAGTGTGAAGGCACTAGCAAATATAAAGCCTGGCTTATTAAGAACTGGTAAGTTTCACTGAACCAAAAGTGACATGTTAACACCAAAGACCTGTAGAGCTTTTGAACAACGACCAGCATATTTAATTAAACAATGATCACATACAATCCATGTTTGGATTTTGGATGTAATCTCTGTGTCTTTTTGCAATTCAGGGATGAACAGGGTTATTTAACTCTGGACTGTGAGTCATACAGGTAACATATCTATCCTCATTATTACAGCTACAAGATTACAAAAGAGGACTGTGTAATAAGAGAAGTAAGTAAGTGGGACTGTGGACTCGGCATCTTTCTCAACATAACGTCCCACACACAGTGCAGTCACAACTGACTGGCTCTTTGGACACATACTAAGCACAGTCTATGCTGTCTTGGAATAGTTTCTAGTTTTGGAGTTCTCCTAGAAAATTGTCAATTAAGCCACTGGTGGATTTTGTGTGAGCTTGGGAAACCAGTCATTGGCATCCCAAGTTCCAGAAAAGAACATCGATGCTGACTGATTCTGGAACATGGGAAGAACTATGAACCCTGTTTGTTGGGAGCAAAGGAGGCTGGAGGCCGGGGGGGATTGATGGGTCACACCCACAGTCAGTGTTGGGTTCTTTGCTCCCCTAGTCTAACCAAATGTTTTTTTGTTTTTTTTCATTCATCCATTTCTTCATTCCTTGTTCATTTGATTCAGCATTGGATTGGTCAAAGAAGAATGGTTTAGGTAAATCCAAACATATCTGACCTGGGAGTGGTACCAATGCAGTGTTGATCAGCACCTGTATCTGAGTACTTAGGGCTGGCCTGGAAACACTGCTTTGACGTGGCAGAGTGCCAGCGCACCAAACCAACCATCTGGCATCTTTCAAAGAAAGAGTTCATCTTCATCATTCAGCACCCCCCCCCCCCCCCAGCTCCATTGTCTTCCCCTTTTTCTCCATTATGTTCAGTGCTGTAAATGTCAATATCAAGGAGGGTTGACAGATGATTTCAGTCACCTCCCGACACACACACGCACATCACCCCGGTCACCCCACCACACACACACACACACACATCGATAGCAAGCTCATGCCTTACTAATCAGCTTAGCATTCTCTTGCTCTGTCTCTCACCCCACTTGTAGTGTAGGATTGATATCTGATTATGTCGGGTCACTCATCCAGATGGACCCATGTTCAGACACCCACCCGCCCCGCCCGACAGCACACCTGACCTCTGACCTTCTGCGGTGTTGCCGTGGTAACTTCTGCCGTGGAGAGGAGGAGGGCAGGGATGGAGAGGTGGGGAGAACCCATGAGGAAGTGGTCGGGGTAGAGGGGGCAGGGGGGGTGTCTGTGTTTGGTATTCCAGGCCAATCTCATGGCTGGTTAAGCTCCATGAATAGAGAGTGAGCTGGCCATGAACATCTCAACCCCCCTGCTTCTCTCTCATCCCTCATTGCCTCTTGTCTGTGTCTTTTCTTTCGTACTCCACCTCTTTCATACTCCTCTGTCTGCTCTCTTTCTCTCTCCTTCTTTTCTCTGCTCTGGTGCCAGACAGATGGCTCACAAGACAAACATTTGTTTGAAGTTCAGAGAGCATCCCATACCACCCTAATAAATAAACTGGAGGAAGCAGGAGATTTTGTAAATCAGACATGTTCTTTGTGAGTACAGATGCACTTATCCATTGCATGTAGATGTAATGATTGCGGCTACTTGCCACTTTGAGATTGGCACACCCTCACACTCCTAACCAAGATGTTTCACACATACCATCAATGGACATTTTGAGGATGCTAAAAGAAAATTCTGGTATATCACAACTCTTACATTTTTACTTCTCGCCATAATTCCTGCGCTGATCTGGGACAAAAGCAAAACCCAGGGCAAAAAGCATGAGCAGTCAGATGATCCGTCAGCTTGTAAACAAGTGAGCACCTTATCAATTGATTATGATGAATGACATAAATAAATGATTATATAAATCAGTGTATATGGAAATATTATAAAGTACTGTTGGTTGGCCAATTTGAAAAAAAAAAGTGTAAAAAAGACAACAACAGAGATTAGAATTTGGTAAAGAGATTTATAGAGTGATATATCCATGTATTTGTGTTTGGAAGGAAAATATCACAGGTTTAGATTTGCAGGTATTCGGTTATAATTTGGTTTATAATTTCATTGAATAAAAGTTTATTTTATTGGACAAAGCAAAACGTTGACCGAAAGATGGCACCAGAAGAAAAGTGAAGGGATCATCTAAATTACTAGAATTTGTCCTGATGGACCCATGTGTGTAACAAACGCATCTCATCTGATATTTGCCAAATATTTTCACCAAAAGCCACAAACGTCGACTTTGACTTTGAAGGCACTGGAGAGGTCAGGCGTTCACTCAGTCATCCTCTGAGCGTGAATCTCTGTGCACAGTTTCTATCAAAATGCATCTCACAGTTGCTCAGATATTTTACAGGATTCAATACGTGAGACAATTGAGAAATACAGAAATTGTACTCTAACAGTACTTTGTATCTGAAATCATACCTTTCTATCATGCTCTAAACGGAGAAGAGGATGTTGTCTGGTAGAAGTGCTTCAGTCTTCTAATTTGAGTTCTTATTCACCTCTAGAAACACGAATGCCTGAAATGACTGTAACTGATAGGATTGAACTGCAAAAACAAAAGTTGTGTGAAGCTAAATCCTTTCTTTGTGAGGTACTAAACAAAGATTCTCTGTAGCACTGTACAGAATTGGTTTTACATAAGGTTATATAAAGAATCCTTTTAAAATCCTACAATTGATACAAATGAGGAGCATTAAAAGGTTTAGAGAACCACAATGGCTCGTTTCCTGTGTTTCCCAATGTTTTGTTGTTGTTGTATGGTAACATGCCACTCCACTAACCAAGGCACCCTTGAAGACCCCCCCTGCCTCTGTGTCGAAGAATGATGGCTTTCACATGTGTGGGTGATCTATTCCAAACGTCTCTGAAACTAATGAGGTTTACTCACAAAGGTTGTGCTCGCAGAAACACAGTATTAAAGACCAGTCCCCGTTTATCATATGTGATCAATTACACCCCCACTTCACTGCCCCCATCCCAAACATGCACACACCTCTGAAGTTAAAAACTCAACTTACACATGGTGCCTCATTGCTAAAGGATAAAGTCTCTGTGAATATGACATGCTGCATAAACTCAACTGTAAATTTAATTTAATATTGCAACACAAAAGAAATTTGCCCACAAACATCTCACATATTGAGAGTTTGAGAGAGCTCCTCTGTTCTCTGCCATGCAGTGCACACACACACGCACACATGGAGGCTAACAGTAACAGAGAAGTGTTGACAGCAGCCTCCTCAGTAAATATTGAATTTAGCCAAGCAGGCTCAGTCTAATCTCCCAGCATGCACTGGGCTGATGCTCACTTATCCAGATGGACAGCTTTGCTGGGAGTTATTTGGTAAACAGCTCTCATATGTTCTGCTATGTTGCAATCCAGACAAATACACAGATACCTCGGCCAACAAGAGGAGCCAACAACATCATCTTTCTCAAGTCCTGTGGAAAATATCGCTTCAGTTGTCAGAATGCAGAATAGTTCATACAGCTCACTTATATTTAGCGATTGCAATTGAACCTTTGCTGAATATTCTATATGTGAAGGTGAACACGGCAGAGTGAGACAAAGACTGTCTGAGTGCTCATCATGTCCAGGCAGACGACGCTCACTGCATCCACACAGAACACTGGACAGACAGAGGCCAAAGCTGCTGAGATATCACTCCACCTTCCCTAACCGGTCTCTCCAAACCACAGTCCCCTATGAAAACAGTTGTTAGAAGTGTAGATCACCCAGAGTAACAGACGACGGCTGTGAAAGAGAGATGTCACTTACCTTAAGTCTAAATATTTTTTATAATTTGGTGTCTGGGGTGGATCAGTGTCATTGTTTTTAAAAATCTGGGTCATAAAGGAGAAGGAGTGTGTCGCCATGGTGTCATATGTAAACAATAAAACACGCAGTATATAACCAATGTCAACCACATACAGTGCTTTTTGTCAAATAGCCTCTCTGTAATTTCAGTTCTGGTAATTTAAAGGCAGGATGAATAGGATTTGTTGTTGTAAACACAACATTCACGGTCGGTCCCTCCACCCCAGTTCAAAGGCTTCTCTTGGATGCATGCTTATGATCTGGCATTTGGTTGCTCTGTTTTTATAAAGTCCCACCTCAATAACCTGCAAACTCTTATCGGCTGGTGGCGACATGCCCACTACCCACGGGCTGACACCCACACTGTCCCAAACACAGCCAAAAATAAGACATTACAGGCAGAGAGGACCGTCACACATGTGTAGTAAGTGATGATGGAGATGGCTTATTCTTTCTTTAGTCTTTCAGTTGTTATTCAGGAAAATCCTACTCAGTCTACCTTCAAAAAAAGCAACTTGTTTATTCTCAAACTCCTACAGTAAAAGAAAGTTGCATCTGTCAAAACTGTGTTTGAAATGTCTCAGATTGTTATGCATTTGACAATGAAGTATCATTAACACCAAAATAATATTTGTGCAGCCACTTTTAGTCACACAAATATTTTACATAGCTCTTTGAGTTACCTGAAAAAAAGAAGTTCATTCTGACAATTTCTTTAAGTAACTTGAATACAGAGATGTTTACTGGGTGAGTAACAAAACACTCTGGACCAAGTAAAACAGTGATTATGGTCAAGGTTTTCTCACATCGCCTTTCACAAGTCTTCACATCACTGCTTGCTCCGAGTTGAGAGAAAAGCAGATTTGTGCAGCAGCAGAAGTATTATGTACTGCCTCATGGACATTCCTGCCAAGGTTGAAATTTCCATTGCTAATATGAACTTTGCATAAGTGCTTATAATGGTAGCGTTGATTCAGCCTGGTTATTGTTTTTCCACTAAACTAAAGCAAAGCTGAGAAAATTCCTGGGTAAATATAAACTTTGCTTAAGTGCTTATATGGCTGTTTTCTCTCTCCCATATGGCGGCCAAAGGCTCAAAGCCTCTGGGGGAATACCAAGCAGCTCAGCTAAGCCCCTGTCCCCATCCAGCAGACAAAGACACAGCTCTTCAAAGCAGTGCTGGGCCTTTAAACAGTTAACAGCAGCAAGCACTTTTAAGCATGACAGTGTTTGAGAATACTTTGCACCACTGAACCCTTGAAGATCTCCGCCACTCCTGCTCCCTGCCGTCAAAAGAGAAGCCTGACAAGATGAACTCATGACTGTCTCCTGAGCTTAGCTCCATTTTCTCTCCTCCTCACCAACTTGTGCTCTTCTACTCTTTTGTTGGACTAATTAGTGGTCTTGTCTCTAATTTGTTGTCGTGTATACTTCCATTCCTATCTAAGACTTTTTTGGTCACATGTACCTCAAAAACCAGTCGTGCTACACATACCTATGTATAGAAGCTGAGGATGGCCTCTTAATGTGTTCATTTATCCTTTTGTTGTCAGGAAATTAATTTCTTGACATAACTGCAGTATCACATTTTTATACTATTTCAAAATATGTTCATATTTAATGAGCTCTTCCTGTAAAACCTTATTTTTCTAGAGACAATTTTGGTACACAGTAACCCCTGCAGTTTTAATGCTACACAGACAAAATATGTGGGTGTAAGTTTTTATAGATGACCTGCAGTTTTTGAATTATTAAGCTTTCACAGTGCTGACTCCAAAAAGTTAGGCAGTTGTATAAAACTTAGATAAAACAGAATGTGATCATTTGCCATCCTTTTCCACATACTCAATTGAAAACAGTGCAAAGACTGAATATATATTCAACATTATATTTAATGTTTGACCTCATCAACTTCCATCCATCCATCCATTATCTAAGGCTTACTCCTCCGTATCCCAGCTGACTTCGGGCGAAGGAAGGGGACGCCCTGGACAGGTCGGCAGTCTGTCGAAGGGCACACAGACAAACAACTCTCATCAACTCATCAACTTCATTTGCTTATTCCGCACTTGATGGCAGCAACACGTTTCAAACCAGTCGGGACAGGAGCAACAAGAGACTGTGAAAGTTGTGGACTGATCCAGAACCACCTGTTTGGATCCTTCCACAGGTAAACAGGTCCAATGGTAACAGGTGATAGGATCATGACTGGGTCTGAAAGGTTCATCCTGGAGAGACTCAGTCGTTCACCAGTGAGGATGGAGAGAGGTTCAACACTCTGTCAAACAGTATACACAGTTTGTTTGCACATGATGTGTCCCAAACTTTGCACACAGTGCACACAGCAGTCACACCAGTTTTATTTAAAAAATTCTCTAGGCAGCTTTTAAAATGATGTTGAACTGGAACTGCTGTCATGTCGAATGCACAGAAGATATGTTAAAGTGTGTGTGTGTGTGTGTGTGTGTGTGTGTGTGTGTGTGTGTGTGTGTGTGCAGCTGAGCCGGGCATCAGACATCACTGTTTATGTATAAAAATAATTGCTGTAAGCTGCAGGGAGATTTATGAGTCCAGGCCGTGCTGCTGCGCGACTTTATGGCGGGAGTGTGAAGTGTTATCATTAGTAATGTGATTAACACCTTCTCCACAGGGGCAGCAGGGGGCAGCGCTTTGTGTGAGCATGTGTGTTTTGTGTGTAAGACAGAAAAGAGACAATTATATGGCGGGTTTGGAGGGGGGCATATCTTTTGTCATTCTCACTCCAGCCTGTAATATGTACGAATGACGGTGTGCTGCATTTGTTACAGTGGGGCTGCCTCGTCCACAGCGCTCTAATTACCTTGTTAATATATTAGCAAGCAGCATTGATTACCTGGCTAATCCGATCACAGAGCCTGCAATTGATCCTTCTGCAAGCAGCCCCACAATAAGCACTTTGAGCAAAGAGACGCTCAATAGCACATGCACAATTGGCTCTCTCACAGCTTAATTGGCTAAAATAAGCCAAACATTTTGGTTCCCCTCTCAACGGTCAGATCAATGAAGGGAATGAGGCCTGAATTCAGATGACTTTCTTAGCAGGCTCAGAGGAGTTTTTTCCTCCTCTCCACCTCCACTGCCTCTCCCCCATGTCTCTTTTTATTCGTTTCTGAAAGATTCATTTTGAGGCATTTCTGCACGTCACAAATGTCACATTTCCTTGCTTAGGCAGAAACTGTGAAACACAGATACTGTTTGGTGGTCATGGATCACCGTCCTCCACATATATGTTTGTCATGTGATTCAAGACAATTAAGCAACTTTGGCTTGGCTTAGAGTTATGATTTTGTTCCTGGCTTTGTTTTTCACAGTCTTTGACAACCTGTGTTACCTAAGTAACAGCCATAAAGGTACTCACCAAATATAACAAAAAACCTTAGAACTAAAAATGAAAAATTGTAGTAGTGACATGTGGTAAGAGGTGATAATTACCACAAAAGTACACCTAACAATTATATAGGCCTTCATAACAAACATATCATGTTTACCATAGATTTCATTCACATACAGCCCTTTCCAATTTGGCATATTCATATCCAATTTGGAGTTTTGAGATTGCAAACTAATTAGTTTTTTCTTGGAATCTTGAGCTGCATATGCACATGAATATCAGTTTACTCGTCACAAGGAGGCCTGTGAAAACAGCTGTATGTCTCCTGCAACTCTGTAGGACAATCAATGAAACCTGACAAAATGATTCCGATGACATCATCAAGGTAATTTGGGATTTGATCTAAGACTTTATAATAAAAACCTGCTTCAAAAACTATGGACTTTGAAAGATGTGAGTGTTAAACAGGCAGAGGGCGTCTAATTAAAGACACCGTCATGTTGCATTATGGACAATGTTATTATTTAGTTATTGGCACTTGACCTATAGAGATACTGTTTGAAGTCCCCAAGTGATGTCACTTCAGTCGGTGTTGGTTGGGGCTCAACACGACAAGAATCTGGGGGTGTGAAGTTAGAAAGAAGGGGCCTTACCAGAGCTCTCTGGCCGGCTCCAGGCTCCGTAGCTGCCACTTGGATAACACAGCCAAATCTCAGACTTCACATATATATATATATATATATATATATATATATAAATATAGTTAAATATATATATATTTAACATCATTTCCTTTCATTTTCATTTTCCTATGTTTTATATTGCACCTCTCATAAGCCACTTGTGTGTGTCCTTCTTTCCGTCTGTCTCTCTGTGTCTGTGTGTCTGCCCTCAGAGGCCCATCTAAAGGCCAGCTGGTGGCTGACAGCAGCTGAGGACCATAAATCAGACGCGGAGGCAGAATTCCGTTCGCCATGTTGGCATTCACTTTGTCAGGCATGAAATAAAGATGTAGCGGGGCAAGAGGTCAGAGCATACAGAATCCCCCCCCCCCCAAAGCAACAACAAGCCAATATCCACCCTTCTAAAATCTTCATCCTCCCTCAGTGACTTTCTCTCCACAGGTAGCTGCTCTCATCGCCTCAGCATTTGTGTGGTCTGCCTTGTCTGGCCATGATTTATGAATGGCTTTGACTGTTGTGGGTTTCTGACAGTGAATACCAGTATCTCTGGAAGCCCATGAACAGAGTTGTGAAGAATTCTTCATAGGCACATCTTATGATCACATCGTTTTCAGATATATTTATGCTCTCAGAATAACCAATTGTGTTTCGGTGATGCTTATACTTATACTTTTAAGGACCTAATTATCTTGTTGCATCAAGATGTCTAACCTTTATCTCTGTTTCACACAAATATAATAAGGAATATGTTATAAGCACTTTTTGCCAACATAATAATAATCAAAATCTATAAAAGGAAGAAAACAAATAATATATATTCAGTGTAGTTTCTTTTGTTGTGGAGGGCACAAAAATAAACTGAAGCTTCTCTAATCAAATGAATCAAATACCTATATGTCATGTAAATGGGGTCGCTCACCATCACAGCAGCTCCCCTCAGCTCTAAACCATGCTCTAGTATCTTTCATGTTTTGGTTTTATGGCTGCAATTTATTTTTGTTCATCCTCTGCATTCTCATCAAACTGGTGTCAAAGCTCTGGTAAAGCCACTGTGCACTGCCTGCCCGGACAAACACACAGATAAAGTTACAGCATTTAGCAGCTAAAGAGCCCGATTTTTCTCAGGAGATGGTGGAGACCAAGGCCAGACAAGATATCTGCTTCCCTTCACTGAGGGCACTCACTGAAATACTTTGAAATTCCACCTTTGAGTGTTATTGGAAGACATAACAAAACTTTATTTCTATTGTAACATTTTTCACATTTTTTCACTTTTGTAAATTGTGCGGAAATGACCAAAAATCGCCACTTGCAAAGGGTGAAAGGAAGGTGAATATTGAACTTAAATTTATCAAGTGACCAAAACCACAACTCAACAATGAATTTTGTGTATATATAAATATTATGGCTTATTTTGCTGTCACCTCACACACACCATCCACACACACACAGCAATGTAGCTCTGATCCCTGACTCACTGTAACTGTCGTCATGCTTAAAACTCTACATTTACAGAGCATAGAATGATATTGGTAGAAGCAGAACTTAGCCATAAAGTCAGCAAACCGATGAGTCAGTCCATTACATAGCAATGACTATATTTAAAGTGGCTAACAGTAGCTAGCATCAGCCACCATAATAGACACTTGTTGCATGAGTATGAATGTGTCAGTGTTGTGTTCCTCTGTTCGGACATGGTCCCAAAGATCCTGTCTGATCTGAGTAAATCCTCACATCAGAAATGTGTCATCAATTTTGGCACTAACACCTATCAACAGTCCAGAGTGCTAAAGCACAATTTAACAGCTTTTCTGAATTACTCATGGATTGTAAAAAATCTGTTTTATCTCTGGGCTGACCCCCCCTCTCTGTGGAGGTGTGGGACAGGCTGCTCACTCTCCGCACATGGCTCAGCCAGTGTGCTTCTCATGCATCTTACTTTTAATTGATCATTTTAATATTGTCTGGGAGTATACACCCTTTTATAACAGAGATGGCTTTCAACCCAGTCCACAGGGCATCTGTGTCCTTCTGTTGTCCGTCCTGTATCCTCTGCCACATGTGCATGACAAATCCTTCCTGCTGCACACCTGGACACAGCACCGGCCTCTGAACACAACGTCCCTGCAACCCACATGTCTCATGTCCAAAATATCCTCAAAGGATTCCACTAACACAAAGTGAAGGACCCTAAATTTAAAGTTTGGTGCTGTTAACCATCACATACTATGCTGCATTTTGCTTCCAATTGCAGCTAAATTCCAGAATCTGTTAAAGTTAAAATCGCTCTGCTGAATTTAAGAGCAGTGTCCAATTTTTTTTTATTACAAATGTTTTATTTCATTTTATTTTATTATTGCTGAGGACCTTGGTTAAGACCAGGTGATCACAGCCAGTTAAGTTGTTTAAATCCAAGAGCTAGACTTTTGAGCAAAGCAAAGCGATCCCCATGCCATGACATAAAATGGTTTCACACAATTTAATTTCACTGCATTGTTTCCAGTCTCCTTTAAAATTAACTTTACAATGCTTTTAATCATGCACACGCGTCTGAATGATCTGCCACCAGGATGTATGCTCCACACACCTTGCCGACCAAACGGGCCCCTCAGGTCTACTGGCCTGGGTCTCGGCTGAAAATAAAGTGAGAGATCTGCATATGTTACTTCTTGCACTTGTCCCTTACATTGTTTATGCTTTTATTTTTTATTGTACAAGCTCTCCTCTGTGTGCTGTTTGGCTCTAGTGAAAATATTTGGTTACCCATACACACATATACCAATATACACACATGCAGTACATACACATGTCACATCTCACACACACTGCTCCCACTTTGACATTTGAAAGAGCTCATTGTTGCAGCACACCTGCCTGGTCTCCATCACGACGGCACTAACATAATGGAATCCCATGCAGGATTTTTGCTTAATCCATGTCCTGCTTGTTCCTGCATTAGTCTGCGTGTCATGGTGACATGTAGCCCTGCTTCTGCCAGGCCAGCCAGGGCGACTGTGCTCACGCGCTACGTATGTAAATGTATATAACACATGTACGACATACATCCACCCGCAGGAATGAACAAACCAAGAAGGGAGAGGTGACAATCTGAGCTGCTGTGAGAGTATGCAGGGACCGAAGGTCTGCTGTGTCCAATTACATTTCTGTTGTGTTTTCAGGTCCCATCTGATATTTTTGGAACACAGTTGATTGATAATATTAAGCAGACTGGAGAAGACTGAGCAGAGTTTCTGGGAAGGTGGCAGAGGCAGACACAAGGAACTTCCATGTCCATGTATAACACAGGTTTTTAATTTAATGTCACATGCTCCCAGTTACACAGCCACATCCCAAACGGGCCTTTCCATCAACACTCATCTGGACTGTACCATTGTGTACCATTCGAATCCAATACCACTGAAACCAATTAAGTGACACAGGGATTTATTTTTGCAAAGATTCCAAGTGGAAACATTTTTCCACAGCTTAGCATATAACATACATTGTAACCATACATAAACAGATCACCTAATTTAGCTCCTCTGATTTGGATAGTAGACAGTGGGATCATTAATAATATTGATTATTGTAGATACTGGTAAGCAAAATGCTTTGCTTTTGTGGATCCTTTAATCTCAATTCACAACTTAATTATCACATTATCTGAGGATCTTAAAGCAAGCATTTGCAAATTTGGAGGCTTATTTTAAAGTGGATTACGTTTGATAGGAAAACTACTTCATAAATGTATTTCTCTTTACTCTGGGTCCCACAGAGGAATGGATCCAACTGACCCCTTTTACATTACAGGCAGTCATCCAACCCACTGCTAATATGAAAATATTGATCAGTGCAGTTCGAAGACGAAAACAAGCGTTAATAGGTTTTGATTACAATTAAATTTGAATTGAGTTTAAAGGAATTAATGCGATCAGTGGAAGGTGTGAGTGTGTCTACTGATGTATGGATGTCTGCACATATGCTTGTGTATAAAGTACAAAATGTTTCTAAATAATTACAAATTACCTTCATAGCCACCATAGCTCCATGAGAAGTTGCTCTTGTATAACTTTTTTGTTTTTGTCTTCTGCTCCAACATTCAGTGTTTCTACATTATCAGTTCAATTAACCCCATTTGACCTCGTTGCCATGACGCAGTAAATTCAAAAAACGCTAATCAATTACATTTAAATCTCAGATCAGCTCTCATAAATTCCCCATCTCTAATTCTTTCAGTTCTCCTCATCCCTCTTTTTTCTGCTGGTGTCAGTGGTCAGGGTGGGGGGCTGGGGGCAGGGTCAAAGGTTAAAAGGATAGGTCCATGTTTGTTTAGTTGTATTGTCATGGCCTTGGTCCAGCTGACCTCCAATGTTTTGTGCTCAGACGAGGGCACATGGTGAAACTAGTCCTCGTGCACCCACATGTGTCCGTGTGTATGAGTTTACATGCACACAAATGGAACCACACAACAGTGTCATGCAGAGACATCAAAGGCAAAAGTAGGAAGAAAAACCCCCAAAACAAAAGTGTAACTGTCATCCGGCCATTGAGCGTCTTTAATGGACTGTGGATACTGGTCTCTGGTGAGGGGGCTTGGTTCTGTCTGAGGGGTTAACTCTGGTTGTAAAACCTTAGGTGGATATTTCCCTTTCAAAGATCCTTTGAAGAGGAACAAAGGGCTGAGCCTGTCATGGCGATTATCGTGTTAAGCTATGTCCAGCCTCGCCCACCCAGGATGGCTGCAGACTGTAGGAGCTGTCATATCAGTGGCAACATCCACTGAGTGCTGGCCTGCAAGGCTGGGGGGCTGGGGGGTCCATGGGCTGGATCACCCTCACATTGTCTATGTTCTAGGTATCATGTCACATGAAATTTCCCTTTTTGCAGACAGTTTGAGACAAATTGGCTGAGCAATAGAAGGTCAGTCACAAGCAGAAAACAAGCACACCAGTCCAAAGCTAATGGACAATGTTCAACAGCACACTCTCAAAAGCATTGGAAAGAACAAACGGTTTAATAACAGCCTCATACATGGAACCTTAAAGGTAGTCGAGATGACAATTTAAACTGTGTCCTGAATGTTGGGTCACCAGCACATACATGACTTCTCCTCTTGGCAGCAGAAGTTTGCTCACTAAATGTCATGACAATCCTTCTGCTAGTCAGATAACGAGCTATTTCCTGAGTAAAGTTTACGTTTTAACCTGATGATGGCACTCTAGGGACCCTGATCCCTGAATTTTGTGGAAATCTTAGTTTCTGAAATATTTGGTTGTTAGTCAAAGCAGCAAGTCTAAAGATGAATGATCCTAATGGCAGGACAACATGGCCGCTCGGTAACTTTCAAAACCTCACCAATGTTACACAAGTGATTTAAAAAATGATTTCTCAAACACTTTCCCATCACTGTGGTTATGGTTTGGTTTACATGCAAAAGCTACTTAGTTCAGGCTATGGCAAGATCATGGTCATGATGGTCAGTTACTGTTTTGTTAAAAGGGTACTACTTCCTGCATTAGCTCTGAATGTTGGCACATGACATAAATCCTGAATCCAGTGCCATGTGTCAGTCATCATTCATTCTCCCTGACCTCAGGTGAGGTTTCTGCAGTGCTAAACACAACATCACACTACTTCTGCCCTTTTTCTTGATAGAAAAAAATACAGAATTCTCATGGCCACTAGAGGTCATGGGAAACATAAGCAGAGGTTAATGAGCCCTGGTGGTGGTCCAGTGGTGAGGGTTTGGTGCTCTCACTGCTGTGACCTGGGTTCGATTCCCTGCGTGAGCATGCTGGCGCCTCACGAGGGGCGGCCTGTATGGAAACTTCCCCATTGTGGGAAATAAATTAAAAATGTATCAAGACATTAGAACAAATGACAAATGAAACATTCCCTGGGGTCCATGAATATCCACACCACATTTCCTTACTAGTCATTGCAGTATTATAGAAACAGATTCACGTCACTGTTTTCACTGAAAATGTCAGAACATCTGATACAGCCAGCTTTTATTGAAGATCAGAGATCTTGCCTTTAATAAAGATAATGAAAGTCCAGAGAGGACGTACAGTATGCACGCTGGCAGGAAGAGACTGTGTCCATCTTGCTGCTCATCTCATGGAAATTTAAGATGTGTGGAAATGTCCTGAGAGGGGAATGCAGACGATAAAATGTCTGTGACAGTTTTATTGTGATCCGGGAGCATCCTTAGCCAAGACATCAGTCAGCCCGACTCTCCGGGCTCTCACAGCTGCTGTTATTTAGACGACAATTCACAAGCAGCGCACCAGCAGGGAGATTTGATCTGACTGCCCGGGTTACTGTGCAGGGCTGCAGATGAACATAAATAACTGGGTTTAATGAGGCCTATGATTTTTAATATCTTCAGGCTTTAAACGTAACATCTGTGCAGCCACAGTGTGCCTGAAACAACACAGCTTGGTTTACTGGCAACACGCAGGACGTTACATGGTCTGAGTGAGGTTGCGGTGGACGCCCTGTTGGACGACACTGTACTTGGCAAGTTTCTGGTGACAACTTGAGAGGCTGGCTGTGGGTCAGACCCTGCTTAAGATCTGACTCATGTCGATCTGTTTCCCTGCAACTGAGGCTTGTTTCTAATATTACACACCAAAGTCTGTTTATAGATGCTGGATACTCATACAGATATGAAAAAGGTTGCAGTTGATAAATGTCCTTAAATGACATCACTTGAGTCAGTGTGGGTTAGGGCTAAAGACTACATGCTTGACAATGAAAATCATCTGAGTGTGGATTTATAAGGAGAGAGAGAAGTGAGCTTACCATATCCTCACCTGTGCTTGAGCTTCGAGCATTACACATCCAAACTTCCCACTCAACTGTCTGTGATCAAGTTGCATTGTGGGTTATACAGGTAGGTGCCAGGTGACTCTAATGCCAATGTGAGCCAGGTACCCACAAGAAGCTGGGACATTTTGAACACATACCACAACAAGGACAGATTGTGTTTTATTCATTTTAAGCTTTTCAGAAGGTTCAGGCAAGTGTTGTCCAAAACAATCCTCCATCATGGGTTGCCTACAGATCAGCTCACAGACAGCTCACTGGGTGCACATTAAAACGTCTCTATGCTGAAGGTAGTTCTGCTGCTTGGTGTCTTCACTGTCTCCATATAAAATAATGAATCATGCAGGCATAGACAATTTGCCATTGATCATAGTGTAGTGGGCGTAAACAAGCCTCATCAGCCCCTGTTGGCAGTGTTAGCCAACAAAAACCCAGAGAAACCCACTGTATAATGGAAGCATTCAAAAAAGTTTCTGATTTTCAAATGTGTTTCTCCGACCTTCCAGGCTGGTTTCTATTAATTCTATTACATAAGGAAAATCAACTTGCTTAAATTGGCATTATGAGGAAAACCCAATACTTTTATTAATATGGTAACACTGTGTGCACAGCATGTACTATGGAGCCAAAATGAAAGCATGCCATGATTCCTCCGTCACAGTGATCATTTGGAAGAAAGCCAGGCACGATGACCAGGCATTTTATAGCTTTATCCAAAACAAGTCGTGTTCAGAAGAGAATAGTCTGTGCATGTAAACACAACATTGATACAATGACAGATGGCTGAGAGTCTGACAGTGTAGGAGAAATGCAACCTCAACAGGCCTAGAATAGACGCCCGGTGGCACTAAATTAGTGCTTCCTTTCTCCACCTGACCATCGGCACACCACATGTGTCAATCCCCTCACCCTCCGGCATCTCCTGCCCTCTGGTAACCTCAGGCCAGAGAGAAATAACCAGGCTCTGAAGTGAAATATCAGCTTACACTCTCCACTCCAACAGGACAAATATGAAAACTAGACATGGATTGGCCTTACCAGAATGCCAATCAATCAGACACTGAAGCTTAAAGTGGAGCTTCAGTTTCGCAGGCTGAGGTAGAGAAATGGTGAAAGGACTGACGTGTGCACCCGGCAAAGGGCCGCGATCGATACCGTTGGACCAGAACCTAAATTAGACTGATGTGTCTTGGCCTGAAGAACAAATCGGTTGCTCGAGTGTCTCTGAATTTGCAAGGTTGCTTCTTGCTGAGTTTGGCTACTTAATGTATTTTAGGTATCATATATGTGAATTTCCTCACTGTGGGACGAATAAAGGCCTATCTTATATATGAGTAGTAGTACAGCAGAATTTCATGTTTAATAATGGTTGACTTAAAATCAGTAAATGGAAGTGAGCCATAAGGACTTTACACATTCAAAAATCATGAACTACAGCGCTGTCATCCAAGCTTGAGTGGTTCATTAGTGTGCCATATTGAATAGTTTGCAGTGTAACTGGAGTGGGTGAAGAGCATGATTTATAGATACACTGTAAGTGAATGGGGCTCCACGTGATTCACTACATCCTAGACCACATACTGACACTCATTACTTGTTCATTTTGTCTCGAAAATTATGGACAGCTGCAGAGGACAGCAAACAAAGACAACCTGTTCCCTGAGGATTCTGCTTTATGATCAAATGTCAACTTGTACGTCCAGCAAAGTGTAGCTCTTCTTCATCTACCACAAGCCTATGTTCTAATTAAGACAGTACAAGTGTAGCTTATCACAACAGTGATCGATAACATTTAGATCGATAACGTTTGACAGCTGTCCCACACTGTGACATAGCAACATTAAAATAATACAGCGATGTGTGTATTAACAAGAGAATTGGAGCAGACATCGGAAAGTACAGCAAAACTTACTTACTCTGATTCCTTTGATATGCAGAATTGTAAGTAACTTCATAACTGATGACCTTATAAAATGTCCTTTTGTAGATCAAACTACCACACAGCATATAATGCAGTTAAAATTAGTAGTGTCTGAAACAAATTCAACATAAATCACATTTACATGTAATATAAAATAATTAATTAAAACATTAATATCACTATAACACACACACAATAATTGACATTTTGCTGATTATACTAAAATTTGAAGACAGAATATTTTCTGGGATAATTTTCCACTTTTATTTTCTTTAGTGAATGCTTTGAGGAATTGTATAAAGAAAGAATATTTTCAGTTAGTAAAAGTGATTCTATGTATCTGGCATCCTGATCAGATGTAAAATTAGATCATATTTCATAACTTTACTAAAGGATTTAAATGTGTGTACTTTATGTATGTATGTGTAATGTATGACTAAAGAGTGACATTTGGTTTTACCAAGCACATCTTCCAGCAAAGTAACTGAACTGCTACTTAAATCTAAAACATTTTATAGCGCTGACATGGTCGTGCTCATGTTTATTTGTGAAAGAGGCAACTCTTCTTTATGTTCCTCTATATGACTGGCTTAAACACCAGTACATGCAGACGTTAGCACTCGCCTCTCTGAGTGGCAAATAGACAAGATATTGACAGTGACAGTAGCAGTAGCAATGTCAAAGAGCTGAGGAGAGGCAGTTATGTGAGTGTGAGAACCTTTGTCAATTGTTGAAGGGCAGACGACGCCGTGACGGCCTGCTCGGATATTTCCTGACCGGCAGATAAGTGGGGTGTCAATGACAGAGTGATGTCTCTATCTCCAGCCAAGAATTTGTCAAGTTCGTCAGCCCAAAAAAGATTATGGAGCAGCAAGCAGAGCCTGCCGCTTCAACGTCAGCCTCTGCACACACACACACACACACACACACACACACACACACACACACACACACACACAGCTGCAGGCTAACAGACAGGGAGAGTGGAGAGTGTGAATGTGATTTTACTCCATTTCTTTATTTACTCTGAAAGTTATTGTTATTGAATATTTCTTTCGCACAACAACTGCATGCTTGCCATTCTTGTCCAATGTCACCACATATCGTATTTATGTATGCATATGTGGAAATGTTTGTTATTTTAAAATGCAACAGGTGTATGTGTACACTTGCATACTGTGTGTGAGTGTGTGTGTATGTGTGTGTTTTGTGGGTCAATCCAAATGACTCCCGGCTCCTAACCCCACCACTGTCCAAGTAATGCAGACAGGCAGTCTAAAGGCGGCCCTGTGTCCCGTGTCAGAGGGACAACTCTCCACAGCGACCTTTTTAACACCTCCAGGACCCCTGCAAGCATCTGGCCAAAAGTCACTTTTTACAGCGTGCAGGAGCATGATCCTTCTGAGCAAGTGAAGGAAGTGATTTTAAGGAGTGCCATGAAACTTAGAAAATGTGTATATTTTAGGAAATGTTTGTAGTATCTTTATATTCCCATATGGATTTATATATGTAGATGATGTATATATGTATATGGCATATATAAACATGACATAACCTTTCTGTCTGTGTGTTCTATAGTATTCGTCAGGGGTGTGCAGTTCAGATCTTGTTGAAGTCAGAAAGGAAGGAGGAACTTTCAAACAGTCGTCCTTTCACACAACAAATATATTACAAACCATTTGTTGGGTCCAGACAAAGTTTTACAAATGATTAGTAAAGAGTTAGAGTATGATGGTATTTTATATGTATTTTATATATATATATAAATTACAGTTACCATTTAAAATTATGATAAATGTACATTTTAAACATAGAATTCCATTACTATTATAATCATTATTTTAAAGATAATTTTTTTGGCATTTGCTTTGGCATTTTTTTGGTCGTCACAGCAAAAATATAGACAGGAAATACAGTGAGAGACAGGGACATGACATGCAGGAAAAGGTCACGAGCCAGAACTGAACCCAGGGTGTTGCAGCCATGTGGAATGCGTCCCAACTACCACCTTCACTAACACATGACCTAGATTATTTAATTAGATGTTAGTTTAATTAATACAGTGGCCAAAAGAGTTCAACACACTCAACAAAAAGAAAAACAGAATGACATGAATTTCAAAAGATTTATGACATTTCTACTCATTATTTTTGAATCATTTATTTCCCACAGCTGCACAGCCTCATGTTTGACAGGTCTGTTGAAGCTAGCCACGCCCATGCTCCGGATAAAATGGCTTCTGCTTGGTACTGCAAAATCAGATCAAATCACACAGCAAGGCAGGGGACAGATCAGACAAAAGAAGGCAAGATACTACACAAAAAACTCACTCTCAAAATCAGTCATTTGTTTTCTTAGTTTGTGTTTTTAAATCATGTGTACGTGTGTATATTTGTAAAAAAAAAAAAAAATGTTTTCATTTGTGCACATAATGTTTTTTGTGTGTGTGTCAGACTGGCCCATTAACACCTATTTTTGTTGAACGGACTTGGAACATGGAGAATATCAAGTAGGAGGTAACTTTCTTTGAACAACATTGTAAATATCGATTGGAGCCGAGGTAACTTTCAGTTTTGAAAAAACTGATTGTTGAACATGAACTTGCATGAACGGGGCCTCAGTACATCCTGAAGAAGCAGTTGAATAGAGAGAACCCAATCGATGACGCTGCTGGTTTTTATTTGGAGGGACGCTGCCAAGTGTAAGCAGTTGACTGTATTGTGAGGTGTCTTTACATTACAGAACAGCTCTATATCAGTGCTTTAGCACCATGATTGGAGTGATATGCTCTTCAGGGCAGCGGCACAGAGACATGCATGAGCACAGTCATTGGCTCCTGTGGGAAATGCATCAGGATTACTGTATGAACATTCCCCAATCAGAAACCCTGGGGTAACAGAGAAGCACCAGCCAAACTTAAGGACTGACACTTACAACTTGGATGATTGGGAGGAGTACAGCAAATCTAGATATGTGCTAAGGATTCAGCCATACAGGGCCCCTGGACCTGACGGCATCCCAGGCCGAGCCCGAGCCTCCATGGTGTGTGCACATCAACTGGTGGATGGCATCACAGACCTTTTCAATTTGTCACGGTTGTAGTCTATAGTGTCTGAATGACTACCACCTCGGATCATTCACCCCCACCATAATGAAGTGCTTTGAGTGGTCAGTCAAAACATTCGTCACCTCCTCCCTCCCTGACTCACTTCAATTTACATAGAGACCTCCCCCCTCTCCTGTACTCCCTGTTCACACACCACTGCACTACCACCCACACCTCCAGCTCCATCATCATGTCTGTCCATGGCACGATAGTCACAGGCCCCATCAGCAGCAGTGATGAGATGTTAGCAAAACAAAGGGACTGATGATGGACTTCAGGAAGCAACAGAGAGAAGGACATGCACCCATCACTACTGGAAACTAAAGGTTCACATCAGCAAGAAGCTGACCTGGACTCACTACACCAACACCATCGCCAAGACAGCAGGACAACAGCTCTTCTTTCTCTCCAGGCTGGGGGGGCTCAACACCTCATCCTGCAGGCCATCACACTGCTGAGCTCTCACACTCATTAGTATGTCACTTGAAAAATAGCTAAAAACATATCTCTTGGCCTTCAACAAGCTATGACTTTCTTCATACAGGAAACTCTCTTGTGTACTTCCCATGATGCACTGAGCTTCACTCTCCTCCTCTCTCTCCTCTGCAGGTTCATGTGTCACTGGCTCTACAGAGTCCGGACCCGTGTTTGAAAGCCTTCCATTGTCTCTGTTCAATACTGGTATTATCACTGTGGACACAGCCGTGGATTGTAGTATTGTGTACATATATATATATATTAATCTCAGGTTTACTATTATTGTCAGTTGGGTTCTGTTTTGCTTTGGCATGTTTATGACGTTATTTTGTTTTGGTTAATGTAATGACTCCTTCATGTTTTTTACTTTTTATTTTGTTTAAGTTTATTTGATATAGATTTCATTTTATTTCTATATTTTTACCTCTGTACTATTTTATGTCTTAGCTTCTCATTTTTACTTGCACCATTTTTTTATTGTGTTGTATGAGCATTGTTGGTGGGAGCCAGAATGAACTGCCAAGAACTGCTTCTGTGTAATTGCTGTGCATATGGCAAATACAAAAACTTGAAACTTGATCAAATTTGGTGAGGATTAACAGAATCATCCAAAATTGACGTGAACTCATTTCCTATATCATAAACCATGTAGAACTGGAGAATAAGAGATGAAGTGCACAGTGACTGCTCAGGTGCACTGTTTCATTTCCCTTCAGCCAGTCAGTGGAGCTGCCACACTGCTGCTTACAGCAACAACACAAAAATGTCTATCAGGGATTTTTTTTTTTTTTTGGTTTCTCTGAAAATGCAGCATTTGCAGTATGAACTGATTGTAGGTGTGCTCATCCTCTGCTGAACTGCTTTTACTTATCGGTAGCATGAAGTAAGAGGACAGATGTGCAGTGTGTGTGACATGCTCCCTGTGGTGTGTGCTTCTGCAGGTGTCCAGCCAGCGAGCTGCTGCAGGTCTTGTTAACACAATGAGCAGCGGTCAGGCGCGGTGTTTGAGCAGGTGGGAGCCCCTGCTGTCAGAGCATGGCCATGTGTAACCTGCACCACAGCCAGGTCAGACATGTTTACTGCCACAGAGCACAGCTAGTGGCCACACTGTGCCTGAGCTCTGAGGGTTCAACTGTGTGCTGCTCTGATTAACCTGTTACTGTAGCTTACACTCTAATATGATGAAACAGAACATACCAGCAAACTGATGATCAGATACACTATGTTCCTATACTGTGAAATCTGAGGGTCTTGCACATCACAGTTCATGGAAGCAATGCCATTCTATGTGTTCTTCTTTCAACTTAAAACAGGGAAAACTAAAATGAAGCCCACTTCAAATATTTTTTTCTCTTCACTTCAGCCTTTGTGCCTTTGTGAGTTTCCCCACTGTGGGACAAATAAAGCTGTATCTTATCTTATCTGATTTTATCTTATCTATGACTTTCTTGATACAGGCCTGAAACTCTCTTTTGCTCTTTGTTTTGCCCTCATGCACACTTCTTTTAAAATGTTTTATCTTGATTGATTTAATGCAATCCAAGTCCATATTGCTCTAATTCTTCTCATTATTATTCTAATATTGACCATACATACAGATACGTTCCCTGTATTTTTAGATCCTCTTAATATATGCAGATTAGAGAGGCAGAACTAATGCAGTTCAGTGATTTGTTTACAAAAAATAACGTGGGGTAGAGGTTGTAAAGTAGTCTGCAAAGAGTCCTGTATATTGGCGGAGTACAGCAGTACTTGCAGGAAATGGCAGAATAATGTGCAGACTGTATTTACAGAGAAACGCATTCAAACCTATTCACACAGCTGCTGCTCACAAAAATGGTTTACTGACTTTCACTCAAATATCTCCTGATGATTGCATTGAGCCATGGCCTCTGGAAACAGGTTGTTACTGGGGCTTGGTCAAAGTTTAACATCTAACTGTTTGTGTGCCTGCTTTATTGAGAGCAAGGATTCCTTTAATCATCCAACACTGAGCCCTCGGGCCATAACTTCACTCTGTGTGTTTGAATGCCCTTGGTTTGAATTTGGTGTTCACAGTGAGAACATGTTTCCATGGAGAACTTTTTGATGCTCCACAGACTTGTCAGGGTCAAATTTTAGATCAAGCCTCGGCTTTAATTTTGTGGGAACATTGACATGTGAGTCTGCTGCGTATTTGTCTTCAGTGGTGTGGCTCAATCCTGATCATGATCGTGAGGAGAGAACATTAGGACTTCAGTTAAAGGAAGAGTTTGACATTTTGGGGAATAGTCTTATTTCTTATTTTATTGATTTATTCCTGCCAAGAGTTAAATTCCAAAATACTGGATGGATTTGCTTTTCTGTTTTTCTCCACCAAATGTTGGTTTGGAGAGGTTGGCTTGCTTGTGGGAAATGTCAGTAGTATTTTGAGTTCAACCCTGCCTGTGATAGAATACAGGCAACTGTAAGCTTATGTGAAATATATAGCTAACAATCCCAGCATAGGTTTAGATTAGATTTTATGACAAGGACCTAGAGGAGAAAGTGTGGATTACCAGCATGTACACATGACTCAGACTTGTTTCTGGCAGAGTATCTGTTCCTGGTGAGAGCTGTGTGTGTGCTGATGGTGGAAGGACCGAGTGGCTGCTCGGCTCGTCCCCATGAGAACCACCTGCTTCAGAGGATGTTAAAGTGTAATCCAGCCTGCCTCTCCAAAGCCTCACAAAGAAAGCAGTGTGGAGTAATCTCCAGTGCCTAATCTCTAACCTTAATCACCGGGACACTGTGGAGAAAAAAA
>JBBMOC010000083.1:80919-371543 GCA_037975185.1 Centropyge bicolor
AGATGGGCTGTCTTGTTCGTCTTCCAGTGTAAACACACGTCCTGTGGCTCTGCTAAAGCCCCGTGAAGCCAGACGTTAGCATGTCCTGGACACACAGCCGGCCTCGTCTCCGAGCCTCGCACAGACGCTGCCCAGGACGGGCCGGTCATTCCTCTCTCTGCCTGCAGCCCGGTTTGATGAGGGGGAATCAGACATAAAGCTGTCTTTGCCCGGAGAAGCAGGGACACACATGCGGCAGGGAGGAGGAGAAGGGAAGGTGTTCCGTTTCAGGATTCACAGGAATTAGTGGTGAAAGGTTGTGAAAACAACACCCAGGCCCAAGCTGTGCGTGAAATTGTGAACAGAGGGATTAATGGGACTGTAAAAAGAGCATGAAGCTCAGCCCCACCCCCAAACCACTTCACAAAGGTCTGTCTGAGTGTGGGACAACACAGTGTGTGTGTGTGTCAATGTGTGTGTGAAATGGATAGAGTCCATCTCCTCTTACTCCATGATGACATTAATGAGAAAAACAGAATGATAGTCGTGTATAAAGAAATGCCTGATAAGAGAAACAGTGGTACAGCCTGTCACCGGCTCCTGAGGAACTTTCACAGTTACTGTTGTGTTTAGCGTCTGATAGATGATAAACACAACATTCTGTATTGGCTGGACTTCCTGTACCTGCAGATACAGTATGTGTTGTGCGTCCTCTGAGGAGCTGCAGTCTGTTGAACCATGCCATGTTTGTGTTGTTCAACCTTTTTCCCAGCAGGCTCGTCAAGCTCCTCTGTGTTGATTGGAGTGACATTTTCTGACATTTGAGCATATGGACACACGTCTCAAACGGGTTGGGAATACCTCGTGTGGAACGAGAATCTAGATAATCCCAAAAACTAACACTGAAGTCTGTTGTCTGCTTTTCAGGGATCAATACCACAGACATGCTGCTCTTTCCACAGCTGAGCTCCAGGTAGACGCACACACAAAGAGGCTTTAAATGCCAACAGAATGGCAACCCAGAATCTGGCTGCTCACACACACGGCCTCCCCGTGCATCATGTGGTTTGACTGTGGTCAAAGCTTTGCAAAAGTCAATTGTTGTGTGTGTTTACTGATCTATATCTCTCTTTCCATTGATACTCAGTCACTGTGTGTTCTATGCTTCAGAGAGTTATCCTAATAGTTCTGTTACACTGATGGAACAATTATGGACTAATTTGACCCTGAATTTGTTAGATATATTAACAATATTGTATAATACTATTTAAGTATCTGTGTATTTCAATTCAATTTTATTAATATAGCACAAACTCAAAACTCCCTTTTAACAGGACACAGAAATACAACCTGCAACAGGAGGAGAGACACGAGAGATGAAGGAGTACAAAACTGCGAGAGACTACTGTCTATCTGTCTAGATTTGTAGTGTGGATTTTGTTGCATTAATTATATACAAATTATGAACAGGGCACTATCACTTCCTGTCAATTATTATGTGGATTAAGAGCAGACTTTTACTCTGAAAGGTACAGGTTGACACACTAATATATTCATATGGGAGTAAAATTTCCAAAAAATGTGATTGATCGCCTCTTTATCTATTATATATATATATATATTTATAGAATTATAGAATTGTATTTTGTTATTGCTTAAGATATCATGTGGGATTGTGTGTGTGTGTGTGTGTGTGTGTGTGTGTTTGTGTGTGTGTGTGTGTGTGTGTGTGTGTGTGTGTGAGAGAGAGTGAGGGTGTGTGTACATCCTACCAGGACATTCTTCCAGCCAACAGCAGGTCCTTCACCTGTCTGGGCTCGGCTACAATGAGGAGCTCGGGTTTCCTCACTGGGCGTTCACCAAAGCTCGGTCGTTAACAGTACGAGATTAGCCAACCTGCACTTGTGCTTCCTGTTGTTTCCTGTTGTTTCCTGTTGTTTCTGCGGGATGGGCTGCCACCAAAATGTGAGCTTCTGTTTTTCTGTTGTGTCTTTGTCACTGTGGAATCTAAAGTGGACAGTGTTCCTGCCGGGCGGATTGTTGCAGGCAGAATATAGTCCAGTTCCAATATGTTTGAACGTCATCATGGTGATATCCAAATAAATGTTTATAATCACCTCTGTCTTTAAACATGCTGTTCACTGTGTCTGTGTGTTGCTGGCAACCATCAGTGTCATTGAGGAACTGCACTGATCAGGAGAAGAATGATTATTTGTTATCATTAAACTGGAGGGTTTTTTTTGTTGCTGTGTGTTTCTTTGAAGGAACTTTGTCCATTATATGAAGCAACAGTTTCACAGAAGCAATAAGCCATGCAGTGGTTTACAGTGATGTGTTTTTGAATCACTGTAAACCACAGCCGTGAGCAGCTCATTGCTTTCATTTGTACAATCAACTCTCGTCATAACTGCTGAAGCTTCATTGTCCCTGTGTGTTTACTGTCCTGATGTCAGCATCACTGAGCATCTTGAGAAGTGCCTGTGCTCTGTCATGAAGGAATTCATTGTCAGAACATTCGGAAGCTAATGTAAAGCTTTACTTTAAAGTGAGTGATGACAAGGTAAAAACAAAGTCATGAGTAATTGCTACAAACATCTCAATGTGATGCATCACTTTACGGGGGGGGGGCACAAAAACAGCAAGTAATGAATGAGTTGTTTCTGGCTTTGTATTGCTCAGAATTCATCAGGAACAATTCATGAATAAAGAGGTCATTATGGTGATTTCTATGAACTAAACCTCACCCAGTGATTTATGAACATATGTTGAAGTCTATTTTTTGGTGATCTATCATTATCTTCTCTGCAGTCCTTGACTCAGAGCTACTTCTAATCTTAATAACTGATTAATCATCAGGTCGTTCTTGTTGTTTTTTTTTCTCTACTCATTTCCTAATACACACTCAGTATGTTATAAAGTGTTGCACTATGGTACAAACATTATTGCAAAGATTTCGATACTTAAATACATTGTAGTAAAACATGCTTTATTTAACATGGGGACACAATTTAGATCTATAGAGTACTTGTTTTAAACTGTGGTTTGGTCGTGGTTAAATGAGAAAAATATCTGCTGAAAGGGATGACTCAAAGTCTCTGATTTGAGGTGGGGGTTGAACTCAGGGCGTTAAGTTCGGGGCAGTTCATGTATGTCCATCAGCTCATCCAGACATCCACACTCTTACTTTCCACCATACTATTTAGAAGTTAAAACTCCTGCCTGACTCTGTCTAATCCCGTCCTGCTGGGGAAACCCATTTCACCGCGTGTTTTCATTTTAAGACATCATGCTCATTTCACAAAGTTTCCTGATCCCACGCTGCTGCTCCATGCTTGTTAGGTGAGTGTGTTGAGCAGAAAAGCATCTGTAAATGATTTGTCAGTGAGACGTCCTGGATGTAAGGACATGAATGGAGAAGCACGGAGAAAGGCTTGAAAAACAAATGAGTGCAGACGTTAACCTCCAGCAGTCTCCATTAGACATGCACTGCTACCTGTGACTGCAGAGAGGCCGGGGGGGGGGGGGAGCACACACAGGACTGAGAGGACAGGGAGCTTGGACTTACATCGCTTTCAGGAAACACTCAGAGAACTTAATCCAATTACAACAACAGATCGAGTCACCAGCGCTTGTTGTAAATACAGGCGCGAAGAGAACAACAGCCCTCAGGCTCACGTGCTTCACCTCTGTCACAGATCATTTGTTTACTTGTTCACTTGTGTTACTGAAGGCTTCACAAGGCTAAAAGACTTATTCTAGTTAATTAATGACTTTATTCTCGCTAATTAACAATTCTCGAATTCTCTTTATTTTTAACATGGTCCTAATACTCCTAATACTGAACTAATCTGACATCATAATTTAACGAAATGAAATGAATAAAAACATAAACCCAAATTAATAACTGTTTTATAACGAGGCTTAATGGGGTAAAAGAACAAACCAACAAAAAAACCATTATTATCCAGTTTACTGTGCTACAAACTGAACATGCTGTGAACAGTTTGCATTGTAAGTGAGAAAACTTAACAAGAGTCTATGGATTTTCCACATGGCCCTGAGGTGGGTGGCTGGTGGTGACAGTCAGACTGTTGTTTCTTTGGTCTTATCTTAATATAGATGCAAGTTGAGAAAAAGAAGGACCAAGTAAGAGCATTAAAGCTTTTTCTTCTTGTTCCAGCAGGGTAAGCCTCATTGGATCCTGGTCACATAGAACATCCCCACAACTATGTACAGTCTATGTGCCAATGTGTTTAATCCCCACATTACAATACATATAGCTTTAAAACATTCAGCTTTATGTAGAATTTGGTTTTATTTGAATGTCCACGAGCAACAGTGAGTAAGATGGTGAGATGCTGAGGATGAACCAGTGACAGCAGAGAGCCTCGTCCTGCAGTCTCACAGGGCCGCGGCGAGCAGGACACATGATGGTGAGCTCCAGCTGTTAGACAGGGACAGATATAAATATATAAATGTGATCAGTGGCAGCATTTGAGGGTCACTCATCAAAAACACCAGAGGATGAATCAGCATATTGGCCATTTCTCTTCTGTGCTTCTCCTTTGTGTTTTACAAAGAAAAGATTTACAAGGAAAAAAAGAATTTAAGAAAACGGAACTTTTAAATAAATATAATATTATTATATAACAGTAGGATGAATTTCATTTTTACTAACAAAGTTATTAAATGCACTGTGGAATATTTATGGAACTAGACTTAAAGAGTCAATATATAAAGTGAGATATAATACCACAGCATGTATTGTAGTAATAGTGAAATAACACCTGCCCTGGAGCTCGTCCTCGCCTGCCTGGCTGTTGACACTGCTTCTTGCTTCCTTGCTGGTCTCTTAGCAACGTGTCGGTACCTAATGGGAACATCAGCCCTGTTGACGGTGAGTGAAAGAACTGCTGGAGAGGACAGAAGCTGCTAAAAGAAGAGCTAAAGTGAAGAATAACTAGCAGGATGAAAGGCTTTTAATATGGAGGTAATAGGCGAGGCAGAGGCCCGGGAGAGTCCAGCAACAGAGCTGACTGATGTGGCTAAAGCAAACAGCAAACGTCCATCAGGCTGGAGAGACGGCTGGCCCTCATCCCTCACCTCCACACACCCACAAGTCTACAGGCTTAATTGGAGATTCTGCTGCATCGTTTTCCATCAGCGTTCTTTATTTGCCAGTGCAGCCACACGTAACCTGTGCAAATTTTAGTCTGCTTACAGCCAGAAAAAAAAAGACATCTAAAATTTATCCAACTGAATCATAGCCACACTGCTGTAATGAAAATGCATACAATGATCCTGCAGAAAATAGAATATGCAATTTCATGTTTTCACATTTGAAATATTTGAAATGTGTGAAAACCACATGTGTCTGTATCATGTGAGTTTTCATCATGTGAAACATTCTGAAACCACATGTATCTACACTGTGTGTGAGTTCACCACATATGACCCGCTGTGTCACTTGATCAACCATCGGTTCTATGTGAATTTACCATGAAGAAACGGTAAGGTGCCATGGATCAGCAGGTGTATTTCTATGCAAACACGTTCAGGAGGTGCTTTGCATTGACCAATCATGGTAAGATGTGGGCGTGTCGAGGGCGGGATGTGAGGTGGATCCAGCTGATTTATAAAGGGAAAATTGCATGCAGGTGTGCGGACGTACGCTTTTATAAATCAGGATATTTTATGACACACACCATCAGCTTTTGGGCGTACGCAAACTTTTAGTGTGGATCCTACACAATGATTTATAAATGAGGCCCCTGGTCAAGCTTCCCTTCAAGACCCTCTGTTTTGTCCAAGCGAGTGGCCACACACTTCCGGTTTCACCACCTCTTTCACCAACACCACTCCAGGCACAGAACATGGCCGACAGGTCTTTACTCCGGACATGCATGTCATCAACAACAACCTGACGCACATCTTTCATCTTAAAGCCTTTTTGGGGGGCAATATTGAAATCTGAGATGGCACCCCCACCCAGAGTCTCAACTGTCCTGGCTCCCTCCTGTCTTCCTGCTGCCAGCTGACACTGGTCCATTACTGCACTCCTTCATCCATTAACCTACAACCATGAGCACATCCTGGTCCCTTCATCCCTTCATCCCTTCATCCCTTCATCCCTTCATCCATCCGAACCCTAAATCTGTCCGACACATTATGTGTGAAGCTTTATCATTGGGTTTGGGAACAAAGACAAACACATGGTCTTTCATCTATGACACTAAATGTGAAATGGATATTTTGCATGTGGTGTGACATTGTCATGTGAAACACCTGAAATCACATGGTCCTCCATCATGACAACTAGTCACATATGAAATGTCTGAAATGCCTACAGTATTGCACCCCGTAATGTTTCATATGTAGTCAGGTCATGTCTGTTACAACAAAGCATGTGATATGTACATTAAGTATGTGGAAAAATATTTTTGATGTGAATTAAAAAAGGCCATAAAAACAAAAATAAAGCCATGTGAGTGCATACAAATGCATATGAATACAAAATGAAATATCCAAAACCCATACAAGTGTATGTGAAATTATCACATTTAAATTTTTTTTTTTCATATGCAATAAACTGAATGTACAAGCCTATATGTGAATTACCACAAGGAAACTGAAGTTTTAATACGCAATTCCCATTTTTGTTGTTGTTGTTGTTGCTAAAGAATTGTAGGACTTTCTGCTCCCTAAAAATGTGATTTTGTTGTGTATTAACAGCCATGTGAACAACATGAATATTCTAATGAAATCAATTCTCAATTCTATTCAATTAAAAAAAAACATCAGACATAAAAAAAACAGGATATCTCTGAAAAATGATTTTATTTGTCTTCTTTTAGAATTCGCTTCAGTCAAAAACACTCAATATGCAAGCAGTTAGACTGGATTTGATTGCAGCTATATTTCAAAATCATAAAGAAACATTTACTCAATAAATACAGTTTTTGCCCATGTGCTTAAATGTGATGGGATTTTCTTTTCTCACTGTATTTACAGTACACCATAAATAACTCTCAAAGATGGAGCACATTTCAGGCTTTGACCAAAAGAAAAAAAAATCCAAAGTTGTATAAATATAGGTTCATCTAAGAACTGAAGAGGGCAAAAAGTGGGAGATCAAAGGAAAACGTCAATCCCGCTGTAAAAACTTGCCCACATAACAATAATTAACAGTTGCTTCAGGGATCCGTCTTAATGAATGCAATTAAGCTGCCTTGCATGGCATTCCAACGGGTCAAATTGCATATGATCTCAGGTGTCAGTCTCCCTACAGTCACTCAGAAATGATTACCATGGATATCAGGATGGAAAACATACAATATTTCCCATATGTTCTGTCATTTACTTGGATGATACTTTCTGGTAATATGAATGCTGTAGAATATAAATCAGGTCAATATTTTCCCTCTACCATCAATCAACATATACTCAAATAGAAGACGTGTGTCATCTATTACAATATACCCAACGATTCATTCAGCATCCATGGTTCTCAATGTGCAATCTCTTTTATCACATACGCATGACAGTATCTCCCCTATTCTTTACTATTGTTACTTTCCTGCAAGATACCAAAACTGAGAGAAAAGAAACATCCAGAGAATGGTTTTGCATATTAGTCTGTGAAGTTTAATTAGTCTGCATCACTGCAAAGTGCACCACACCCAACCCTGCCATTTCTCCTCATCCAAATGCATTGAAAAACAAGACCTCCTCACAAAAACTCCATCTCTTATAGTGCAAAAGGCTACACACATGGGGACGGAGCCATTTTCCACCCAGCACTGTTTTCACTTTTTTTTTCATCATACCGATCAATGATGACTAAAATATTGTTTTTTTCACTCAAGAGTGACTGACACTATGTATGCCTCCTTTCAAAAATAAAATCTATTAACATTCATCTATGATGACAAATTGGCAGAAAAAGATGTTTGTGCGACAGCTGTGACAGAAGTCATGGAGAAATGCTGGTCATACAGTGTGCACAGCTGTCTCACTATCACATGTCATCAACAGCATTAATTATGTTTCCATTCACAAGTTTTTATGTACATTTTGGAGACTGTCTTTCCAAGAACAACAGCATCAGTTGTTTCAACAAGAGCCCCAAAACAACATATATTTACATTCCAATGATACAGCCCTCAAGTGGAGGTAGTTATTATAGGAGAAGCACAAGAGGAAGTAAAGTGGTGTTGAGACAATGTTCACATATGGAGAAGGTCAGGGTGGATGGATGGAACGACATAACATCGGGAGACCGCTCTTTGTTTCTTCTATCAAATTGACAGTCAAAGCTGTTCATTCAAAGCATGACCACAATCATTCCCTAATCTTTATCATGTGGTCATTACATCACATCTCAAATGAGATTTGGGTCATTTCAACCCAAACCACGATGTTTCCTTAAAACTAACCATGCCATTGTTAACACGCTAACCATCTTTAACCACAGCAGTGTCACATTATAAAACAGATTTCTCAATAGTGATTTGTAAGTTTTGAAAGGCACCGACAAATGATGTGGTCATGCTGACAGCGGCGTCAGATCAGAAAACACTGATGTGTCATTCCAGAGGGCGTGGAGATACGACACGTTCTGTCATTTAAACTGGAGGACTTCTTGACATTTTTGAGTTTGCACATTAAAATCATCAAAGTTTGCACACTTTTTCTAATGTGGAGGCATTGGTGAATCAGTGAACCAATCTTTTAAATGGGTCTGATTTTGTACCCGATTTTAGGGCAGAGGAAGCAAAAAAAAAAAAAAAACAATTTTAGATGTAAAGCTGCAGTAAAATATTGCCAAAACTACAGGCACTGCTGTAATTATGTGATCTTGTTGTACACCCAGAATCTGAGTAGCATTTGGTTGGAATATCGCTACACTGTTACCTTATAATGAAGCAGCAAATGAGCTTTGGATCTGAATGGATCGGTATGATGGAAAAACAAGACGACAGAATCCAGAATGACAATGGCTTCATGCTGTAACGGAGCGAACCAGCTCAGGCTGTGTGACTGCAGTCCCACTCTATGTGTTAGATGAGTGTTAGCTGCCATTGGTGATAATGACAGAGGTGCCTTTGTGTCCGGGGGTCTGCTCTGCTGGTATGCGGAGGTGAGGGGTCATGTCGCAGTGGGCGGGGCCTGTGCTGGCGGAGGTGCAGTAGCTCCGGAGGCTCTCTGGGTCATAGAGGTGCTCCAGAGTGTAGCCTGTCAGGGAGTAGGCTGTATGCTTGTCCAAGTAGGGCCGTGAGTGGGTGTGGGAGGGGTAGAGAGCTGGGGCCGGGGTGGGTGAAGCCGAGCATGGGCCCGGTCGACCAAACGGGTGGTGTAAAGGCAAAGGAAGGGGGGACAGGTCTGTCTGTAGGTAGTCTTTGGGCTTGTGGAGGCGCTCAGAGCCTGGACTGCTGAGCCTGGATAGGGGGGCGGGGCTAGGCGCGGGGCTGATCACCTGACTCAAACCTCGGCACACCACAGTCTGTAGTGGTAGGGGCCCTTGAGTATAATCAGGTGTGAAGCATGGACCGGGGCCCTTGGGCAGTCCATTGGCTGGTCCCACTGGGGCGTCCGGAGGACCCTTGCGCAGCTGGAGTCGACTCTCTTCTTCCTTGATCATCTGCTGCGTGGCTCTGATCAGTGTCTCAATCTTGCTGGGTTCCTGCGGGCTGCACCGGTAGTGGTCGGCTTGGAAGCGGTCCCCTGAGTCACTGGCTGAGCCTCCGTCTGGAGAGCTGACCACGCTGTCCTCGTCCCAGTGGCCTCGACCTGCAGGACACAATGACAACAGTCAGTACTGAGGAAATACTAACAAAAATGAGTCTCCACAGGCTCCTCTTAAATCTGTAGGATTTTCTGCCATGAACAAGCTTGATGCTCGTTACATGGCAGCACATACAGTAATACACGAAGAGAGGACGTGTTTACTGCATTGACTGTACTGGATTGAAACAACACTACAACTCAACAGCCCCAGTGTTACAGCAAACACCTCTCATTCATGTATCAGGGGCTCTAAATATTGTGTAGGTGGAAGAGTACTTGCACAGAATACTGGCTGTTGGCAGGTTCAGTCTAAACTATCAAGGCTTCCACTGCCCATACAGCTGTGTGTGTTCAGTGGACATGAGCAGGGTCCTGGTCCTCACCGTGGTAGCTGTGGATGGCTGTGATGTGCGGCATGCTGCTGTCATATCCCTCATGGTTCTCCAAGGAGCTCTTGCTCAATGGTAGGATGGACCGGGCCCCCCACCACGTATCCCTGCCAGACGGAGGTGCCCCCAGAAAATATCGCCCCGCCTCACATCGACCCCTCTCACAACTCTGACCTTGAACGTGAGCGTGGAGGTGTGCATAACCGTCAGTGGTGGTGTGATGCTGCTCTTCAGACAGGCTGTGGCAGAGCACGCGAGGATCAGTGAACTGCCTGTACACGCAGGAGGCATCAAGGCCTTCACTGTGCTCCAGCAGCTGGGGGGAGGCTGAGTCGGTGAGAGGGCTGCTGCCCCATGGACTGTCCTGATCAGACTCGGAGCGCTCCGTCTGGAAACCAGGATACTGCAGTGTGAGGTGTGAGTAGGGAAACAAGAGGAGTTATTGGCAGAGTGGTCACAGTTGAAATTGCAGGTCACTTCAGGCACCTGGACCTAGAATGATGTTTTCCCATTTATAACCATTACAAAAGAAACCACTGTATAACAGTGAAGGAAATTCACTGAGTGCTACAAATACTTTGAAGGTCAAGTAAAAATCAGAAGCCACAAAGAGAGCCATCAGTAATTTACTTCCTTCTACCCATGTGTGCGGGCGTTGGCCGCCTCAGCCAGTGAAGCACTCTAATCAGCATGTGCTGAGCGCTTGAAAAATGCAAAAGCTTGAAGAGATTTCAGTGTAATCATCCAGTGAACTTCAGTTGGAATGCATGCAGCACTATCATGGACTAAAGCATCCACTTCTCTGAAAGGATAATTCTGGTGTATTAACTTTTGGAACTTATTTTGGCAGGTTTGGCCAAACCTTTTTTTTCATAGTCTTTGTGCCTTTTGGTTTTGCCTTTAGTTGATAGTCACAGTGTGAGCGAGACACAGGACACAGTGAGAGAGAAATGGTGGTATGACAGGTAACAAAGGTGCAGGAACAGAAGCATGAATGTTGAGCTTATGCACCTTAAACATCAGGCTACAAAGGTGCCCTTGGCCACTGTTGCTATCAGTTCTCAGCAAAGACATTGCTGAGAACGTAGGATAGAGCTTAATAATCATAAAGATGGAAACATGAGCAGTGACATGTCCAGACATTTTGGAAAGAAGCCCCCAGGTTAGCCAACCTTATTTGAAAGATAAAACAAAGGCAAAGTAAAACTGTTACTTTAACTGTCTCTTGTGAACATCCATCACAGTTTCCAGACTACTTCCTGAGTCGACTCTGATGTACCATACTTGCAGTGGATGTGTGCTCATAGTTGTCCTATAATACGGAATTATGACCTTATTGCCCTAACATGGGTAACATGGGTGCACTCACTTCCTGTTTCGTCTCCAAAGAAAGCACCTGTATCTTTTTTCTGTGGCTCATCAGATTCACAGTTGTAGTGACAGCAAGTTCAGTAAAATAGCACTGATGTCCGTCTTCCCTGCCAGAGCTGTTTCAAGGCCATACGGGATAAATAAATGCTACAGGGCACATGCTACTCATATGCTGAAACCACCTCAATTAACTCCTTTCCATGCAAATGAGACAACAGTTGTACTCTTAGCTGCTTTCGGATGATGACCACAGCCACCCTGTGAAGGAAAACTCCTTTTGGCTGCTTGTATCTGTGACCTCATTCTTCCATTCATTACTAAAATAAAGTGATTTACATAAAAAAAACCCTGTTGTTCTTTACAAGCTGTCTGTTTGTCTGACTGCTCATGTACTATGAACACACAATACATCACATTGAATCCCTCATATGATGTGATGTACTGTGTGTTCACATTAACAACACATCATATGTGATTCGAAGTCCAGAAAGTTGAATTTATGAAGTCCTCACCTGTGTGTATGGCGAGAGTCTAGCTTTGGTCTTGGGCCGGGATACTCTGCTCTTGGGAGTTCTGCAGTTGTCTGTGAGGCTGCTGGCGGTGCTGCTGCTGTAGGGGAAAGAGGCCTTGGACCTGGCCTGGTCCAGAGAAAGCTGGAGGCCTTTATACTCCGTCTCCCTAAAGACACAGACATAAATTCCATGAGGTGCATTCACAGTAATATTGTGGATGTTTTGCATTTGCATGTCACAGATTTAATATGGTCCATAATTACACAAGGAGAGATCCCAGTCCCCTGGAAAGGCTGTTTATTAAAGAACACAAACAGCCCATGTGTACCCGTGTGTTTGGGTTTTCTCTAGGTGCAAAAACCCATTAACATCTGGTTAGCAATTAGAGCCTCATGATGGTGCTGAGAGGCCCAGCATGCACACAGATGTGTGTTTGTGTTTATGTATGTGTGAGTGTGGCTGCTGGAGGGGTGGGGGTGGGGGGGGTGCTAAGAGGCCTGGAATGGCTGTTGGGATGCTTATTTTACCAGAAGGATTGCAGCAAGGCCTTCAACAAACACTCTACAGAGGGAAAGCTGCCCAATCAAATACACTGGGAGATTAAAGGCTATGTCTGGCTAAACCAGGCCCATAGGAGAAGCTTGGACTCACTACAGGGAGAAGGGAATTGATTTCTCTCTAAAGTGTTCTACAGATCTCACCGTGGATGATGAATCAAGTTTGAGACAACAGAAAACCTGGACAGAGTTTACTTGAGACAAATAGTGATCCGTCATCCACACATACCTCCTCTCTGTCTCAATCTCTCTCCACGCGAACACATATTCATACATAATTTGCATACGTTAGTTTTGGAGAGAGTCCTAAAATATTACGTGCATTAAATATTGCTACACAAATTAAGATCGTGAAATTATCTGTCGCCTCAAATAACATTTTTGCAGTTTTAAGAGCAATGCACGAGTGTCTATGATTGATTTATTTTAAGGGTTACAACTTAGGGCTTTATTCATTGCTGATAATCTGCAGGTTATTTTCTCAGTTCATCGAGGAATCATCTGGTTTTTATTAAACCTTAAAGCTTATGGTGTAAAATGTTATCACCATTTCTCAGAGACCCAGGCTACATCTTCAAATTTCTTGTTTTGTCAAATTCTTAGAGTGCAGAAGCTGGAGTCTGAAAATGTTTGGCAGGTCTGCTTGAAAAATGGCAGCTGATTATTGGGAATATTTTCTGTCAATCAGTTATTCAGCTCCAGCTGATGTATACATTGGTCACACTTGCAGTGTAGAATATACATTCTCTCGGGTCAAAGCGTTCATTGATTTCAGACCTCTGATGAACACTCACATTAAGGAAGACAGTAAGTGAAATGTGAAATATTGATTTAATAAAAAAAAGTATGACAGAAGAAAAAGATAGATATGAGAAAGGTCAAAAAATATAATTATGCGTCAAAATAATGTTTTTTTCTTCCTTCCTATTCTGTTAATTATTTTTTCGTGACATTCAGGTTTTTCAGATACGATCTGTGATCCTTCAAGCATCCCAACTCCCCGGTTCGAAATCAGTACTCTGAAACTCACTAAATGTGACAAAATATAGACGCATCAATGAAACTATCTGTACTGGGCACTAACATTGTATTTCAATTCAAACACAGAGGGTTTGAGTGCATGTGTGAGACTGCAAAGTGGAGCAGAACTGATTAGAGAGACAGCAGAACTGTTACTGTGAGTAACACCTGGGGTTGACGTTCTTTTGCTGCAGACATGCCTGTATACAAAGGATTGCTAAATCACTGTCAGGTTATGGTAGCAGTGGCAGGTGCACAGGTTATCAGAGCTGAACACACAGTGGTGAGTTCACATGCAGGTGAAGTGGCCTTATCAGCTGTGTTATCCACGGCTGTATCCACTAAAGCTACCAGGCAAACCAACTCTATTCCTGATAACAACGCACAAAAGAAACATACTGCCTCATTTCCACCATCATTGTGTGGCTCCATCCATCCAGCATCTCCAAAAGATTCACAAAAGCAGAGAAAGGGAGGGAAATGAGACTGCATTCCCCTCACAGTAAGCTGGAGCCCATAAACGCTCATCATGTTTACAGCCTATCAATTAAAAGGCCATAAACACAAAGCTGTTATGGGTTTGATGTAGGAGGTGGAGGAAATGTGTGTCAAGCTGTTCTCTGCCTCTGCATGCAGCCAGCCGTGCTGCCTAATGGAGGCTTTTATAGGCCTTATTCATCCGCATGCTCACTTGTACACTGTGAAATATGCACATCAGGGGTCATAAAATAATAGGATAATAGGCGAGTAAAGTCTATCCCTCACTTAAAAAGAGTGTGGCTGATGCAGGTTCAGCCTCTGCCTTGATTACAATTTGATTTTATTGAAAGGAAGTGAAGTAGCAGCTTGTAATGAGGATTTTCATGGCAACCCAGTGCTGTTGGACTGTTTGTGCAGGATAAAGGCTCAGTAAATGCAATCCCAGTCAGATATGCTCCAGAGCCTGCCTCTGTTTATATACCATGCAGGCAGAGCTGCCAGGCTTAGATAAACTTTACCAGGTGACTGACGCCGCCACAGAGAGGCCGCCACAGGTAACAGCTAACACATGAGCACTCCGAACAAACTCAGAGACAAAGAGCTCAGACTGTCTGACATAACTGGCATTCAAGAGAGCTGATACAGAGATAGAACAAGAATGAGAAAAGGCAGAAAGAACAGGAAAGTTCTGGTTCTCCTAAAAGATAACTCTAATCATAATCACATTTTCTTTGTTTTTAACGCAGCATACAACAATAAGGATTAAAAATCAGACTACGACTTGACTAACTTTCTACATGCCCAGATTCTGCAAAGCAGGCTTCAACAAACACGTCATATTTCCAATTAACCTCCAGTTAATTGCTTCACAGCAACTGTTTGCGTAAATCTCTAGTACCAACACTCATTATCTTATCAAAGCAGAGAATGGCAGCACAGCTGAGATGTGAGCCCCCCCCTCTGCCCTGGAGCTGCCACACACTTCCGTCATTCACACCAAAGCCATCTGACTGACAACTGTCAGGTGTCCTGCACGGTAGGTTTCCCAACAAATCTATAAAGTTATTTTATTTCAATACATTCATTATTCTATATCAGTAGTTACAGTACAATAGTGATTCACCCAATAGTGAGTTTGTGTCACCAATTTTTCACTGAAACAATGGTACTGTAAAGTGTCTACAAGTAGCTGTTAGGTCAGAATGGCTGAGTGATCAGTAGTGGGCATTACATCAGTAAGCTTCCATCCACCTTTCAATTCTCTGAACCTGACAGCCGAGAACCACTTCATCACCGTCACCTTTCATTTATTTTGAAATATGGGGTCACATCCTGTCTATAGTAGACATGCTCCAGACATCCTCAGTCCACCCGATGGAAGGCATATCCATGACATGCTGCTGTCACTGCACGTCAATGAAGACAATGTGTTAAAGCCAGTGTTTTTCTATCATTTCCTGGAGCTACGTCCACAATACTGCATTTTTGTTTTAACACACAATGCCTAGCATCACACCTCTTTGGAAGAAGAGAAAACATTTTTGTTTGAAAATACCAGGACTATGTTTTCTGCACAGTTGGAAATGGAGACTTTTGGAAACGACGATGCAGACACACACACGGCTTCCTGATTGGTTCTTGTTAGTCACTGTGTGTCCTTTCCTGATTTGTCACACCCCTATCACATGACACTTTGCCGGTAGAAATCAAACATCAGCCTGCAATCTATCTGTGAGCCTCGACCACCAGCAGCTAACTCAACATGAATAAAGAATTACAGGTGTCGCTGACCTTGTGTGCTAGTAGCAGCTGTGCAGTTAAATTCTGCTGTCTGACTTCCCTAACCTGTCTGTGAGGCTAACCCCAAGCCACTGGTTGCTCTTAGGGACATATAAAACCGCTCACAGATATGTAGTTTCATTTTTTCAAAAAAGGCTCAGTAATTGTGTAAAACAGCTGGTCACTGTAGTTTTTATCCGAATGTTACTCTAACTTCAAATTACTGCCAAGTCATACATACTGCTGTTTTTCAAACATTTAATTGCCAGGTGAACACTGTCACAAATTGGTAAGTATGACTTTTTTATGATGTGAATGTAGGTCTGGGCAACATGAAGGGAACAGACATTCACTTTAATCACCAGTTTCAGCGGAGACAGAGATAGAGCATGAAAGTCTGCACACCAGCTCTTCTCTTGCTCGTGCTTCCTGACAAGACCTCAGCCTGGTAACTGCAGACAACTGCTGACTAGTGTCAGCCATCCAGCAGGCAGGGACAGACAGACTCCTGTGAGTAAACCTCTCGTGACCAGATAATACTGCATCAACAAATATGGTTTCAATAGATAGATAGATGTACTGTATTTGTCCCAAACTGAGCAACTGTTTCAAAGGTAGATGATTTGTTTGTGCTGATGATCTCCAGCTCTCATCTTTAAATTCACAACGTGATAGCCAAAGCGGTGAAAATATTTTTTTTGTGCATGTTCAAACATGTTTTATTCTAATGATATAGACATTTTATACATTGTGCAAAAATTTCAATTAATCAACTCAATTCAATACATGGTTCAGCCCTACGTGAATCCATTTCCACCTACTCAGCATAACAAAAAGCAACGAAGCTTAGTGGCTGTGTGTGTCCATGAATCATACAACAACATAGAACAAATAATACAGCTGCTTGTTTAACATACTCTGCCAGTCAGTATTAGCAGCAGTAGTTAACCTACGGTTAAAGAAAACAATGTCACAGTCCTAACCACACTGCCTTACTGAGATGTGATCTCTGGGAAATGAAGTGCACAACAGCAATGTCCACTTGCAACAAGACAGAAATACACCGTTCATCTCAACTAAGAACCATTTGGACCTCCGTTTGGATGTCAGACTCATCAACATATTGATTGATTGATTGATTGAAATCTAGCAGGATTTCGGCGTACAGACAGATACTCACGTGAGAACATAGTTGACACTGACGATGCAGTGGGGGCGGGACGATCGGCTGTTGTGTACAATGGTTGCATAACTCTGAACCCAGACCCAGCCACCATGCTTGGCCAAGAAACGGTAGTACTTAGTTGTGACCTGACCTTTTACCAGCACTACAAGAACAAGAGATGGGACAGAAATTACAGCAAATGATTACTGTGGGGGGAAAAAATCCAAACAAACTGCAGCACATATGAAACAACATTAAAGCATTGAAACAGTGCAGCAAATTACAGCAAAATGTGACCAATAATTCAAATCTGAAAAATGTGAAATTGGGAGAACTGCACTGACAGTATTTTATTCTATCTTATGGTATTGTGAATAGGTATGAATGAGCTGTTTTAAATTCATAAATATAAAAAATTAGGAACAAATGTATGGAATTTTTGCCCAACATCTGAAAAATAGCATAAGCAAATGTAACAACAACAACAAAACCTCAACTTACATGACATGAGATGACATAATAACATAATGTACCATAATGTAGCAGTACAGAATTAGAAAACGTAACCTGATGTAGCCTGATGCACTGTGTGTGTGTGTGTGTGTGTGTGTGTGTGTGTGTGTGTGTGTGTGTGTGTGTGTAGAGAGAGAATTTGTAGAAAGGTAAAACAAACCTAACTCACACAAGTGATGAGCGCAGCGCAGGTGAAAGGAGTCACAGCTGTGGACATGATGATAGAGAGTCTTCTCTATTAGATCCTGAGGCTCATAGCCCGTCAGCTCTGCAACCCTGAGCAATACACACATGCACATTCTCAGGGTACATTAAAGCCTTCCACATTTACACATACACATCTGTGCACAAAATAGGCAACAAGAAAATATGCAGAAGAGCAGACTTGCAGAAGTACAGAGCATACCTTGAGTCCAGGAAGATGAGCTTCATGTCCAGACTGGCTCTGAACATGAACATGTTGCTGTGCAGTTTGATCTCAGTGACAGCACTGGGTGGCAACGAGTGACCCACAGCCACCAGCCCCACGTTCTGATAGCAGCCGTCAAACGGAGACATGTCCAGGCTGTACTGGCGGATCTTCAGGTATCCACTGCAGTGGATCACCTGGGACAGTTCACAGATGGAGACGTAGAGTGTAAATATCAAAGCATACATGTTCCAGTAGTCCTTCAGTCAGTGTGGGTCAGCAGCAGTGCAGCAACCATTACCCAACGGCCAAAATGTTCTGGCTGTGCACGCGATTCTCCTCACTCTGGAAAATGACATTTCAGAATGTCACGTGTATTCTACCTGAGCATTAGTAAGGTTTCAAACTAACTTTAGTGCATTTGAAAAAACCGAGCCTTCACAGGATGTGGCTGTCACTCAAACTGGACTTCCTGGATAGCATTTCATTTCCTTGCCAGTACCTGACACAACCCACTCCCACAGCGTAGCCCTCTGAACTGTTTTAATACTGGGCTGTTTTCAGTTTGATCTGCTGCTATTAATAAATAATAAATGACTACAATACAGTAAGAATAATGAATAGTGCTTCTCTCTCTTTGCTGTTTTCCCTTTCCTTCCTAAAAAAGAAAATCTTGACCATGTTTTCAGTCTAGTAGAAAAAGAAAGAAACAGAGACAGAGGTCGCGCATGAACCAAATATATAATAGATTCTTTTTGTAACTAGATAATAAACTGCATATTGTTTTGTGCTTCCCTGTGATGCTAACATATCTCTCCACTCTTCTGAAATTCTAAAAGAGCTAGAATGGAAAGTCTGACCAGCCACAGGTCCAACTGAGCAAACTCCATCTGATGCTGAAAATCATGTGACACAGTCAAAGGCTCTGGATCAAGCAAGTACGAGGGCTTTGAGCTGAGATTGTTTGGCAACTGCTATTTCCAAGGTCAAGAATCATCTCAATCTCCATAGTCCCTGTTAACCTTTCCCATCCAGCACTTTTATCCAGAGCAATGTACTGGCCAGATCAACATGACACCAAATGCTATGGATATCAACGGTCTCCAAAGGATTTACCCTAATGATCTGGGTAAACCTTGTTGCTATGCTACGGTCACTGAACAACTTTTTCTAGCACTATATTTTGAAAATTTTTACTTTGCACACAAGCTGGCACGTAATCTAATATGAAGATTGCCATTATATTTGCTGCACAGATTCATGCTTGCTGAGGACAACATTTGGATTTTCATGATCCCACAGCCATTCCTTTTGCACCACCTACAAAATTTTAACTACGGGTAAGACACATGGAAATAGTAAAACTGTCATGTTGTTCATTCCATCAACCGCTGCAGATATTGTAGGGGCTCATGAGCATTGCAGTCTGCAGCTGCCACTTGCAAAGTGTTAGACATTGAGTCTTGTAGACCTTAAATACAGTGCAACATCTTGGACAATGAGCAGAAATCTATTTGGAGTTGCTTCCTAGTAAACCTACAGTATGCATGAGAATTTATTACACATAAATAAAAATAAATTCACTAACTGACTTCAAAGAACATTTGTTCCGGTCAATATTATTTTGTAGCACAGTTACAAAATAATAGCATAAGCAGAACAGTTTAGCATGACAGGCCTACTACCTTGTAGCCTCCACAGGTGAGACCAGCATTTCTTTTAGCGAGGACACATTTCATTCTCAGAAAGAAGGAGCGTTCCATCTCATATTCTGCAGAGAATTAAAAAACGAAAAAAAAAAGAAAAAAGAATTATTTATGCTGTGTAATGAGTCCATGTCATATACAGTACAACATGCCTGGCTTGTTGATTACCATGAACAAAGTGTGAATGGTAAGGCTGATGCGCTGTGAGGACGGCTGTCATTTCATCATGGTCTGCTGGATGAATGTATTCATAAATGCTGTTTCCCGTCAACTCTACCTGTTGAAATGAACATCCATCTCAGAGCTGTGACACATTAGGCCCAACATTTCAGAGTAGGTCACATTAAGCTTGTCAAACGTACCTGCGACAGGCCTAAGTGGACAGATGCTGTTTCTGATATGTACATTATTTTCCCATCTGGAGCAACCACAAAAATGAAGCCATCTAATGTCTGAAAGAAACAACAAAAATAGTGTGGTTATGTTAGCTACCAACAAAAGGCCAAACATTGAGATCACTGTCTTGAGTCTGTTTCCATGGACAGCATGTATACACTATAGTGTCTCATTATTATGATTGCTGCTATCACAGCAGATAGACTGATTACTGTAACAACTTCCACGACTGAAAATTGCTTTGAATAAAGGAATGAAAAAACATACAATAATAACAATGACATGTAACATGCTTTAAAGTAACTGCTCAGTTCACAAGATCCATCCATTTATGGCCATTTTTGCAGATGTAGTTTGTGCTCCTGTTAAAGTGTAATTCGTTTTATATTACATGAAGGTTGGAGGTCGGATTTGCATGCGTGTATCCTACAAAAAAACCCAAGTAACTGAGTATAAAAATAAACTATTATTTGTATTTGTCATATTAACTGATAACAATAATGATACTCAGGACCATTGCTAGTAACAATCTCAACTTCCGTGGAAATGAATCTCTTATTTAACAGGCAGTGTTTTTCTCTGGTCAGCACTGGCCAGCATACAGCCCTGTCTGTCAAACCAGTAGACCTTCATTATCATTACGAAACCTCATTTTTGGCCATTCTGTTCCCCTATTCTGTAGACCTGTTTGAAAGCTTGTAGCCCTCTGGTTCTATTCTGCTACTCTGTAACTGACAGTCCTGTCGCCCTGATCGGCTTACACACAGCTCTTTTTGGCACTCTTCTTTGTGTGTCTGACCAGTACAAGCCAACCTGTGGTTCTGTCTGGCCAGCCTGTAGCCCTGTAGCCTCGCTCCATTGTGTTGCTGCTGATGTGAGAGGGGCTGCAGGACAGGCTGAGGCTCTGTGCGTGACCAGGAATGTGTTCAGCTCATTTCACTCTTAAAGCGCATGAATGAAGGCAGCAGGAGGCAGATGGCAGCAGCCTCTAAACCCCCCACACACAGTCTACCTATGGCTGAAGAGTAATAATGATCATCATCATAATAACGTCTTGTTGGGGTGAATTTTCAAAGAGTTAAGCTAATTGTTCATTCATTATAATGAACATTTAAGGGCCTTTTAATTGACCTTGTTGCATCTTAGTCACTTGCAGACACCAAAGCCTAAATTGTGTTTCAGTTGCTTTCAAAGTGTTAATAACCACAGTAGTAAGTACCTGTAAGAGATGGGAACCCAGTTCCTGGCTGACTCCATCCAGAGAACTGCTGCGGCTCACATGACCCCAGGACTCTCCCAGGCCTGTAAGACAAATCACAGTAATGCTCAATATATAAATAAATAAACAACAAAAAAATCAAGAAATAAAATTTTATATTGTGCAATATAAAGGGTTTAATTATGTAGTTTAGCAAAATATACTCTAATGATTGCTGTGAATAACAGAGGTTCAGGATAGATTCATAATCTTAGTCGACAAACATAATTTTATTGTAGGCACATTATAACAGAGGAAGATTTAATTACATCATATGTAAGAAAAAAATGGTAACAATAAAGTCTAAGCCACATAAAATAGTATTATAGACTAATAGACACAATTTTATTCCTTTATCCTTCAGCACACAATTACTGTGAGCAGTCTTTCAACTTCAATTTCAATTGTAAGACTGTACACACATTTAACTGCATCATATGATCAGATAGAAACGACTGCCATGACAATACCAAGAGAAGGAACACAAGTCTTCACTGAAATAAACTGCAAGGCCTGCATGGCTCTGACTGCAGCTCGAACGACACATGACGGCTAAAACCAGGAGCAGAGCCAATTTTCATCCAATCCGGATCATTGCAAATGTAGCCTGAAAACATTTCCATAAAGCCTTCGCAACACAGTTAAAGGGTGAGCGGACGGTGTGAGCGGCGGCAGCGGCAGCAGTGGCTCCGCATTGAAATGCAAATGTGTCCGTGCAGAGCAAACAGGCGGCGGGTAGGGATCACAGCGGCCCGGCGCCCGCACGCTTCACACGGACACGATCCAGTTCACACACAGATACTAACGAAAAAAATCTCTGGCTTCCAATTCATATCAAAGACAGATAAATATGAAGACATCGCCTTTAAAGAGTCACGGAAGCAAAGAGCGCAGTGAGAGCTGAGAAGCCGCTAAATGTCCGCAGGTCCGTCATGAAACGACCGGATTAACACCGCGGGCCACAAACGGAATGGGTCCTGAGTTAGAACAGTGCTTCTATCAAGCGGCTCTAACAGGGCTCTGTCAATGCTTCATGTAGGCCCGCCATAGTATAATAATAATAATAATAATAATAATAATAATAATAATAATATCATTGTTATTATTATTACACAATTTGCACGCCAATCAATTTCGTTAAATTCAACAGTGAGACTTCATCCCTTCTGATCATCAGAAAATAAAAATTAAATAATGGAAGATAATAGTGAGTAATAAGCAGTTTGATTTCGAGTCTACTTTCCCTGGGCTTCACAACCATGTGGGGATATTCTGTCCATGATCAGCAGATCAGAGGTGCGGGCCAGGTTCAGGTAAGAAGCGGCTCACCTGCGCCCCTCACCTGAGCACAGAGCTCACCTGCTCACACAGCCAGCGGAGGACCGTGATGGTGAAGGCACAGAGTGAGTCAGAGCTCCTGAAGCACACAACCACAAGTCGTTATATTCCATTTCCTTTCAGACAAGACGTGGGGCTCCAGTTGGATGTGATACCATAATGGTTATTTTACATTATTAGATTTGTGGTTTAAAGCACAATTTGCGGATTAATCCTTCAACAAAGCGAAAAAACGTATCTCTTCGTGACACGGCGAGTTTTTACCACAGTGTGGACGTGAGCCGGAAGCACGTGGCAACAAGCGTTTTTAGGCCTGAAGAAGTAAAAGTACGCAATGTTTCACAAGAAGAGAGAAATTTAATAAACAAGAGGCAAATAAAAATAAACACAATTTTGACTAAGTGTATTTTCGTGTCCTCCTTATCTGTTTAAACATTTTGAGACCTCTCAGATTGATCTCAGGACCCCCGACCCCCGCGGAGGGTGCTTCTCTGAAAAGAACATAGTTTTCAAAAAATAAAAATTAAATAAAATATTACAACAATGAATCTAATCTAAAACGCAATAAATCCACTCGCAAGACACGCGTTTAAATAAACAGATAAAGAGATATATAAATAAATAAATAAATACATTTTGTAAGCCGAGTGCTCTATAAATGATTTGGTGTTCCACGATCCATCAGATCAGATCTGAGCGAAAAAGCTCCACGTGGATCATGTAAAAAAGACTCAGTTAGCTCAATTCGACCACTTCAATATCTCATTTAGGACTTTGGCATTTTAGAGGAGCAGATTTCAAGAAAAAAAAAAAACGTGACATATCAGGCTTGAATTTTAAACCAACAGCATAAGAAGTGTATCTGCTGATGAACAACATGAGATGTGGTTGAAAGCCAGAAAAAAATCTGTGGACTTTGAGCTGGGATTTTTATTTATTTATTAATTTATTTTGTCCAATAACATTACACATTGTTATCTTGATCCTGGCTTTTATTCTATGATGACTTTTTGTTTTTAAGCTCCTGTAACCTATATATAATTCATAATAATTAAAACTAAATCAGTCACAGTAAACAAGACATAAATGCTCATTTAATGTATCAAATATACAGTAAATAAAATAGAAAACACTTTCAGCGTCTCTCTCTGTTTAAATCTCTTTCGGAGCTTAGGTGGCGAGAATTCAGCAAGATATTTGTGGTGTGGGGTGTCATGTAATTTAACCTAGGATGGACAACATGGCTGAGGTCAAAGGTCATACTACTGACCACTCTGAGTGCCATAAATAAAAGTGACCCCCCAAGTCACAGGGAAAAAAAGAAAAAAAAATCCTTCAGTACATCCCCCCTAAAAATTAAAACACTTTTAGCTTTTCTTCTCCCCACTGATGCAAAAGCACTAAAGCCCTCTTACATGGGCTTCTTCACGACTAAATCATCACGTGTGGCTCGTGGTGGAGTGTATGTAGGGGTCCTTGGAGTAAAAAGGCATGAGAAGCCTGAGTGAAGAGGTCTGGCCTTTAAAACAGCAGAGGTGATTTAATGGGGAAAACACAACGTGGCCTGTAACAGACAGAGGAGTAAAACCCTGTAGCCTGCATGATAGTTCCTTAAATTATTCAGGGAGCGTCACTGGCTTATGTTGCCACATATGTGGAACAGCACAGTAAAACAGCCTGACATCGTCCAGTCATGCCAGAAATGCAGCGAGTGGTGTTACTGAGAATGGTGGAAGAGTCCCTGAAAGCAACATTTCAAACTGTTTTCTGTGCTATTCATACAAAATACAGTCAGGCACAGTAAACATATCTACATATTGATATCTCTCTGCAACAACCTGGATTTTGGAGGGAAGAAGATGCAAAAGACTCTAAACATTAAATGTACCTTCTCAATATCCTGACTGAAGGAAAACTGAGGTGGCTGTGCCCCCCGGCCTTTTCATCATTCCCATCAACCCTGATTCCACAATAAATATTTCAAGCTCATGTTGCATTCCTTTTAAAATCCTGTGCTTCTATAATAAAAGGTTTGTTACAGCCAACCTGCAGTTTGCTTTATGCAATATTTATAAGAATCTGTTATATTTGTCTCTCATTCTCATTTTTATGGGAGCCAGTGATGCAAATAATAACAAGGGTCTATCTCAAGATGATTGGATTGGAAAGTAATTCAAATACCTCCCTGCCTCACAGTTTCTTGTGAATAATAAACAGTATTTTTATTCGGTTCCTTATCTGATCTATAAGTTCATTTTTAGAATAACATTGCTGAAATGGTGATTATAATATATATAATGAATACTAATGAATACTGAATGGATACATTTAACATTTAAATTTCACATTTATTTACGGACCATGCTTCTTGCTCCTGGTTTTATTTTGAAAGTGATTTTGTGGTATTATAATGTAAAATATTATAAAATACAATTTCCCATCTGATAATGATGCGTTTTATCACTATTCAAAGCACAGTGTAAGATGCATTATTAACCCATAAAACTGTACTGTAATGGACCTCATTTTGCAGTATGTCAATCCACTGAGGTGAATGATCAGAGTTTCTATCACTCAGAGTGTAAAAACGCAGATCCTCACTAGTGTTCCTTTGTGTTTTCCCTCCAGGTTCTTTGTCACTCCACCTTCCCTACACCACAGCCTGCTTTACTGTTACAAGGAGCTCCATATGTTGAGGGATCAGACGTGCAGATCATACTAATATCCGCGGCTCTGCAGCAGTCACGCAGGAAGGAGCCTCATCATAGCCAATCCGCTGGCAGGGGCCGCCAGGGGCCCCGGAGAGAAACCACATCACTGCAGGCTGGGGACACCGGCAGACAGACCGAGGGACAGAGGAGACTCACACTCATTCAATCAAACTGCAGAGAATATTAATTCAGTCCAAGTGTAATTTTCTCTGATCCTATCAGAATACTTGATTTTATTTTAGTACCACTGAGATAGGCCACATTCGACAGAAACTCCAGGGAAAGATATTTTAATAGTCGGAAATTAGGACAGATGTAATACACAATACAAATCATGTACTGAAGCTGTAATAAACACATTCCGTCCATCTGAACCACCTACAGATTTTATATTTTCGAGAATAACGCTCAAACAATAAAGAACGCACGAAGCAGAAGGTGTAAAAAAAAAAAAAAAAAAATTAACCATCACGGATTCCTGACGGAAAATGTTTTATAGGAGAATGTTTACAAGGATTTTTTCTGAGGTATTCACTGATATTCTAGAGTCACAGATTTTTGGTTCTTGCAAAATTATGAAAAAAGGTGTCGAGTCTTGGGAATTTGCTGGCGACAAATTAACACGCAGAAAATTACATTTATTTGTGAAATGGACGACAGAAAATTTAAAAACAATCATGTATTATTTTTTCAATTATTCAGTAATGTCTTATAGAAAGAATTGCATTATTTTAAATTAATGATTTGATCTTACTAAATGCACGCACCCGCCACACAATTACATAAATGAGAAAATGGATCCTATAGGAGCTTATTTGCTTACATATAATTGCTTCTAATTATACATACAATATAATGGTGTAACTAATAATTTTGTTGATTCTATTATTTGATCATATGGCTATTATACTTCCTTATGTATATTAATTTTAATTTCAGTCTAACGTAACGTGTTTTTTTTTTTTTTTTTTTAAACTTTATACATGTTCCTTATCTAAATGCATCTTTCTTACCTTCAGGAAACACTATCCTCATCTTCAGGTAGCTGGTGGTCAGTCGGATGATGGAGGCTTTGTCCAGCTGGGAGGTGATGGCGGAGGGCAGCGGCAACAGTTTGGCCAGTTCATAAAACTCACTGTTTTCCTTTTCCCGTCGAGTCCGAGCAGCATTTTTAGATTTCTCCTTCATGTTTGTCTTCTGTGTTTCACTCACCGTCCAGCTGTCTCAGAGCATTGTAACACGTCTCCGAACATGAAACTAGACTTGTCCCTGTGCTCGGCCTACAGTCCGCAGCTGCCGGCGCGTGGACACGTTCCCATAATTCCAGGTGTTCCGGTGGTCGGCGGCGAGCGGGACGCGGCTAATTCCTGGATTTCTGCGGATTACAGTGGCGCTTCAGTGAGCCCATTGGAGGGCTCACCGCACACTGGGATCCATCATACCTGCTGTTAAACCGCTGGAGACATGAGGCCCTGAAAGGAAAGAGTCCTCACATCAGAAGCTTTATTTGTAGCCTCATTTGACTGAGGCTGTCTATAAACTAGCATATTGAAACGCTAGCTAACAAGCGATGACACTTGTTTGAATCTTTCTACTGACACTTTGTTTTTAAATTGAAACTCAACAAAAAAAATCCATATAAACTTGCTGGCTTACCTCAGCGCAGATACAGCCCCCAGTTTGCTCAAGAGTTGGGTTTGAAAGTGTCCGGCTGGAAGAATCTCCAAACAGCCTCAGATCTCACATATCTTGGATCTGATGTGATTTAATGGACAATCGCCCACTGCTCCTAAGTGCCGCAGGCTCAGAGACCCGCCCACTGCAGGCATCTCTGCTCCTATTGGACGAGTGGATGCTCTGTTCATGTGCCTATTGGCTATTCTTCAGAATGACGCAGCCACGAGGAAGGAGTGAAAATGTTCACCTCTGGCCCAAAGATGGATCCTTCACTGTTTGATGGGAGATGTCCTCCACAATATGTAGACTGAACAAACAAAACAGAAACTTGTTGGGAAGCAGCCTTCTTTAATATCTGGTAAAAAAAAAAAAAAAAAAAAAGCATGTTGATTTTAGACTCTAACAATTTTCCTTCAGAAACGTCAAAGACCGATCATGTGTGGATGTGTGCTGTCAACAGGTTTTGGAGAAGTTTGGCCTGAGACTACATGAAGAGCACATCCTGTGGAGGCAGAGGCCTTTCGAACCTGTGCAGGGAACAGAACACAAGGCCCAGTGTTGAGACTGGATTTAGAAGGCTTAAGCAGACAACAGTTAGAAAAGCAAAATCAAAGCTGAAACTGTTGCATAACTTGTTGGAAATAGGAAGTGGCTTGTTGAGCCTGTGTGTATCTGTTCATCTGATCAGCTGAGTTGGAGAAAGGGAATGCGTTTTTTTTCCCATCTGCACACAGAAGTAAACACATGTGGATCGGTAAGATTTTCTAGAACAACTATACTGCTAACATCCCATCTTTTCGTGTAGCCATGATGAAATCATGTGGGACTGTTTGTGTGACAGGCCTCCTCGACCTCAGCACGCACGTGTGTGTCTCTGGACACTAACTTGATCTCAGACATTGTTCTGAGGATCATGGATGCACTGTGTCTTCGGACTTTACCAGATTATGAAACGGGTTAAATAGTTTACATGCTTTTGGAAGTCAAGCTTAAATTCTGGGCTCCCGTTGTTTCCAGGCCTGACGGGACCGGACCGGGAGCGGACCGGGACCGGACCGGGAGCGGACCGGGAGCGGGTGGTGATGGTGGCAGAGCGGGGCTCCCTCCCTCTCTGGCGGCCTGTGCTGGAGCCGCGGCGGCCGCTCGCTGATGGGATCCAGCCTGCGGTGAGAAGATCAGCCGGGATGCTGCAGGCGCACGAAGCGACTGACGCTGCTTTAACCTTCGCTTCAGCTCCAAATTCTACTGGTAATTAGACTGAGTCTGTGGAAAATATGACCATCAAATAATACTAAGTGTCCATGCAGCTGCTGACTGCTCAGAGAGCATTAGACACACACACACACACACACACACACACACACACACACACACACACACACACACACACACACACACCACAGCTCAAACGAGAGGCTGTGAACACGTGTCTCTCACATGTCACATTAAAACTGTAGCATTAAAACTCATTGGAATTAAAATACATGATAACACCCAGAGAGCTCCTTCAGGAGGCAGCATGACCAGAGCAGCTGGGACAATCTGACATGATCCTGGCTTTTCCTGGAACAAACAATGTAACAGAAATCATTACAATTATAGACCTTATTCTTATAGGACTGTTGTGATTTGATTATTAGACTGGTAGGTGTATTTGCATACCCAGCGCTTTATTAAAGAGGGCAGCTGCTCTCAGGCCACAGCAGGGCTGGAGTTAAATTCAAGGGGACCCCGGGGCAAAAATGGGCTGTGGGCCCCTCGCGCCAGCTACACCGCGCACATTTCCCCATCACCGCTGGGCCAAGAGCCCCAGAAAGCAGCCGGCATTCCCACACAGGAACACTGCCCTGTTTGTTTTTGTTTATTCTTGTATTTGTTATTTGTTGTAGTTTGTGGTAATTTGATTAAACCAAAGCTACAGTAATTCATTAATTAATCAATTAGCTAGTCAAAGAAAATTAATCTGCATATATTTTGAAAATCAAACATTTCTTTATGTAATTTTTCCAGATAAAAACACCACATTTCTAATTGTTACAGCTTCTCAGGTGTGTTGATTTGCCGCTTTTCTTGGTCTTACATTTTGGACTTTTTATTGAATAAAAGCCATTTTATCACATCACCTTACACTCTTGGATATTGTGATGAGCATTTAAAAAAAGTTTTCTGACATTTTATTGACTGATATTGATGAATTATTAAAAGAATTGGCAGATTATTCCAAAATGAGAATGATCATGAATTGCAGCCCTACATTAAAGCCCAATTTGTTTGAGAATTTGCAGCATGTAAGCACAATATAAAATAAGATATAAAAACTCTTAAAATTATATTCTGACACATAGTTCTACAAAACAGGGCCTCAAGATTTAGTAAGAAAAACACCAGAAGTGGTCTACTGCATGAGCTTTTTAATTCATATTTAGTGGAGCATATTTTCAACAAAATGTGTTAATAATCAAATGGGCACAAAGTCAGAGCAGATGTCTAAAAACAAAACATGAAATTTCACAATTTATTCATGTTCATTTTAACTCTTCAGTTTTGTTTGTTGTAAATGTTCTTCTAACATTGCAGTTACCCATCTCCACACTGATGTGACTGTGGTCAAAGACAGGGCCCACTGAATCCCTTTATTATTTTTACATCATATTTTGGCAAAAAACTAGATAGAACAAGATATTTGGTTAAAAAAAAATCTTTCTTACAAAACTAACACTTTTAATATGTGTGTGATCATTATATTTCTCCTCCTCAATAAAACTCCAACAATCCCAAATATATCACAGGGGCAAAACCTCTGTGTCCCAACTGTTGCTATGTGCTGCTAGTCTGACCCATTGATCGCTGGAGTTTCTATGTTACTCCAAGGTCTCATTTCAGCCCCAACTCAGTTGACGTGTTTGTGTTGTTGTAACCTGTGAAGACAGCTTCTCTGTTTCTCTATTCATGCACTGTAAGCAGGCTGGGTATTGTGTACCGCAAGAACTGGACTGTAGCCCACTTCTTCAATGTGAGTAGATGTGACACATTCTGTCCTTGATAAGGAGCTGTAAAAATACCCATAAATCCAAGCACTGTCTATCACATGCTAATGTTTCTGTCTAATTCTCTGCACTTTGGGATTATTGTATTTGCAAAAAAAATTTTTATTATCACCTGCAATCAAAATTGAATGAACTTATGATGTCAGTGCAGTTATTTCTTAAAGATACAAATTCCATGTTTGAGTTTATCCCAAAGGGCTAAATGGGACTGATACTGCAGCGTAGGGTTGTGGTGGCAGAGGTGTTAGCATTTCATTGGAGAGTTCATCAGGTCCATTCTGGATCTGGATCATAACAGGGAGCGTTAACTTGTTCGAAAAATACCCACGATCCCATCAGTGCCCATCTTCACATTAGTTGAAGATGCCAGTCACAGTGTTCAGCAACAATAGGCCTTTTTCACCGGAGACATATCGACATGTCTCTGTAGGAAAAGCACATGTGTAAATAATCAGATGAACGATGTATGAATTCCATGTAGCTGCTTCAGTCTCAGGGTCCAGGAATCGTTCGTGCTGCCTCACTGTCATGGCTTACTGGGACACTTTGAATAGAACAAAGGCACTGTTAATGATATTAGTAACACCTGTGCTTTTCCTGCTACGAAGAGTCGAAATGTCTGCAGGGAAAAAGGCTTAACAGGAAGTAATGTGGCCTTCATGCAGCGAGGCAGATGGAAGGGTGTGGAGGAAGGGGTGATCCTGAAGATGGGTGTGTAGCACATCGCTCTTCCATGCCAGAGACTCCAGTGTGTATTCCATCTCAGTCCTAAAATTACAGGCTTGTTTTTTTTACTTTTCAACATGTTGCTTCAGTTGCCTAACCTTAGTATTACGAGTCATTATCAGAATAACAAGGACACCATAACCAGGATCTTTAACCCTGCATTATCTTAGTCTTAAGATATTCTTTAGTTTTATTCCTCATATTCTCCTTCCTTGTCAAAACCTGGTACCTACCTTACCCACAATGCAACTTGACCACTGACAGTTTGGTCGGAGGTTCCGGTGCTGGAGACTACATAGTGTCTATCCAACTTCACACACCCGATTTTTTTTTTTCCATAATCCAAAGAAGTACAGAATTGAAATGACTATGATGTGCTCAGATGTTCAGGTGGCTATAATCTGTATTTTTATATGAACAGTACATCAAATGACAGTGTGAAAATAATGTGATAGTTTGAACTGAATCGGCAGCAGGTCGTTTACCTGCCCGGCTGCACTTTTACTCTTCTGGTTCACTCTCACTGTTGAGCTGTTTACAGCAGCAGCAGGAAGCTGTTTTCAGAGGAACAGCTCTAAAACCCCACTGTACACTACCTGCTCAGCAGCACACAGGGAGCAGCATTTAGCAGCTCAACATTTCTGAACTGGCCAAAGACGGAGCATAATACTAACGAATATGGATTTACATTTATCAGATGGACAAACACGACTGCATATGAATGATAATGTTTCTCTGTGTCTGCTGGATATGTGAAGGAGCAGCTGTTGACAAACTCTCTCTGTATATGAAGGGTTCCATCTGCAGACGTCACCACACTCAGAGCAGTCCACATCCCCTGCTGGCCTGGACAGATGTCACATGCTGTTTGCATTTCCACCATGCCTGTGGTGTAGCTGGAATCAGGGCTCTGTAGCTGAGGTTTGTTAGCCGACTGCAGAGCATGTGGCAGTTTACTGAGGGCAGCACTGGTACTGAATTCGCTCTTTTAGTGTAACTCTTTACAGGCACTAATGCTGTGTTATTGCAAGCCACAACTCAACAGAACGACAGCTTGCAACGGCCCGTCAAACATCCCAGGTTCATCTGCAGAGTTCTCAGCTGCTCGGTGCCTGAGCCTTAAAGGCCTGACCGAGCTTATCCTAACTAGTGCTGCCAACTTTCAGACACACACGTGAGGCTATGGTTTTATGAGCTCACCAGACTAATGCAACATGCAGAGGCAGACTTGGAGAGTTGGACCAAAACAGCCAAACAACTGAGGTGTGCAACCACAAGAAGGATCAGGAAGTGGTTTTTGAGTGAAATGATGCTTTTATTTAGAAGCTGATCTTCATATTCAAATGATCAGTTAGCCACTAATACACATATTCTGAACCCATAACCACCAATTCATCACAAAACACAATGATTTTAAAGCTGTTTCTGACTGAGGAAGATGTGGTCTGATGGTTTAACTGTCTTCTACATGTTTTATGAAACTTCTCTATTTGATCACAAGTTTTCAGCGGGAGACACTTCCAACCAAGGAGAGTTTCTAGGGAGAAGCAGTAAGAGATGTGTTTGACAAAACAGGTGTGACACGTGATCCTGAGCGAAGCCCTGGATGTGGAAAGAAGCATGTTGCACACACGTCCACGGCTTCACACACTCCAGCAGATTACAGAAGTTCTGTCAGCTTTTTTCCTGTTCGGCACAGTGAAGCCACATTTTCCCCCTCTGCAAAAACTACATGCTATGTGCTTTATCTTTGGATACATGTTTCAATTAAGATTTTTAAATCAATGTCTGGTTTTAAATCCAGCCAATACACCAAACCAATTTTTTTTTACACATTGTCAAAAGAACTCCAGGCTCCTTGCAGAACTTAAGCCTAACCTCAAGCCTAAGCCCAAACCTACCAATGACACGGGCTGCTCTGAGAAGTTCATGTGAATAATCTCATGCCCACTGTCTCATCTATATCTACTCCTTGCTATATTCACATAAGGCCACAGTGGTTGTTATAAGTTGATTTAGTTCACAGACGTTTTTTTTTTTTTTTTTTACTCCTGTCTGTTTTAAGAAAATTCATATAAGTTCACCTCATTACATTTCTGATCAGGTGAACAACAGGTGGATCAACACAGAGTCAGACAGGGCAGATCTTTGACGCTGTATTATTCCCTGTCCAGTTGAATCTGTAAAACATGATGCATTCTGACCACATCTCAGTTGAAGTTCTGCTGAAGCCAGAGTGGAAGCAGAGCTCGGACGGCCGAGATGGTTTTATGATTTGAATTCACAGGGTGGAAACAATGTATCAATATGGTGAATGTTTCTCAAACAGAGTGCTGAATTGTGTATTTTCTGTCAGAAAAAATATATTGTTTTTGTGGGACACTATGCAACCTTTTTCTCCTCGCTCTGTGAAAGGGCATAAAAGTGACTTGTTTACATAACTCTGTCGCAGCCTCTGTTACATATTGGATGTTGACTGAAATTGATTTTTTGAGTAAATGTTGTGGAGCCCAGTTTGCCCAGACAAACTACAGTGGCATACAAAATGGAAGTGAAGTGAAGTCAGGAGCGATTTCGAGGCCGTCTCCTTCAATGAATGTGGTTTATGAAAGCAGACTGGAGCTAAAACTTCTCAGGGCGACGGGCTTTCAGACAACACACAGGGATTGACTGGATGTGAGCATCTCATACAGCTACTTCTGTCAGTTCTGATGCAAACAAATGTAACACTACCAAAGTCTTTGAGGAGAGTCTGTTAGCGTGAGAGAGAGCTCAGGGGGGCAGTGTGATGGAGCTTTGAGATGTGGTCAAATGACAAGTACTAGTTGAATGAGACACCCGTGCTATGAAAATCTGAAATGAGATATAACTGTTGTTCATCAGTGATGTTACAAAACGTGTTTTGCACCACTTGTCAAAGGTTACACTGCTGTGAAATCACTGGTTGAGATGTGGCCAGAAGTGCAACAGACTTGAAAAATACAGATTTCATACTCATATTAAATCATTGTGAAAGAAGCACAGAAGCACTGTTTGTTGTTTCAGCGGTAGGTTCAACAGAGCGTGTGCGTGAGTGGGTCAATGACAAACTGAAGCAAAAGAAGAAAGCACAGCTGATGCAAAGTGGGCAGAGCAAAACAGTACATTTCAACATCATAGAGAGGTGACACCTAGAAGTATGAGGATGCCAAAAACATCCTCCTCTGACACGGTCATTGTGTTTCAGGTTTGTTAAACTCATCTGCTGATTAAAGCAGAGATTCTCAGAAGTGTTTTGCTGCAGCTCATTAAATGTCAGTTTCATGGCTGCTCAGTGGAGGGACAGGTCCGTCACGGAGTCGGACACCTCCGTGTTGACCTGAGCAGCGATGCTGGCAGGCGTCACGTTCAGGTGGATGTCGTACTGCTGGTCCAGACCCAGGTAGCTGTCACTCATCAGGTACAGTGTGTAGATGCACCTGAAACCAGGTTGTACAGAGATGGATCAGCAGCAAAGCCAAAGGCATGGAGACACAGAGCTGAAAGAAAATACACTGGATCTTGTTGACCTACATTTATCCCACTAGTCCTGTAAGATTACAGAGCCATTTTTTCCTGACTTCATCTCAAGCCGACAGTGAATGCATCCTATTAGTCCCTGTGACATCTGCTCTAATGTTTTCCAGATGCACTACATTCTGTCATCAGTGTGTATACACACAACAGTGCACGTTTTTTTTTATTTCAAGAAAGTTCTCACTACAGTTAGAAAACAAAACGTTCAATCATTCATGAAATAAAATCCTTCCCAGCTGAGCTTCACAATCAAAATTAAAAACAGTAACAACAGTAAGAGTAGAGCTGGTGGATGAGCTGGGGCAGTGTGTCTGACCACAGACGTCTCTGCTGAGGTTCCTCATGTCAGCCTCTTTGTGCTCAGCTCAGTGAGGAGACTCTTGTATTTACAGTTGGCTGTGCTGACTGGGAAGCAGATGTACGGCACTGCCGCCCCTGCAGCCTCAGAGCTGCCACGCTCAGGCCTGCTGTTCTGAACACACAGGACCAATCCATTCTTCAGGAAGTTTCACTTGTGTGTAGGCCTCAGTCTGCTTTTCTACAACAATACAGCGTATACATCCTGTTCATTTGGCTCAGGACTGTTTGTAAACGTTGAAAATAATGTTAGAAATTACCACCATATGATGAATTCTGCATTTTGCAGTCGATTCCATTTTTTTTAGCGTATTACACGAAATTGCAAATCGTGGAAAGCACAGGGCTCTAATCCCACTTTTTTTTGTATTGTATTTTGAGTGTATCAAAGCCTAATATATCTTTTTAGACTGTGTTATAGATGTCACTGTTGTCCAAAAACTTATATCAAGAAGTGTATGGCTCATTGATGTATAAACAAATACACTGTTGCACAGGGTGACATGGTCCTTCATTACCATGAACATACACATGGCAGGTACTCACTGGAGAGCCAAATGAGGATTACTTCACCGCTGGAAATAGTAATATATAAAATAATAATAATGGTGTATTTTTCCTGTTGTTAAAAACGAGGCAGTGCATTTAAAAACAGCAGGAAGAAAAGCTCTTCTAGATTCTAGATGTCACTCATAGTATTTCCCCCTGAGAACTGATCAGAATGATCAGGTCAAAGGTCCACATTATTTCAGGAGTTCTTTGACAAGTAGGGACCATGACACGGTCATGAAACTATTAAATAAATGTGTGTTTGACTGTAAAGTTGTGACCACTATGTCCTGGTACTAATCCACATTGCCTGTCAGCCTGATGATGCAGTTCAACCTGCTTGACGTGAATCTGACCCACTGATTCCTTTCACTCACTGTTTATGGAGGATATGTCGATGCTTAAAGCTTTCCTCTTCTTACAGTTACTTACTTTCCAGTCTTCTCCGGTGTGTAGAAGGCCACAGACACTGTTGTGTACTTGTGCACGTATCCAACCCGTTTGACAGCCAGCAGCTCCCTGCGATCCACCTCCCCCATGACCAGGAACCAGCCTTCATCCTTCACCTTGGGGAAGCGGGGAGCTTGGGCCTTACTGTCCTGCTTCCTCTGGATAAACAGACATGAGGAGCCTTTATGTCAGATATGGACCACAGAGGTCAACTATATTAATGCCGAATGGGGAAATTCGATAGACACTGTATTATGTCATATGACACAACATAACACAGCTGATAAAGCAATCTGATTTAGTGTCTTCAGCTCCCAAACTCTTACTGAGTTTTGTTGAGAAAAGGTGATGGAGCACATTGGTAAACATGCCCCTGCCACCACTTGGGATGAATTGCAAGCATGAAATTCAGAACCAGTGTCAGTGAGTATTTACAACAAAGTATATCAGTTTCAACATTAAATATCTTATCTTTGTTTTGCAAATCATTGTATTCAGCTTTAATTTATGTTTGACACGGAATTGGGGGTGTACATATTTTACAGCAAATACACATTGAATTTGTCAACAAAGATTATTGTAAAACTATGTAGTGATGAAATAGAAAGTTCAGCTCTGGCATTAGTTATTATCTGGTGTTATTACTCACCCTCTGCTGGCCCAGGCTGCTGCGTCTCAGGGACACCTGCAGGACATACTCCTGGTCAGCGTGCACATCCAGCCAGCTTCTTTCCTCCCTCAGGTTCGCTCCGGCTGCAGGCAGGGGGCGCTCTGTCTGCTCCTGGCTCTCCTCCCACCAGCCCTTCACACTCATCTCAAGCTGTATCACTGGGAGATGATTCAGGAAGGACCACGCCTGATGAGGGACAGAGGAGACAGATGGAATCAACTTCTTTAGAATCAGTGGATTTCAGATTTTTCGCTACATGATCAGAGGTGATGGAGAGTCAGCTTGGATTTACTTGAGAATTAGTCATGTTGATATAGACACTGATCTGTGGCAACAGAGCAGAGTGCTACCTAAATCAAGTGCAGATAAACTGTATCCTGTCCAGCTCTGTTCCTTAGTTGAGCTCAGTTCCTGGGAACCTCAGCAGAGACATGTTCACAAGTCCAGACTCATGACTAATGCTGGACTTTTCCCCGTCAATGTGTGCATTTATCATTCCAACCAACTTCATAGACAGGCATTTAGATAGACAGACAGACATGGACAGATAGATGTACTTTGTTTGTCCCAGACTGAGAAATTCCTGGTTTAGTTCTGGTTTCAGTCTGGCTCTTTAGACCACGTTAACCCCACCACACTGAACGGGCAAAGACCAGACTGGCACTGAACCGAACCAAAGACGTTACATTTGGAAGCAGCATGAGGCAGTTTCAAGAGGACAGAAAAGTCGAGAATCAACAGAAAGGCTGCGCTCGAAATGTGATACCAACATGACATTAAGTGTGCTACAACAGTATGTGTCTGATTCGTTAATACATCCCAAACCTTTACTCTTCATGGGGAAATGTTACAGCAGGCAAGCAGTGGACAAAGGTGGACAGACAGCGAGGCAGCTCTGGCCTAACATCAATGATGCTTTATTTTAAATATATGCGTAAGGTTTCACTTTTTGGGTTGTAGTATCCATATTCACACATGAGTTGATGGTCAGATCATCAGACACAGATGCACTGTTGTGGGTGGAATGTTAACTGAGTTAACTAGTTAGATGACATGAAGAGAACAGTGTTAGTAAAGTCATGTGACTTAAAAGGGAGGGGACAGAGGATTGTGGCCAACTTCCCCAGATCATTCAGGAGAATACCTCTCTTCCTGTATGTTTTCATAATTTAATTTGAATCCATGTTGATTCCCCAGGGAAAGATGAGCTGAAGGAAAAAAGAGCAACTAACGAAAGCCTGTTTACAGGCTAACGTAAGGAGGACATCAAAGGTCTGGAGTAAATTCAAAGGAGCAGTTGTTCTCTTTCAGGGTTCCCGTGGGTCCTTAAAGTCTAAAAAAAACTCTTAATTCAAAAATCTGCATTTGGGGTCTAACAATAACATGGTCTTACAGTTCTCAATAAACAGTAATTACTGTATATGAGCGCTCCTTTTCATGTCATTGTCCTGTAAATCAGCTGAAATACGGGGGCTACTCCCCCTGAACCAAAGGGCTGACAAAGTTCCATTTTTCTTGGAAATGAGTAGTTGTGCAGCAGGTCTTAAATTTGACTTGGTGGACCCTGCCAACATGCTGCTCTTTACTGCATGGTCTTGTTCAACAACTTTAACGGTTTGCATCTGATAATCTGCTGCAATTATTGTGGACATCCTCATACTAAAGTGTGAACAAATTGAAGAATTGAAAATAATTGTGTGTACTTGCCATTTTACATAAAAGCAACGTAAACCTGTGTTCATCAGTATGTAATTCTGTTAGCAATCTTTTCATTTAAACACAAGCTGAGAGAAAGGATGTTTCAAGATCAGTTACAGCAGCCGAATGTCAAAATGTATCTCTGTGTTAAAAAATACAAACTCCTGTTTATTCACACAAAACTGTGTTGAATGATAGCACACACATTGTAGTGAGTAGTATACCATTTGATTGGATGAGTTAATATCAATGCCTGTTATTGCTGCTGTTGAATGGAGTGGTGAGTTATTCAAGGCTCTTATTGTAAGCATTGTTTTGTTTTTCTGCAGTTGTTGTTTGTCTGTCTGTCTCAATGATTAAAGTCTGTATAAGTGGGTGTGAGTTGCCCTGAGGTGGACAAGTTAAATCTGTAGAAACAAGGAGTCATCATCCCTGGAAATGTTCTCATAACATGAAAGTGGAGCTCAGAGAGGAAGTATAGAATCTGAGTATTAAGATGTCTCGGATGCACAGATCTATCAGCGACTGTTCAGCAAGTCCTCTGTGCCTCTTAAGTGTTTTTATGGAGAATTTACGAGTTGGTTCAACCCAAAAGTCCCACCATGAGGACGGCATGAGGCATGAAAAAGATGAAGGAAAAAAAGAAGAGGATGATGTGTGTGTTTGTCTTTGTGTGTTGTATATGTGTGTGTGTGTGTGTGTGTGTGTGCATGTTTTGCTATAGTTGTGAAGACCAACTCTTGACAAACAACCTTTCTTGTGAGGACATTTTGTCTTGTGAGGACATTTTGCCTGGTCCTCACAAGGATTATACTAGGATGCCTTGGTTTTAGGGTTAAGGTTACTATTACAAAAAGTTTATGGTTTGGGTAAAGGTTAGACTTTCAGTTTGATGGTTAAGGTTAGGGTAAGGGGCTAGGGATTGCATTATGTCAATGGAAGGTCCTCACAAGAATAGCAAAACAAACCTGTGTGTGTGTGTGTGTGTGTGTGTGTGTGTGTGTGTGTGTGTGTGTGTGTGTGTGTAGGGCAGTGTATTGAGGCCTAGGAAGAGAAAAGCCTCTCTGATTCACCCGGCAAAAGCTATTTATGTGAGGATTACTCTCCCTGAGCAAGTCAGACAGGAACGCTGCTGCACATCTAATTATTTAATTAGAGAGGCCGCCACACTGAGGGAGGGGAGGGGCGGCAGGGGGGTAAAGGTAGGGAAGGAGGACGGCGGGGACACTGATTGGGTGAAGCCACAGGGTCTGCCGTCGTGCTCGGACACTCTCATTACTGCTGCAATTAGCACTTAAATTGGAGCTGTATAGCCCATCAATGGAGCTGTAATTGGGGATTCTGGAGGTATCTGGGACCACAGTGGCAAGACTGCTCATGGCACGTCACGTTTAATGGTGTGAGTGTGTGTGACAGCGTGTGATCTGCATGCACTCAATCTGGTAATAGGCCTATTTTGAAGATCATTATAGCAAAATGTACAGTATTTAAGTGCTTGCAATATTTATTTTTGATGTTGTTTCCGTTCTTTCTGCAGTCTTTCTCCAGTGTGCAGACTCTTCTGATTTGAATGGACACTCATACTCCCAATGTGCTGCTGGTGTGAAAATCTCTGTAATCATACCTGGGCAATCTGATTGGATGAAAACTCTTGGCCGACAATAGCAGTGAAAACACTTTCTTTTCCATGGCAGGCAGCAATCAGCTCCGGTAGTCCTTCGATCGGCCCGTGGAAGCCTCCCATGTCGCTCCTCCCCTTCCTGTGTGCCCATTTCCTATGGAGTGAAGGGGGAAGGGAGAGATTCCTGGTCCTGAGACAGCATCACAACATCCTGCTGTCTCTCACCACATGGACTGTGGCTCTTCCTTTCTCATCCCTCTCTTACCATTTTTACTGAGTTTGCACAAAATTATTGTCCACTGTAGGCTGCAGGTTTAGAAATCCATACTGTTGTGTGCATGGAAAAATACTCCAGTTTGCTTTGAACGTTTACTGACTAGGTCTCAGGTGTGTTTGCACCTGTGTAGGAGGTTTGCAGAATGTAAACGCTGATGTTTGCTGAATTTCATCCCTATGGAAGGGAAAAGCTACAAAGTGTTAATCAGAGAAACACACCAGCTGCTAATAGTGCTCACAATATGGAGTCCTGTTTGTCTTTCCAGCAGACAGACTTCAAATCTGTGAAACCCTTAACACCTAGAGTACGTTAATGCACGGGGAGAAGCTGCTCCGACATAAACGAAACATGATAAGATCAATGAGGCAGATTAGCCATCTACTACAGCTAGCTAAGATAAGATAAGAGATAAGATAAGATAAGCCTTCATTCGTCCCACAGTGGGGAAATTCACATGTCACAGCAGCACAGGGGATATCAGCAGTTAAATATTAAGAAGAACAAGTAACAGTCTAAAAAGGAGGTACACACAAGTTTACGTGACTTATTTACAATTTCGAGTATGGATATGAAATGTAAAATATGAAGTATGAAAATATACAACCAGTATAAAATATATGACCAGTAAATATACACAATGGGCCTAAACTGAGGTCAGAAATGACAGCTTAAATACGGAGTATTAAATATGAAATACTAAATACAGAATATTGCACACTGACTTGGTGAAGTATTGCTACATAGCTAAAATGATTGTGCAGGCACTCTCTCTGTCCAAGTGGTCATGTGATGTTTACCTGAACAGATAGAGGTCTTGTTGTTCTACATGTGGCAGCGTCAGCAATGAGGAGTCGTGCAGCCAGCGGCCCTGGACGATCATCTGCACCAGGTTGCAGATACTGATGGCTGTAACGAGCCAACCTTCATTGGCAGCTACATCCAGCATTGCCTGAGTGGAAGAATGAGAGGACAGTATGTACTTAAAGGGACACTCATCATGATTTTCATGTCAGCTCAGCCTAAGTCACCCAGCAGGGTTTCAACTGAGAAGAGTGTTTAATTGCCTCTAATTGAGTTGGCCTGGGTTCACTCAGGCCCAGGCCATGTGTGCTGTATGTCACACAAAGCTTCGGGCTTGCTTTGGTTTTAGGTTTGTTTTTTTCAGATGCAAATTCTCATCCTTGCATGTCACACCTGAGTGTAGTCAAGAGAATCATGGATGAAACGATGCACAAATACAGGTTGTGATGTTCTGCTCTTCACAGACAGTGGGAAATCTAAAGCTGAGAGTGATACTACTGTAAGTGTGGCCTGCTCAAACACCATCACAACTGCACGTCACTTTGATTAAGATCTCAATTAAAGCATTAAAACCATCTTCAAAGTCTGCTAAAGTTAAGGGTAGTCCTGAAGAGTCCTCGGTCACCAGGGCAGAGTCAGTTTCACATCAATTCATGAAACAAGATGACAACTTGCATCACTGTTTGAATGGGAGGCCAACTGGTTTAGTTTGTATTGCCTGACTAATAGGTAAGATTTAGATTTAGAATCTTCATTTTTCACTGCAGGAGCTCTGACACACAGTATACAATTTATGAAATGGGGAAAGAGAAGAGGAAGAGGGGCTCCACTAAAACAAAGAGCCTCACACTTCCCAGCCAGCCCTCAGCTCCATTTCTCGCTGACCCTCTGATTTTCCCCTCAGCTCCCCGTAAGGTCGAGCTTACTGAACACAGCTGCTGTTGAACAAAGTTCATTAATCTAAAAGTCATTTCCTGAGAGTAACTATGACTAAAAATGACTCTTGGTGCACAGTCTGGCAAAGGAAATCAAAATGCTAATACATTACAAATTCAGAATGATTTACATTTCACAGGCAACAGCAACGGGCTTAATTGATGAGAATCACAGCATGTTAGCTCACATCAAAGGGAATCAATGTCCAAATGTGGGATGTTAAAAGGAATAAGTGGAAAGTGATTTGAACAGAAAAGGAGAGTAAGGAGACGAGGAAAGGTCCGGCAGTGCACAGATGTTCCAGAGGCACACATGTGGCTTGTTTTAACCTCAGTCCCAGCATGTTCCTGTGTCCACACAGAGTTCTTCATGGTTCCACTCAGCTCCAGGAGCACACAGAGCCCACCCTGACACATCAATGAGACTGGACCGAAACAATATCAGCTCTTATGGATATGATAAGATCTGCTTTTATTGCCGTGGGATTCAGGTGCGTATGTCACTGAGAGGATCCAAGAGGTTCACCATTAATTCAATCACATGTTGTTTCATAATCATAACAGTGGAATACTGAGGCATGATGGAGTGTGTGAGCTGTCAGCGTCAGGGTCTTTCTGTGGCAAACATATTTAGCACTGAGTCTAATTAACCTTAGAACAGGTCTGTCTGTCTTCAGGTCGTTTTCAGATCTTCACTTTTTCTGGAAATAAACTATGAGCATGTCACATGTGGTGGGTTTTCCACTGATTCATTTTGAAACAGATCCAACATGTGGTACATAGTATGAGGTACCTGAGGACCTGTTGCACTTCATTTACTTCCTCTAGCTCCATCTTTTGTGCTGTTTTTTTTGCCATGCATCATCACAGTATTACTGTGGTGAGAACATGTTTTTCATATTTACTCTTTGTACACAGAGCTCTACTTATGGTTTGTAGAACTAGCATTACCTTGATGAATGTCTACTTTACCACTTTTCTAATGTGGGCTTTATGAGCCATTCTCTGAGCCATGTTAAATCACTCAAAAAAGACGCTCAAAACAAATCTTACTGATGGACACACCAGCATTTCACAGAGTGACATTTTGGAAACAAAACCAATTAATATCGGTTGAATCACTCTTGTCTGGTTAGTGACTCACCTCACTGACTTTCTAAACAACATTTAGCCATCCAACCATTGTAAATGAGTCGTACTGTCATTTTCTAAACTAAACTATTTCTCCATTAAGTTTGAAGGAAATGGAACATACAGCATATTAATAAACTGTCACTTGTGATTGTGATATGAACTTACACCAAGCTAAAGACTCACATCACACTCCCCGCTCCTTGTGTATTGGTCTGTACTGATTTAATAGCTGAACGCAGTTCATGCAGATTTTTCAGCCACACGTTCATTCAGTGAACCTTCAGTTCTTTCTCACCCTGGGGGGCCAGATCTGTAGGCTGTGCAGACATCAAAGCAAACTGAAGTAATTGTAATATTCTGGGAAACCTCTCATGAGTGTGCTTTGTGACATGGCTCATTGCCTTATGGAAGTATCCACTGGGAAAAGGGCAGGGTTACTAGAATGGGAACCTGTCAGTTAAAATGTTGTCCAGTGACATTAATAGTCTTTATGAATATTGTAAGTAACAATAAAAACACATACATTCATTAAAAACAACCATAAAGAAACTAAAGCAGAACTATTTCAGTCAACGGTAGCAGCAGGGCACCAGAGAAGTAACCACATCCATGAGCCATGCAATATCACTGCCAGATACACAGCATGGAAAATCACAAGCACATGTACATATGCACACACACAAACACATATCCTGAGCTGTGGACAATGGCTTACAGACGTTAAGACATGGTCCTAACTTCAAACAGTACATAGAAACTAAATAAAGAGCAGCTAACACATCACACCTCAGATGCAAATAGCCTGCACAGACAATCTTTGATCAATAAAGTTATGGGCTTGTTATGGATGATACTGACTCTGATGGTGCTAAGCTTTCTATCATGCCTCGTCTCCAGCCACTTTCCATATGAACACTGAGTAGCAGAGCCATTGTGGATGCCAGACAATGAGAAGCCTGGGTGTTGGATGTAACCTCTGACCATCACATTATTTATGAGATGGATCAGCAAGTTCAACTACAAATCACCTTCTAATGTTTAACATTCACCTGATTCTCTTCTTCATATCTACAGCACAGCCCACTTCACAAGATGTGCTCCCTCTTCATGTGCAGTCAATTATTCAAATACCATTATTATGTAATACCATTACTACTATGATCAAGACTTAAACTTCATGTAAATGATCTAATTATCCTGAAACACAGTATGTATCTGACAAACTGAAATAACAGGTGGAGCCTATTCATATGTTTGAAACACTCAAGAGTACAGATTCAAAATTTAAAAAGTTCATTAACCTAAATTACTGATATGATATACATTCAAATTTAACAAATAGATTCTAACTACTGACACTGAAGTGATGTCATCAGCTGATCATTTCACCTGACAGCACACAGCACGGTGCTGCTTTGTTAAATTGCAAAATCATACAGTCCATCACACAGTTGTGTCTGACAGTTGTGTTTCTTGGGCCCTAGTTGGTTGTGGAACAAACGATAATTAGCTACAGCTGATATTATGCATGCATTACGCACAATAACATTCAGCTGACTAAAGGGCCTGCTAATTGAGTGTTTCAACATTGCAAATCCAGGCATTTTACCAACCTGGATATTAGAACACAGAGGTCACTGAATAGAAATATTTTCATAATGATTTTTATTTACAGCGATGCCCAAATGCCTTCACACAGCAAATATGTGTTCTTTCACATGCTGAGCGAATCAGCCCTCCTGGCAAGGCCATGGCCAAGAAATGCACATGGCAGCCCATGGTGTGTCTAGAATGGGCTATACTGAACCTACTACCTGAGACCTGAGTCATTTCTTCAAAAGCTCCTGTACAAATGTTCCTAAAACCTGAATCACTATTGTTTGTTTACATGTTTTGATAAAATGATAACTCACAGATACATAAATGAGCTATCAAGTTCAGAATGTGTAGCAGGTCTATCCTACCTGACAGATTCGGATGGCGTTGTCCAGCACGGTCTTGGTATCGGTGGTGTAGTCGCTGCACGGCAGCTGGGCGTGGCTGAAGTGGGCCTGCAGCAGCAGGTGGGTCTTGGTGTGGGCGCTGTCATAGGAGTGGGGGTTGACCTGCAGGGGGAGCTGCTGAGCCAGCTGGCTGTTCAGCTGGTCCTCGTTGTGTCTTACGGGCAGCTCGGCATACTCCTCTGCATCCTGAGAGACAGAGATCAAAAGTGGTCAGCCTTGTTTAATCTGAGCATCTGTACTCTAACAGCTGCATTTACCTCCCATCCTTCTGGAGTTTCCCTGCTTGGAAAACCAGCTGTTCCTCTTCCCCATAAAGAGTGTGTGGGGATCTTTTCACCAGACCTGATGAACTAAAAATCCTATCCTATTTTGAATTCTTGAAATTCTTTCATGTAGTGTACTGGGTCGCTGGGTTCATAAAGTGATGATGAAGATCCAACAAACTCCTCTTTGTGCTGAGGCTGTGTGTTGGGCCTTGTTTGTGGTTGTTATACAGAGAGATGCACGGACACGCATGGCTCCTCTTCTCTAATTCACTCCAGTTCAACTTCGGCTAATGTAGTCCCATCAACAGGCTGCGCTGGAGGCATTTGTCACAGCCTCCCCCAGGCCTGGACTGTTAAGGCTCCATCCATCACTGACTGAAGCCAGTGTTTCAAAAGCCAGAACCTGAGGAAGGACCTGAGCGGAGTGGGGGCAGGGATGAGGGATAGGAATTGGAATAATTTCTGAATGATTTATCTTTTGGTGCCGTTGTGTCTGCATATGGATGTGCTGGAGAGAACAACTATACATCTTTAAGCGGACATCATAACCACCAACTCCACAGCGCCTCACGCTCCCTGACAGTAACGCTGGCAGAGACAGAGAAGGGAGGAAGTAATGAGAGAGACTGGAGCAGACTGGAGCAGTAATTCCAGAGAGAAAAGAGAAAAAGATGAGGATCACTGTGGGGGTAAGGTCCACAATGCAACGAGTACAAAATGATATTTTTACACATTTTACTAGATTATGTTTTTGAAAAAAGGAAGGACACAGGTTTTGAGAGCTGGTTTGCTGTTTGAACTAGTTCATTTTGTTAAAATGGCAGCTGCTACTCGTGGTGTGTGCAAGCTTTCCAAAATATCACACAAGTGGTTATATTGTAAATGAGAAAAGCCTCTTTACTTTCTTTACTACGTTTCTGCTTCTGTCTCAGATAGTGCTGATCAACAGAAGATTCATTGACAGCAATTTAATAATCAATTAATCATTTAAGGAATGATCAAATATACAAAGAAGTCTCTTTTTTCACCTATTCCAGTGTGAAGATTTGACCCCTTTTCTGTTATACATCACTGTCAATGAATTACCATTAGGCCAAAGATGTCACTGTGGATTCTGGAATGGGTGATTGTCATATTTTAAGTATATTTTTGGACATTTTATGTTTTTATTGCAGAAGAGACAGTGAAGAGATGGTGATGGTGAACGATATAAAACAAAGCTCCCCTCTGGGATGTCAGATGTCAGCTACACTTTCAGTGCCTTAAACCCTGTAGTTTCACCAGGGTGTCCCATTTCACCAACTTGTTATTAAAAAATAATCAACAGGTTAAATGTTCATAAAAATAATTATATGTTAATTTAAGTTGAAATGTGTTTTATAACTCTGTGCAGTTTCTCAGTCAAAATCTGGAAACTCAACATGTTGACGTTATTAAATATTACATTCGAAAGGATTGTCTGCTTTATTGCAACTTGGATCATAGTTTTCATAGTTGTACTCCACAAAGTAATTACTGAGATCCATGAAATTGGTAATATCTCTGTCAGTGTCCGACTGGCGAGAAAGAGAAGAGGTAAAATGACAGGGCTGTAAACAAACCAACAGTTTATCTAAAACCACTTTACCTGGAGGTGAAGCTGAAATTGCACCTGTAATGTCTGTAATAATACCTCATTGCAAGGGAAAGCTAATCTGCTTCCAACTCCCAGAATCCCAGTCAACAGCTACGCATATTTCCAGTGACTCATTAGGTGTGATGCTCTGCTCAGAGGCAGTATCAAGACAAGAACCTCCGATGACAGAGCTAGAAAAACAGCCAAAATTACCACAACAATGGCCTGAAGAACTGAGTCAAATGAAACAGGCAAACTGTGTGTGCACGGCCAGGAGGGAGGTGAGGAAGCTGGAGCAGGAAGGAGGTTTGCAATGCATCTTTATAGAAGAAAGAGACAAAGACAGGCTGAGTGGTAGCGCAGTGCTAAGAGAGAAAAACAAGTGTGTGAGGAGGGGGTGGGAGGGGGTGGTGCAGCGAGGTGTGGGTGTTGCTCATTAGAGGCCACGCTGCAGCAATTAGGGGGAACTGGAGGAGCATGCCAGTGCTTTGTAGCTAACAGAGGGGGAGTGAACGGGGCGGCGGGGTGACTGGCCTATTGTATCGCAGCTTGTTGGGGAGGGAGGGCGGCAGGCATGCCATGCTTTGGTCTGCCTCCCACTACATGTGTGCAAAGGAGAGTGATGTTAAGTGTGTCAGGGTAGCCCCCCCTCCATATGTTAGCATCGTTACTGAACCCACTGAGTGGACTTTACTGCTTGGCCATATGGTAAAAATATAAGGCAAAATGAAAGCTAAATAAGGTCTAGAAACACACACACAAGTCAATACATCTCTGGTGTTAAGTTTGAATGTTTTTTTTAAGCCATGTTGCATTTTTGGGCACTTACTGTCTGAATGCTGTTCAGACAAATCAGTCAGCTTTCTGTGGCTTATTGTGAAGATTAGAATAGGCCCACTGCTGTCTTTAAATTCCCACTACAGGAAACGTTTTTTTATAGTGTACATCAATCCCAAGTGCAAAAGTGGATGGACCATACTAACATGTAGCATGTTGGCTATATATCTTATTCCTCTTTACCATTTAGCTCCATTGTTGTCCAGAACTATAGAAAACGTTCTGTTGCCAGAAATACTAACTAGAGCACCAAATATATGTTGACCTGCCACTGAAATTAATCCCAAACATAAGCACTTTTTTCTCCTGATGAAAACTTCAGTGGCCTGCTGATTTTGGAAAGTTCTGATCCCTCTTTAAACTGAGCGGTAAAGCACCTCTAAGCTGGTTTGCTGGTGCACAAGACGAGAGCGACAAGAGAACAGGGAGGAAGAGAGTTGAATTGTAAATATAGAGCAGAAAGCATCCCGACCAACTCAAGATGAGGGAGAAGAACTTGTTAGAAAAAGGGGTGCAACTTCTGTTATGTGGTCATTTCGACTTAGAAAATCGCTCACTCCTACTTACATGGCATGGTTTCTTGGTACACAGCCAAATTTTATATTCACTTATTTAAATATTTTTAGACATTTAGGATTTTAAAAAAAGATCTTATAACTCAATGGTATCCTAAAAAAGATTTTTTTTACAGTGATGAAATCCACTACAAATCATTACAAACAGATATATGAGCCCATTAGAAGAAGTATGTCATTATCACCGCTCAGTGAAAGGCGTGAAACCACCATGTCTTGTGTTGACCCCAGTAATCAGAGGCCAGAGTGTGGCTGGCCTTGGCATGAAAGCTTCACAATGAGGAGAGTTAATGAAGCTCAGACAAAGGTGCTAATTTGATGGGAGGGAGGAAACCGTGTGTGTGTGTGTGTGTGTGTGTGTGTGTGACTTGAACCTGACTGCACACCATCCTATGGGACTTCCTGTAATTGTGGGGACAAAAACAAGGTCCCCACAAATCCAGACAGCTTTTTGAGGGTTAAGACTTGGTTTTAGGATGAAGGTCATGGTTACATTAAGGTTGGGGTTAGGGTAAAGCTTAGGGTTAGGCATTCAGTTGTGATGATTAGGGTTAGGGTAAGGGGCTAGAGAATGCATTATGTCAATGGCGTGTCCCCATATGCATAGTGAGACAGCCGTGTGTGTGTGTGTGTGTGTGTGTGTGTGTGTGCATGTGTGCATGTGTGCACAAACATTCAAATACCAAAAAAGAGAAGAATATAACAATGCAGGTCTTCTGTCACTGATTACAGATTCTCAGTGGATTTCTAAAAAGTTGCAAATGTACCGCTGTGTAACATCTTTCAAACGGCAAACTATGATGTAAAGATCTCCAGCTGCCAATGAAAGGGGCTCGTCTTCTTGTGAGCGTGAGAGTTAATTTCACAAATGAAGGCTCTGCATATATGACTATAATAGACAGTATCTTGGTACAAGTGGTAATTCAACATCCTGTGTGGATCATCAATGAGCACAGCAAACTACATTGCAATCTGGACAGTAACTGTTCTGATATATTCCTCTAGATGGAAGAATTGGTCAAACAGATCACACCACGTGTTCGCACACACTTACCTTTCTTCTTCTTCTGCATTAATCCAGTGGGATTCAGTGTAAAAGGATAGATGGATAAAAGAGATATGGCACTGACAAGATGGACAGAACAACAGTAGCTGTACACAGTGTGAGACTCACCGTCAGAATGGAGAGCAGCTCATGAATGGGCAGCTCAGCCCTCAGTCTTTCTTTAAACATGCCGATGGTCTGATGTCTCAGGTAGTAATAGGAGGCGATGCGACCATAAGTCAGTGGCTCAATGGTCCGATCATCCTAGAGCATTAACGGAAACAAAAAACATTGGCAAACAAAAACTCATGTTAAATAAATTAGTGCTATTTTTACAGACTACTACAAGACACACATATGCACTCACGCACACACACCTCTTTTATCTCTATGCAGTAAGAGCACTCCAGGTCCCGCAGGCTTCTCTCCACCAGGTTGGACAGGTATTTGTTCACAGACTCGTGGCTGATGTCTTCCAGGCTGTAATAACTGAAGGACACAGGATACAGTGTGTGTTAACAGAAAACACCATTGAAATGATGTAAAAATGCAGAAGAAAGCCCATTTGCCACTCTGTGCAATTGTTCTGCTTAACTGAGAACTTTGTGTTTCCATGCTCCATGGAGGCTCAAGAAGATATAAATACCGCCAGACATGTTTGTGATTGATGAGTTTTACACAGCGTTCCTGATCCAATGTTTTAATCTCCTTCATACAATCCTGTGTTTGACAGAGTGTTGACCCTCTCTCCATCCAGGATGAACCTTTCATACCCAATCATGATCCTCTCACCTGTTACCAATGAACCTGTTTACCTGTTACTGCTATCACTATTATATGTAGTAGAGTGTAGTCTACATCACATTACACTACTATATTATTAAATTATACATGTACATGTATGTATATTATTTTATTATATTATACTACCATATGCACTCTATCATTATCATTACCATTAGCATACCATACCCACTGCTGCTACACTCAGGTACACACATACACGTATGCATATTTTCTGTTAATCTCCTACAAGTGCCTATTTTGATTCAAATTCCTGCTACCTCTACTGCCTAATTTATTGTGTCCATTTTCAGATTTTATATATTTTTATTTTCTATTTTATACTTTGTCTTCTATATTTAAACAGTGCAATATATGAGAATGCGATGGAGATGCCAATTTCCCGGAGGGAACCTCCCAACGGGATTAATAAAGTACTCTGTCTGTCTGTCTGTCTGTCTGTCTGTCTGTCTGTGGACTGATCCAAACAGGTGTTTTTGGATCAGTCCACAACTTTCACAGTCTCTTGTTGCTCCTGTCCCAACTTGCTTGAAACGTGTTGCTGCCATCAAATTCAGAATGAGCAGATATTTACAAAAATCATTAAATTTGATTTAAATCTATTGTCTTTATACTGTTTTCAACTGAGTACATGTAAAAAGGATCAGTCTCTAATCAGTCTAACATCACTTAGGAGTGAAATTGTACTCGAGCCTAATGGAAAACACAGATAACACTGGCAGAGTAAAATGGCTTGTCACTGTCTCTACACATTGTTCCTGATTAAAGACTTGAACACATTGTTGTGAAGAAAATCCCCAGCTGAAAGAAAAATGGTCAGCTCTTGCCAGTAAATAATTCCCAGGTTAGACTGTTATTACCTGAAATAAGACAACCAGTGGCCAAAATGGGTTCCATGCTCTGCTCTGCTAAGTAAGAGTTACCACATGAGGCTTAGCAGAAGTGTAATCACAGACAATCTTCATTTGCTCATAATGCCAATATTTGTCCACGGTGTGTGCAAGTCAAATAAAAGTAGGAAGGAAACCAGGCATGGTTTCATTAAAGCTGGTAGAAACAGATGCTCAAACCCTAAAGGTATGTTTGCAAGGGTGAAAAAAGCTGCAATGTTAATGATGCAAAATGTGTCTTGGTTGAGTTGAAGAATATTCATTGCTGGTGGTTATTTGTGCTGTTTGAGTGCCATCTGGTTGCTCTGCAGTGCCAGTTCATATATTTCATGTTTTATCTGGAGATGAATACAGGAAGTATTGGGTTACCCAACAGAGATTTATGACAGAATGTGTTAGGGATCCCTAGGGTCCTTTGTAAATCGCATAAGTATAAGTTTCAATAAAACATTGATGTGAGACCATCCTTTGGTTTCAGAAAGTTGAAAGAAAATATGAAATTTTTCTATTAGCTATTAGAAACATGTGCAAACCATTAAACTGCACTATAAATACTCAAATGCCAATATTTTATTTTAGCGCCTACTGCCAATATACACAGATGTGCAGTTTGCTGCTGTTACTATAACTTGTGATTCTGGAAGTATGTAGGTAATTAAAACCAATTAAAAACAGTTAAATGAAGAGTTTTATATTCTTTGAACACTCTTTGATTGTGATCTACAAATAGGAGTTATTTGAATTCCATACTATTTAGGCTACAGACAAGGATTCATTGAATTTATACTGTGACTGACCAACTGCTTACAATTGCAATTTAGATTAAACATAATTATGGAAAAGGATCTTGGTCTCTGGTCTCATCTAGACTATGTCTACATAAACTGTACCAGATAAAAAAACAATAACAAATTGCATTTACAAAGTATATGTTGTAAAAACAGCGATATGTCCTATAGTGTGCAAGAAGGGGCCAAAACAACTTGGCACCATCCATCAGTTATCCTGGTCTGGATTGTGGTGGCAGCAGGCTAGGTAAGGTAGCCCAGAAGTCCTTGTTCCTCGCCACAACCTCTAGCTCCTCCAGGGGGATCCCCATTTGTTAGCTGACCAGACAGGATTATTAATCCCTCAGTCTGCCCCATGGTCTCCCCTCAGTGGGATGCGTCCACACATCATTCTGATCAGATGTCCAAACCACCTCAGCTGATTCCTTTCAATGTGAAGGAGCAGTGATTCTGCTCAAAGCTCCTCTCGGATGTCTGAGCCCATCACCCATTTTATCCGCTTGTGTCCACTGTGTGTAACCGTTGACGCTGCACCGATCTCCCTGCTGATCTTGTGCTGCAACCAACCCTCACTTGTGAACAAGACTCCAGGATCATTTGCAGCAATCCACCATTTTCTGGCAGACTACCACGGCTTCAGACTCAAACCCTGCTGCTGAATGCTGGAGCTCACAGGCTGATAAAGGCAGCAGACTCCCATCCTCCACAAACAGCAGAGATGCAGTCCTGAAGCCAGTGTACTGCACATTTTCCTCACTTTAGCCTTGAGATTGTGTCTATAAAATCATAAACATAATTGCTGAGAAGGCACAACTCTAGAGGATGACACACGAGCTGAGAGAGCACAGACAGAACTCCTGCTCCAGGTACACAAGGAAAAAAGGGCTCAATTCCTGCAGCACCCCAACAACACATCATGAGGAATATGGTCACAATCCTTCTCAAAGTAAAGACCTGATCCACTGTTCCAGAACTGATGTAGATGGAATCCACATTGCTGCTGTTCAGATCTCGCTGGTGCTAACCTAGACCACCTAGAATAAACTTTAAATTGTGGAGTATTGGGTTGTATGCTGAACTCAACCTCTCAGCCCTTTATTCTTGGCTCTAGTCACGTCCACCAAACCATTTTCCTTATGAAAGACTACACCATTTATTATATATTGTATTAGAATGTATTTCGATGGTGAGTCTAGTTCGTTTACTGAGAATATTATTGCTTTATTTATTATCTCCGCCAAGGAGGTTGTGTTTTTGCGTTTGTTTGTTTGTTTGCAACATAACTCAAAAGGTTGTGGACAGATTTTGATGAAATTTTCAGGGAATGTCCTCTGGGACAAGGAACAAATGTTTAAATTTTGAAGGTGATATGGAAAACCGCCATTACGGAAATGTGGATTTTCAGGTATAACTATTAAACTAATAATGATATCGATGTGATTCCAGTTGCTAAGGGAATGTTTTTATGATCCAGGAATCCATTGAAATAGATCAATCAAAGGTAGGACTAATATTATGGGGTGTAAATCACAATAAGCTGGGGGAACTGTGCTGCTTGGTGAAGGTCTGCGCTCTCCCAGTGCGTTTCTAGTTTATTTCTGTCTTTTCTCTCAGAGGTTTCTTATGGACTCCCAACTTATGGTTTTGTGGCGAGGAGGAAAATGGGTGTAAAATATGTTCTTCTCTGTTTTAAATTTGCAAACACGTGCATATAATGGGTTTGTTTTATTTGATTTAATGTACAATGTATATGTTGCTTACATGACTTGACATTTTGTTTAGATGGTTTTAAAAAAAACTGAACCAAAGTGGAGCCTAAAGGTGTCCCAAAAAAATAAAAAAGGAATCAGCAAGGATGAAGACCAACATGGAACAGGTGTAGGAGGAATATTAGATCAAGGTAATTCTGTAGTTGTCTGCATAATGCATGCAAACCATGCATACCGACTCTGACAAATTGGCCACTTCTCATATTACATTAAAACAAATGATTTCTTCATGCTAATTATGCAAAGTCATTTATTGTGCAGTTGGGAGCAGGGAGGAGAAATCACAGTGTCATTCGTGGGCTGGAAGCAGCAGTTGAGATGGGTGATGGCCATATTTAATGTGTGTTTAATGTTAAGTATTTCTTTCATTCCCACAGCTCCACATGTTAACAGCACACAGTTCTGAGCCCTGAATGTGTTTATTACTGAACACATTTCACAGGTCTTTACCAGTGGCAGGGCCTGTCTGATTAAGTGATGGCCATTAGCATCATCACCATTAGGCTCCTGATGGTACAGGGAGTCGGCCTGCAGACGTTTACGATACCCATGGGACTCTGTGTCTGGGTCTGTGTGCATCTGTGTAAATGTTGTGGGAGTCTAACCCTGAAAGCAGTGGTGATAGATTAGCTGTTTAGATATAAAACACAGCTGCATGGAGATAACGATGTCAAGGGATCTGCACATTCAGAGGCGAAATTTAAGGCATCGAATATCATTTCATAAGACATGGCGTTCAGGGCTGATATACAACTACTGGTTAAAGAGGATGCAATAAAGGAAAAACATGTTTGTCATAGTGGAATCAAATTCTGTTTTGATTTTATGTAAGGTCTGTGGGTCTGATCAACTGTGAACACAACCCCAGTTCCAAAAAGTTGGGACAGTGTATAAACGTTAATAAAAAGTGTGAGTGTCACAAATCCTTTCAAACTCTACTCAACTTAATATCGAGCAACTACGAGACTGATACATGTTATTGCTTTTTGTAAATATACTCTAATTTCGAATTTGATGCCTTACGACTGTTAGATAACCTTTTCTTTTAACAACACTCAGTAAGCCTTAACGAAGACACTAATTGCTGAAGTTTAATTTTTTCCCATGCTTGCTTGATATACCATATGCATTTATGAGATGGAGCAGAAACTGTGCTTATTAAATTACCAACATTGTATAAACAATCATATAAGTATTTAATGCAGTGCTGCCTCAGGGATCATAGAAGATCACAGGAAATGTTGGTTTTCTGCCTCGCCCCTCACGTGCACAGACTTCTACAGTTTCTCTGAATCTTCTGATAATGTAATGGATTGCAGATGGTGGAATCCCTAAATTCCTTCCAATTGTGTGTTGAGAAATGCTGTTGGCAAGGATGTGGTGAGGTTCACCACTTTGTGAAAAATTGGCAAACAGCATATATTCTGTTTGATGGTACTGGGTACCTCAGTCCATTTATGATGAGAGACAGTGAAGTTTGAAGAGATGCAGCATTGGAATGACATCAAAGACCCTGGTCTGACTCGAAAACAAGGATGAAGTATTTACATGATCTATACCAGCAAAAATATCACCATAAACGCTGTCCGAGTCTTTCCACTAATACAGTATTAAAGTACTCAATACTTTCTATTGTTTTGCTGTAAACTCCCCGACATTGAATACTGACCCAAAATCCCTGCTTGAATCAAAAATGATTTCTGATTCTTACAGACCTCTATTGGTACAATGGTACTGAGAGGGCTCAGTGAGGGCCTGACAGTAAATGTGGGATGACAGCCGTGCAAATACCAACAGGCTGAGAAGCTCTGGAACGGTCTCTGTCTGCAGATGTTTGACCGAAGAACATAGCAGTTCTCTAACCAGGTTGTGAGAGCAGGCCAAGAATGTGTGTATGTGTATGTGAGTTTTCTTCCGTTTTGATCTGCATGAACTAGTGCTGTTGATAATGTGGTGTAAGGAGGCTTTCCTAACCTGGGGTTCATCACCAGCCGTCTGAAGAAGTATGTCCAGGTGATGTAGTCCATTGCATCCTGCTTTGATGAGACGGTTCCTGCAGCAATCTCAGCATTCAGATGGTCTGACAGTACACTGAGGAGGCTGTGGATACAACACACCATCAACGGAAAATCACCCACGGAATATGACAATTTACAAATGAAACCCATTACATGAGAAAATAATTGCAGATTAATTGAGTGTTGTAAAAGTATCAAAAACTGTTAAGTGCTGACTTCTGACTTCAAATATGTGGTCAGGATCATAAACCTGTCTATCTATTTTTTTTTAAATCACATAGTTCCTGACTTAAATCAAAAAGTTGTTCAGACAACTATTTTTCATTTTGAAAGTCAGGTAAACTGATTTATAGAAGCACAAGAACAATATTTTGAACCATGAGAACAAAGGTTCCCGAGGACATGTTTGACCCTCTTCGTAATGCAAAGTTACAGGAACATTTTGGAAAAAGGAAATTTAGTTCTTTCAAATGCTTGACATTGTATTGTTCTATTTTAATGAATATATAGGTGTGGATATATATATATACTGTGTGTATATATATATATATACTGTATATATCTTCTCCAGCTTCTCTAGTGTTGCATCATCTTTTGGGGCAGGGGCTGATATATCCTGTTCAGGACAATTTTACTCACTCTGCATTAATCATGAAGTCAATGATCTGTTAGGCTGCAACAGTTCACTAAATACAACCATGAAAAAGGAGCTGCTTCCCAGTCTGCTGTTGTCCCGCCTGCTCTCTGGGTCACCATCAGGGCTGATGCCTTTCAGGCACATTTACCAATAACTGCTGCTATTTGGTTGTCTATGAATGATGTTGAACTGGAACTTTGTCCCCCTCCTGTGGTACTGATGGCTCTTTTGACTTTTTTTTCCCCTGTCACTGTAAACATCTTGACATTTTTTCTCCACTTCTCTACAGCTCTTTATACTGTGTTGGCCACATATGTCAACTGCCTGCATGCTTTGTCTTCTTCACTATACGTACACATATAGATATATGCCACATGAAACACGCAGCAGGTTATTTAATGATGTGTGTGACGGCTGTCTTCCATATCTTTCACAAGTAAATGTATTGTATATTTATGCCAGTGGACCTTGTTAAGGACGTTGTTTACTGTATATGGCAATTTGAGGGGTCTTTTCTTGTGCACTAGATGGATGTACAGAGCATGTGGGACTTTAATTTTTACAGCCACAGGTGGGCTTACACATTTGATGAATACTATCTTGCTCATACAGGAAGTGTATATGTACAGATTTAGAACTTGTTTGATGCACCGTAAATGAGCTACAACAGACAATGATGGAAGGAATCTTAGTAAACAAGGCAACAGACATGTGACTGTTACCTGGACTCAACAGGGAAAGGCTCATAGAGGAACTTCTTGTAGAAATCCTTCTTGATGTCATGGACAAGGATAACTGCTTTACCCTGGTCATCGAATTGAGGCCGACCTGCTCGCCCCATCATCTGCAGAACATCTAAATACACAGGACATACACTGCAAAGACATGTTCCACTCCTCTTCAAATGAGCTTCTATGAAAAGTAGCTCTTTGTTTTCACATTCTAGGAATTGATTCAGAATTCTCCAGAGGTTAATTGCAACAGTTTTTTTTAATGAGACTCTTTCCCTGGGTCTGTTCTCTAAGTTAGGCTAAATGTGATTGATCAAGTCATGTAAAGAACTATAAAACCTCTCATTGAAGTGAGTCAAGACTTTAACAACACTGTAAAAAGTTTCATTGAGGGATAATTCATTAAATAATTACATTATATTACAAAATTAAAATGCAAACTTCTCTTATGGTAGATTAAAAACAAAATGTACTTTATGTTCTTGGGACTGAATACTTAATGGACAGCACAGTATACCTGTGATAGGGTAGTCCACGTAGCGCCTGGACTTGCCGTCATAGTATTCAGTTCCCTTGACGACAACCAGGTGAGCAGGGAAGTTCACTCCCCAGGCCAGAGTACTGGTGGCAATCAAAACCTGAGAAAGGAGACAAGATCTCACTGGCATGATATAGCATAGCAAACCTGAACAATACAAGAAATTAAATATATACAGAATGAAAATAACAGTAAATTATAGCATAATTTGAATAAAGTAAGTCTTGAGGAAAACATGGGAATATGGGTAAAATGGGAGTGTGCTTGCAGTGTTTCGACCACATCTGTGATGTCATAATCTACACTGCTGTAGAGTGCAGTGTGAATTGTACTGTCAGCATAAGGAATTACAAACACTATTTAGAGGGAAATGAAAATATTTCAGGCAGATATAACAGATTTCACGTATGTTTTTCAGTTTGAACACTGACCGGGATGAATGGTAAGGTGGTATAAGAGCACTTGGAGAGTGCAGACCTCTGTTGAGGCCACTATATGTTTGTGTGTGTTTTTGGCTATATTTCCAAAAGTATTAGAACTGAACTGCATGTCATTTCAAATATAGTTGTTATAGTTATTTATTATGGACTTTTTATTATGGCAATGTCTCTCTACATGAGCAAGCTATCCCAAATGACGACTGGTACTTCTGAATGGCCAAATGCTCTATCATGCAATGTTAATGACAATGGCTTTTAATACATTCTTCTTTGACCCATTCCACACCAAGGTTCATGAAAATCAGATGAGTAGTTTTTAACACTTATATCAGAGGCAACCAATGTTATTTACAAGCAGCTCAAGTAGTCAGTACACATGTGGTGTACAGGATAAGGTCGTACCTGGATCTTGCAGTTGACAAACAGCTCCTCCACAGTCTTTCTGTCCCTCTCATGCAAGCCTGCGTGATGCATGCCAATCCCAAAGGCCAGCGTTAGCTTCAGGTTGGAGTCCCTCACTGTGGCGATGATATCCTCTATCTACAGAAAAAACAGAGCGCAGACAATGATAGGTCAATCACACGACACAAATCCAACTACAAACTGACTGACCATGACATGACTGAGGGCTGACCTGCCTAACCATGCCACTGTAAACTAAACCAACTATGTCAAGACTAGTCTCTAGTTCAATGTTGAAATGTGCTGGCAGAGAGACCGAAAGGATGATGTGATATGGTTTGTCTAAACATGCTTATTTGCTTTCTTGCTCAGAGTTAGATAAGAACATTGACCAGTCGCATGTCTGTGCAGTAAATATAAAGCTTAGCATGAAGACTGTAAAAACCTCTAAAGCTCACTAATGAACACATTATAGTTTGTTTGAACTGTACACAACTAGATGTAACAGCATGTTGTGGTTTTATGGGATGTCAGTGTACGTGCTGGACCAGGGGTGGGCAAACGTTTTGGCTCAGGGGCCACATTGACTTTTAAGAATTGACAGAGGGACTGGGCCAGCACCAAATGCACAAATGCATATTGAACATGAAGGAAAAAAGCTTAACAGTATTTTTTGTAAACAACTAATACCTACATTCACTTTACTGGGAACAGTGTTGTTGATCACCTTTTTTTGGCCAGTGCATCAAAGTCTGGTGTTAGTTTTGTTGTGGCAAGTCTCAACAGATCTGAGGTCAGTCAACTGGGATCTGTGGGCTGCTTTGACCAAAAGTCTGTTCACACACACACAAGTAGAGCCAAACAACACCAGCATCCTCTGTGCCATCGTTCGGATGTTTGGAAAATGTGGCTGTGCTTCATAAAGCATAAACCATCAGTTTGAGAGAGTTGAACTTCTCTTTTAAGACAGTGTCACTCTGGAGATCAATCAATCAATTCCAACTGCAGCTCCTGTCAGCTCTTTCAGCGCCATGCTCCATCCGCTTCTTTCCCCCTCCGTCAGTCTTCTCCGGGCGCGTGGCGGCAGCGCAGCGCTGTCTCGCGATAAAACAACAAGTTCAATTTAACGCAGTCATAATTGTGATATGATTTGGGCAACTTTGTCAATCTTCGGCAGGCCGGATTAAAAAGGACCAACGGGCCGTAGTTTGCCCACCTCGCTCCTCGCAGCCTTAATCAGATAAATAAATGGTTCAATTCAAAGTGACAGTAGCGCCGCAGAGGAGAGATCATTCCCACACCGATTCAGCACACCACAGTAGTGATGTGTGGATGGATACTGAAATACTGATACCTCCGATACCAGATCTTTATGTGCTAATATAGATTTTCAAATCATAATATCAATACTCTTGATACTTAAGTCATTGAGGTAATGTGTCATTAACAGGAAGACAGTGGAAAGGAACTCAACTATTGAGATCTGGTCTAGATGACACACGGTTGGTGGGGACTACTTTGTCTTCCGCGGCACGCTGCTCCGTCACTCTGTCACACAGTCTCTGTCTGTAGACACAACTTGTGAATGAGGGAAAGTGTCAGTGCTGGATGCTTCTGTTGAAGTGTTTTGTTTTTTTTACATGTTCAGTATTTTCATGTGAACATGTTCATGTAAGGTGGATTAAGATGCAAGTTTTCATTTTTATAGCAGTTCTTAATCATTAAACAATAATTTATGGATTGAATTGAGGAGTCCCCCCCCCCCCCACCTGTCAAATCCCACTTTAATATATATATATATATATATATACACATGTGTTATACACAATCAGTTTCTGTTCATAAAAACTCCAGGTAGACAAGATCAGAGCTGTCTGTAAATACTGTTGTGACATTTTATCATATCACCAAAGCACAACAAGCCTTAAATATCAAGGCCAAGGGCTTCATGTATGCTAGTGCTAGCAGGAGCAGTAGCACAGAGCTAGCTGGAAGTCATGTCCACCAAGTTAAAATAACAGAGTGTAACCAGGGTAAGCTCGTCAGCAAATCAACCACAACTCGACTAACAAATGCAATGGCTCAATGGGTTGCTATGGACTGAGTAAAGCAATAAAGGAGGGGGATAGATTGTGTACATCTACTGGTCATTGTTCTATGTAAATCACATTTGTAAACTATGCACTGTAAATGAATTTATGTTGTGTTGTTTTTTTATGAAAAGGTTGACATGGAAACATAAAGGGAAGAGGACTCCTGTGTTGTTTTTGATTTAAGACATTCTAGAACTTTCATCTGCAAAGCCTCATAAGTTACTCTGAAGTTACTGAATATCGTTTGAGTACCACGATTGCCAGCTGGGAGGACATCGCTCCACGTTTTCCACAGCAGCAAACAGTTCTTCAGAAATATTTGTATTTCTGCAAGAGAGATTGGTGGTTGACTGACCAGGCTCCTTGTACTGAGGTAAGTCAGACAGGCCAAAACATAGTTTACCTTGATGAATAATCTGCAGCATTGAAGTAACTTTTCTGGTGGGACCCTGAATCACTGGTCAACTGTTATATGAACAATTCGATTTTGTCTTAAAAACTTCAAAGAATCACACAGTTCATCTTCTTCTGATTTGTGTGGTGGTCCAGTGGTTGGGATTCTGTGCTTCCACCACTGAGACCTGGGTTCGATTCCCAGCCAGGGTATGCTCACACCCCTGTGTGAGCGTGTTGGTGCCTCGTAGTGGCAGCCTGAAGGGAAGTTTCCCCATTGTAGGACTAATAAAGGGATTAAAATAAATAATTCTGTGACATCTTATTACATTTATTAAGCATAATGTTTGTTCACCCACAAAGCTGATGGGAGTCTAGTGCAAACATTCATCAGTACAAATAATTGACTGGTTGGACTTAAGTTCAGAGTTTAACATATTCATCAGTCATATTTCATTTTTCACTAGTGGGAATCCAGATGAGAAATAAATCCTCAACACAAACACATAAACCAATCAGCTAACCTACCAGTATTTGCAGCACAGTAATGTACTGAAAGTATGAAATGTCATTAATCAGGATAGAAAATATCATAATGTGGATGTAATACAGTATTTCATTTGTTGTGTCTTTTCAGTTACAATGGGCAGAGGACTCACTCCCCACATTTCTGTCGACATGTTTGCCGACATTTTTCCTGTCATTGTCGACGACATTGATGATGACATGGACGACGACATGGACGACGACATGATCAACTACATGGACTCCGACATGGACTCCGACATGGACTCCGACATGGACTCAGACACGGAGTCCGACACAGACTCAGACACGGAGTCCGACACGGAGTCCGACAATGAGGGTGACATCGACGACCTTGCGGCCATTGTTCATGCTCACGAAGGTAGGAAGTTGTCTCCTTGTTTCATGGTGTGATGTTTATTCTAACAAGGTGTCATTACATAGGACATGTCTGATGTATAATCTGACAAGCTATTATCGTATATCTAAAATATATCCATTCATTGATTATTTTACAATTTGTACGTTTATCTATCAATACATTCATATTCCACTCATTGTAAGGTGGTGATGCTTTTCCTTTCATTTGAGCCATCAAACTAACATAATTGTTGAATGATCTTGATCTTGTCAATTATCATGATGCTGATTGAAGCGGTGGATGACGTACAACTGAGGATACTGCAGAGGCTGCGCTTCCTCTTGATGCATGGATTTGTGCATCGAGCCATTGCTTTATTCAGAGAGCACAGACAGCAGTTCAGAGCTGACAATGTTGACAACATTGATGATAATGAAGTTCATCAAGCTCAAGATGCTGAGCCTCAGGCCGACGTAGAAGTCCACCAGCATGAAGAGGCAGAAGATCCCCTGCCTGGAGGCTCCAGAAGGAGGCCCAGAGAGGAGGAGGAGGAGGATGAAGGTGAGGAGATGAGCAGGAAGCGCTTCAGGAACTGGGATGAATCGCCTGACGCCATCTCCGACACCGGCAGCGACACTGAGGAGGAAGACTCAGTGCCAGCGCCCTCTTCTGGCGCAGTGCCTGGAGGATCCAGAAAGAGATCCAGAGAGGAGGAGGAGGATGTAGGTGAGGAGATGAGCAGGAAGCGCTTCAGGAACTGGGATGAACCGCCTGACGCCATCTCCGACACCGGCAGCGACACTGAGGAGGAAGACTCAGTGTCAGCGCCCTCTTCTGGCCCAGTGCCTGGAGGATCCAGGAAGAGATCCAGAGAGGAGGAGGAGGAGGATGAAGGTGAGGAGATGAGCAGGAAGCGCTTCAGATGCAGCATCGAATCGTCTGATGCCATCTCCGACACCGGCAGCGACACTGAGGAGGAAGAGTCAGTGCCAGCGCCCTCTTCTGGCGCAGTGCCTGGAGGATCCAGGAAGAGATCCAGAGAGGAGGAGGAAGAGGACGACGATGGAGAGGGAAGAGGCAGCAAACGCCGAAGACAGTGACTGTAACACCCCATGTCCAGAGGAATTCTCCATCAAAAGCTGCTGATTATTCTGATGATGCAGACATCCTATTATTGTCTTATAGAATCTTTCAATAAATCACCAAAACTTAAATTTTGGAATTCCTGTCAGTTTCTAGAGATTTACCACAAAAATATTCTTCTGAAAATATATTTCACTGGTCTTCTCTTTTTTAACTAATCATTGGTTTACTGGTCATTGTTAAACTTAAAAAAAACAAAACAAAAAACACAACATAGACTTGTATGGAGCCCCTGGAGGGTCATGGGCAAAAAAAGACTTGCAGATGTGAACCAGAGAGTATCTCGTGCTCATCAGATACCATTGAGTGTCCATGTAGTATCTGCAGCATGTCAGCGAGTCAGTCCCTGTAGACCCCCATATTAAAATGCCCGGCTTTACAGCAGCTTTTTGTCTCTGTAATTTATTTGCCCCTTCATGACAAACTGCACCAGGCATGGAGCTTTATATAACTCACTCATATAAAACATTTTAAAAGCTCAAAGTTATGTGAAAAAAGTTGTATAAAGTCTTTTGTATCTCCAGAGGGAGCTGTGTGAAATCTGATCAATTAAATATAAATAATAAATAAAGACTACAATAAATAAAGTCTGAAATGTAAAATATCTGGAGGTGTGGAGTCAGAAAGACGTGAGTTTAGCAGACCTCTGTAGCCCACTCCTCATCTCTGCTGCGGCTACTAGTATAACACATCAAATCTCAAATATCATTTGATACATTGCTATTTTGTTTGGCAAAATATATGGGCACAAAACCCACATTATAAGTGCTACATTTCAAATGAACACAACAGTTTCTGAGAGAGTGATTTGCAAAGGACCTTAAGGTGGCCTTTGAATTTTTGCCAAACCTGAGGCCATGTCTTGTAGTGGGGCCATGTGTCAAAATCAAATTGTTTAAACACCTTTGTTTCATATGTCATATATCAACTAAAGCTCAATATTAAAGTTGATACGTGCTCAGACTGCATGATGATTGAGCTTGTTTTTGAGAAATCTGGGGCCAGTTCACACAGCAGCACTGGCTGGTTTCTGAGTGTCTGGGCAAAATATAATAAAGCTGCCATATGTCTGCTCTGTGCTCTTGATACTAGAAGGCAATGGGATGCATGCACAGAAAGCTGGGAATTGGAATGTCGATGGTGGCCCATACACATGACACAAAATCATCAGTAAAATCTGTGTTTTCAATTAAAAGTATAAATGTTCAGCTCAGCAGCTCAGAGTACCTAAAGAAGAGCATCAATATTAAACGCTAAATAGCCCCCATCCTTCCAAAATTGAATGTATCTCATGCATCAGTCAGTGATTCAAACTGCAGTGTATCTTTCAAATATTCTGACTAATAAATTCAAAAATAGGATATGAGGTAATAATAAGTAAGAGAATGAAAGGGGAAAGTGAAAATCCAGCCCTGAGAGAAGGAGTCGGGGGTTTCAAGCAGTAGGGAGGAAAGAAAGAGCTGTCAGGTCGGAGAGGGGATTTGGGGCAGTGGGTGACCCCCGGTGAGAGTTAAGCAGCTATCGGCAGAAACCTGTCAGTCAAACAGCAGGGATCTGAGCTGCTACACGGGCCAGTGCAGAGAAGCAGCAGGCAGCAGCATATATCAGTGGAACACACACAGAGGCCGGGGACGTTGTGTGCACACATATAGAAACTAGGCCTATGTTATAAGACATGCATATTTGCATTGAGACAAGTTATCTGCAGGGTTCAGGAAAGCAAATTTAGAGAATGTATAATAATGCTACTCCACGTGTGTGTGTGTGTGTATATATATATATACTAAACAGAGAAGGTAATGATTGACAGGAAGTGATTTTTCAGCCTTTTGCGATATCTGCAAAACTACAGCAAAGAATACTTTCCTCAACCTATATGGGGTTATAAAACAACGGCCCTTTGTTGAATGGAGCAAGTCGGATTGAAACTGAAACAATTGAAAGCTCAGAGATGCTTGCCATTTTGTTTGTTTATGGAAATTGCCATATAATATTAATATTAGGGGTGTGACGATACACTCAGCTCACGAGACGAGACGATACACGATACTGGGTTCACAGGAACGAGATGATATTTTAACATTACTTTTAAGGAAACTAAAATGACAACATGTATTTGACAAACAAACTTTTTTAATTTAACAGTCACACAACAATGCAGGTATTTTGAAATGTTTTATAACTTGCATCCATGCATGAACTAAGCATGAACTTTTAACTGCTGAACTTCTTTTCACTAATATATATAAAACCTAACCCTAACCCTGTGCAAAAACTGTTACCAAAGACGTCAGTACGTCACTGCATACGTAGCCGTTTACCTGACAACGGCTATGGCTACTTAGCTTCGACTGCGTTTGTATCGATTACATTGCAGTTAAACGCAATAAGTTGATAATATCTATGTTTATCTTTAAAGGTCGCCTGTTGCCTGGGCACATCCACGATCTCGCGGACACCGGATTTCAGCGCACAACTGTTTGTGCAGAACTTCCGTGTGTCCTAGGAGTTTGTCCATTACATCTGCAATCGGACAGGGACGTCCTGGCCTGACCACTTGCGTGTCCCAGTCCGAAAGCCAGTCGCAATTGCTATTTGAAAACTGGCTACCGGCACTCACAATAACCCCGCCCCCAGCCTCCGACATAGCCAGTGCTTAGCTCTGGACCAGCGAAGAGTTGGTGCCTGCTAAGCACCGGTTTTTAGCACCTGGAGCCGGTGCTTACGCAGTGGAAACACAAAGAACTGGTGCTAAGTCAGGCACTGGCTCCGAACTAACTAGCACTAGCACCAGCTCGGTGGAAAAGGGGCAGTCTCAGCTTCTGCCCTGTGCCCACAAGACAGCTTTTCACTTAAACGAGAAATATCGCCACACCCCTAATTAGTATATCTCAAAATAAATTCAAACGGACTTTAGACAGACTGAACCACTGTTTATGATCATTTTCATCTCCCTAGCAGCCTCTAAAGGATACAATGTGCATTACACCACACAATACAAAATCTGAAGTTTGTCCAATAGTTTGTGTCAATTTCACAATTTGTTGCAGCTGCAAGGATTGTGCAAGACTTGGTGCAGTGTCCAAAATGAAATGGGTTCATCCTTTGGAGAGCATGAATGTGCTTACTAAATGTTCAAGGCAAACTGACCTCATTAGGTCTAGATAATTATTTGGCATGAGTAGTAAACTTGGTGTCACTGTGAAGTTCTTGGAAGAGGAAAATTGGTGTGACCACAATCATTAGAAATCATCCTTTGGAGACTAATTATGTGGAATAGTTTATCAGACAGGAACATACTGACTAACCTACCAATCACACTGCAATTCCTGAGTCTGTGGCTTGCAGGCATGTTTAGAATACTAAGCTCCAACTCCAATACTATTACTACTACTACTAATAGTAATCATGTTTATATGTCTAACAGAGATAAGACAACACGTTCTGCTCAATTTGGATCCTTTTTACACAACTTTATGAAGCCATGTGATGGCAACACCAGATGAAAATTCCCAGTCAATAGTGTTTTAATAATATTAGCATATTTTTCAAACGTGAACCTAGAGGAGTCATTTGCCTCCATCTTGAACTGATTCTTAGGCATGCACAGATAATATAATTGAGTATGACACACATTTTTCTGGCACAAGATGGGTTGAATTCTATCTGTAATCACACTTAAACCAGCACTTCACAGAAAAATGGAGCGTCAGCACAATCCAGCAGGAGGAGGCGGGAGAGCAAAAGGAAAAGGACACTGAAGTGAAGGAAATACATAAAAATGAGAGATGCATCTGCTAATATTTTCACCAACTGCGTCAGTTATCTACAATCACTGCTATAGCAAGGTGCCTGAATCTGATGTTGCTTATCACAGAACTTCATACTTGCCTACATGAGCAGAAGGACAAAGTCAGTCAACACTGACCAACATGATGCTCATGGTTTGTCAACCTGATTGAATGATTGTACAGTGGCAGAATGCAGGTTGTAGTTGCAGTAGCTGCTGTGTGTTTCACTGTGTCTACACAGGAGCCATTTCACCTGTGTCTGCTGGAACAGACACACTTCTATTTGAAGTCCAATCCAGTTGTATACACAGGCTGCTTAATGGCTCACATTTCATGTTACCCGTGCATAAATGCATATTTCAATGTGCCAGCTTTATGTTCTTCCATGTTAAGAACAGTGACTTTGCGTTGGGTTGTGACTGCTGCCAAAACCTGGGACACGTACACTCAATGCCGTACCTGACCACATCCTGTGTCGTCATAGATGGAGCACAGGAGCTGCTGCCTCTCTGCTAACATGCTGCTCATTGAACACCTCCTGTGTACACATGGTGTTAGCGTACCTCTCTCTCATCCTGGTGCAGCCACTGTTTGGGGTTGTCCTCTGTGGCCAAGTAGGCGATAAGGTCCAGGGCAGTCAGTCGAGTTTGCCGTCGTGATGACACAAATATGAGCACTGGCTTGGCTGGTGAGTGGCTGCGTATCGCTGTAAAGAAAAGTTTGATATAAACACAAGTTTCACATACAGTCTATTGACTCTTTTAAGGATAAGGCTGGTGGTATTCTATATTTTCCTTTCTGCCAAAAAACACTCCGTCTGCCTCTCAATATTTTCTGCCCTGTCTACAGTGCTCACACAAAGCTGTTTCCAACTGAAGACATGAGCCATGAAGCTCCCATGAAGTCAAAATGGATGTTTAGGTGTTTTTATCACATATGTCTTGCTATAGCAACCAATACACCAGTATCAGGTCCAACAATGACAAAACAGTATTCTCAATGGTATTTAGAGTTTGTAAAAATGATAAAAAGTGCTGAAGACTCATCCTGTACACAGGTCAGAATTTGGCATAAACAACATGAAAGCATGGATCCATCCTGCCCTGTATCAACAGTTCAGGCTGCTAATGGTTGTGTAATGGTGTGGGGGATATTTTCATGGCACACTTTGGGCCCTTTAGTACCACTTGAGCATTGTTTAAGCCTCCCTGAGTATTGTTGCTGACCACGTCCATCCTTTTATGACCACAGTGTGCCCATCTTCTCATGGATGTGCAGCCGACAAATCTGCAGCAACTCTAGATGTTGTCATGGACAAAGATCTCCGAGGCACGTTTCCAGCACCCTGTTGAATCTATGGCCCAAATATTAAGGCAGTTCTGAAGGCAACAGTGGGTCCAACCCAGTACTAGCAAGTTGTACCTAAAAAAGTGACCAGTGAGTGTACAATGACCATACTCAAATTCACAGATATGATCACATAGTTTGGGTCAATTGTGTAAATGCAGTTTGTTGTGAAAAATATTTGAAAATGAATTTTCTTTTTTAAATTGAAAACTCTAAAAATAATTGTTGCAGAGCAGTGACTATACCTACAGCCATCTGCATGGCAGGCCAGCAACAAATCAAATGTACATATGTATGTATACATGTGCACAGTGCATGTGTGCATGTGGATGTATACCTTGAAAGGTTGGCTTGTTCATGCTGGCCATGCGGGGGCAGTAGTGTTGACCTGGGAAACCATGGATGTGAACTTCCAGTGGTACAGGGCGAACAGACGGACGGAAGTTAAACAAACCCACCTGTTATACAGAGAAGAGGAGAGGGGGTCGGAAGAGAAAGAAAAAAGAGAAGAGATTTAATGTGAGCAGCTGGCATCATGAAGCCCCATCTGGTTGTAATGTAAACTGTCTGTGTTGTCACTGGGGCACAGAGCAGCAGGTCACTGCTGGACTCTGTGTTCTGTTTAACCTTTGATGTGTCTGCTGTGTTTATTGTGTGATAAGGTGATACGGTGCAGAGTGTGAGTAAAACCGTATTCAAAATATGTTGTAGGATGCTGTGAAGAGTGTGGTGCATTGTTGGTGTCTATTGTAGTGAGGCCGGCAGCATGTCCACAGACATCCTAAAAGCCTGGATAATGGGTTGGACAGCTACAAATCTAGCAGCTCAGTCCCAACGGCAGCCAACCAGTCAGATTTATGGATGGCAGACAGCCAATCTGGTTTGCTAACACAAAAGTCAAGCTACATTATTCTGAAATGTGTCTCTGATGATGCAAAAACACACACACACACACACACACACACACACACACACACACACACACACACACACACACACACACACACACACACACACACACACACACAGAGGAGAGAGAGAGAGAGATTTTATGCTCTGTAGTTCTATAATCCTTACAACACAAATTTGTCACAACTGTAGCTGCAGTGGGCGATTTCACCTCACTGGCCACAAGGGACAGTGGACTCCTTCAGACTTCAGAACACCATTAACGGGCAAAGATTTTGCACTCACAAACTTACTTGGAGAAGCCACACAAAAGTGAGATACTTTATCAGAAGTGTTCAAAAAGCATGCTATAACTTTACAAGAGAAAGAACATTAAAGGATGAGGAACTGGTTGATTAGTTCATCCCTCTGATAACGAGCAACATTCAGCAGTTCCCTGAGCTTTTCTAGAGGAAGGCAGTCTCCAACAGGGAAATCAAGGTATCTTTAAAATGACAGGAAATAAAGGTAAAAGTGGAGGCAAAAGCATTTCTTCTTCTTCTTTTGGCTGTTCCCTGTTCGGGGTCCCACAGTGGATCATCTGCTTCCATCTCACTGGCAAACCAGACCCTTCTACATGTGGTAAGGAGGACATAGGGATCAAACAATCAACCCTATGATGACAGTCTATTTCCTGAGTCACAGTCGCACAACTATCACTCATCACACGGGGACTGTAAATACCATTTCCAAATTTCATCAGACAGTAAATGATCCACATAACTTGAGTTGAATAAAATGTTACTTATAAGGGAACAAGCATCTCTTTCAAATAAAGGCTTCATGTTTGATTATCATTTTTTTGATTAACATTTTTCAAATTTTTCATCAGAGAAAGTATGGGACAAAAATAAACAACTTGTAACCCAACCTCATGTCCATTTGGATATGTGCATGGACAGTGCAGTATTAAACAGTGTCTATAGACAGCTCCAATCTTAAGATACTATTGAAAGTAAAAAAGGAAGGGTGCTCTTAGAACCACAAAGCAATTACTAGCATATGATGTTAGGAATGGACAACAATCTAATAATCAACTGCCAAACGGATGTAAATTGCAGCATACATGAGCCTTTATGGAGTGTAAAGTATAAACTATGCATAGTGACATTCAGTATAAAAACATCATCATCAAACATCAAATAACTGCATTGTGCTCTCTCTGTTTCATGTTAATGTTCCTCTCTGCTTTAAGCTTGCCGCAGTCATTCCAGATGATTAGAATTGAAGCATGGCATCTAGACACAGGCTGCAAACAATAATACACAGGAACTTCCACATTAACTCCACGTCAAAAGTATCTGTTTATCTTAATTGCTATTATTATGTAGATTGAATGAGATATGAAGAGCCAGACAGCAGATGAACTGTAGAAAGCACGGAGCGAGACAAAGACTGTGGTTTCTGGCTGACTTGGCGGCCGCACTGAGCCTGGAACACAGGAACGTATGAAGATGATACCTCCATCCGACTTAAGAACAAGGGGTCAGAAGGTAACGGGAATGCACAAACAACTTCTGAAGCCATGTTCTGATATTTACGGTAAAAGACTAGTATGTTTTCATGCCACGGTGAACATCTGACCTGTCCGATTCCCAGCCAGTCAGCCAGGTCTCGAGCGTTGGCGAGAGCCGTGGACAGACCCACTACTCTCACACTCTTTGAGGTGTGAGAGGAGATGAAGTTGGTCCTGGACACAATGACCTCCAACACTGGACCCCTGTCCTCACCTGAAAACAGACACAGTGGCACAGTCCAGTCAGAATGATTAAGTAACACACAGTTATGGGTTGATAGACAGTAACATGCACAATATTTTGTATCTCACACATTTTGGGTATATTTTGTATGAACAGTCCTATAGATAAAAGTTTGCTAAGCTAGTTCATGTTATGGAAGGCTCTAATTTTGACTATGGAAGATTAAACCTCTACTGTAAATAAACAGTGTGCTATCTTCAGAGCAAGCCCACACCAGTTACAGCCACTCTTAAGAAGTCAGCAGTCAACAACAAATCACTGGTCTGTATTTCCACACAGCTCTATTTTTTTGTTTTATCTGTACAAAGAATGTTTGCCCCAAAGGACTGTTGTTTGTCTAGGGGTATTTGGGAAAGATGGCTTGTGCCTCTTTCTTTCCTTGGCCTTTGTCCAGAAAGTCTTTCTTACCCAGTAGGTGAATCTCATCGATGATGAGAATGGCTACTTTCTGAACGTAGCTTCGGTTTTGCCAGCTTCTGCTCACTCCATCCCACTTCTCCGGTGTGGTGACGATGAGGTCAGCCTGCGCGATAGCTCTCATGTCCGGAGTCACGTCACCTGTCAGTTCCACCACTCTACACACAGACGAGAATGCGTAAACACTCCAGACTCCTTCTTTCTCTCATTCTTCCTTCACGTACATGTTTGTTTTTTTTAGTCATGTCAAAAGCTGAAATGACATTTTACATTATCATTTAACAGGTCTAGCCAAAAGCCTACGCATGACAGCAGCTCATGCCAAGTGACAGCTGACAACCACATCCATAGAAACGTTCCAACACAATGAGATTGACTTGGTGAGGGCAGTGTCTGTTTTCACCCACTTCTTCCCCAGTTTCTCCTCAATCCTGATCTTCCAGTCCTCAATCCTCTCTCTGACCAGGGCTTTCAGGGGGGCAATGTACACCACCTAACCACACAGCAACAAATACAGGCATTTAATACAGAGAAACACTGGCAGCTTTCCCCAGGCTGGAGGTGAACTTGAGCTATATGATCAAAGCTTCCCATGTTGGAGCATCTCTATGACCTAAGCTTAAATGAATGAGTTTCTAAACATTTGAAATTGACTGCCACAGCATGTAACCTGTGTGAAAAATGTTCATATCATTTTCTGACATACACCAGGTGAATATCTCAACGGTGAAGCTATAATGTTAGATTTAAGCCTCTACTGTGCGTGTTCCAAAAATCCTAAAATGCGTTGACTGTGTTTATCCTAAACTGCACAAGTCCAATGAAAATGCATGCTAGCAACAACTGCTTGGCAGGACAAAACACACGAAAACAAAATAAGATAAAAAAAACAAAAAAGAGTTACCCAAAGAACTCAAAAACCCTAGAGACACTGTTATTGTCTGAGTGGCTAGTGGGACGACTGAGCAGATCCCCCTTTAGCTTGTATCTCATGCGCGAGCCATGCACACCCATGAGCTACCAATCATCACATTTTCAAAAGTTTTCAAAAAGAAAATGATAATGCGACACAAATAAATCATCATCATCATCACTATGTTATAGCCGCAGCACAACAATTAGGCTTGCTTGGTTTTTCTTTGTCATTTCCTAACTTTATTCAAACATGATTAAAGCACCGATTTCAAACACAGGGGTGAAATTCAGACCATTTGAAATAAAGTGTAAATATAAAATGAATGGCAGGCCTGCTCAGCACAAAACATTTTTTTATGAACTTTGTTTTTTTGATGAGACAGCTGATAACCTTCGCAGTCATTTACTAACAGCAAACTAAGATTACAATTTTCTACAGTACGATGATAAGCACAACATGCTGTGAAGTGGACCTCCATGATGATGCAATTTGTGGCTCCTGGGAGATCTTTGACTGAAGGGAAAATGTTCTATCCAGTTGCAGTTTGATATTGTTTTTCTAAAATGTGTAACATTACAGTCTTGCTTGCTGCTGTTCTCAGCTTCTCATGTGAACAGAACCATTGTTGACCAATAGAAAAGACTGCAACAGGTCAGTACATTCCTCAAACAAAATGACCCTTGAATTCAACAATAAATCAGATGGAGCCAGTCAAACAAACCTTAGAGGTTGGATACTTGTTGAAGACCCGGAACATGGCCATCTCTGCTGCAATGGTTTTACCAGAGCCTGTTGGGGCCCCCAGCAGGACGTTAGTGTCGCTGTGATACAGCGTGTGGAAGATCTGAGTCTGGATGGGGTTGAAGTGAGTGAACTTGTACAGGCTCTCGTACTCCCGGTTACCCAGGGCTGTCACCGGCAGTGGCTGCAGGTCCAGGAGCTCTGAGAGGGACACAGTCGTGGGAGAAGATGAAACTGGCTTTTTTTTTTTTATAAAAGCACTGTGGATCACATGTTGGACAATATGTAAGAAGTGCAAGACTGTAACAACATAAGCAGGCAATGGAGAGCCAGAAATCCTCGTACACTCCATATTGTGCCATATAAACAAGAATATGATTTTTGCAGAAATACCCTGAAATATTATATTACTGTAGGGCCACATGGCCCAGCCCTATTAATGCTACAGATAATTGTTTAAGTAGCACACAATGAGGCCTTGTGTTGTGCTCCATGCACAGGAAACATGCTGACTACAGCAATGCAGCTGATGGAATTAGTGACAATGACCTCATTGTCATTCTACATGATTATTAATTTATGACATTCAGGACATGAATTTCAACTATATTGATGAATATGTGGGATGCTTGTGAATGACACCCAGTCCATATCTAAACAAACAAACAAATAAATAAAGGTGTAGAACAATAAAAGCTAACAAATTATTACTGTTAAAGCTGTATTTTAACAGGCAGTCTCAATGAGCTAAACATCTCTTTCCTAAGAGAGACGAGTCTAGTAGCCGCCTCTCCTCTTGGATCTGTTAGATCTTGGACATCCCACATTCGATTGTGATTTTTTGACTGAGCTCAAGGCATCCTGCGCAGCCGTAAAGAGGCGAGTGGTGGCATTGATGCAAGAATGTAACGGCGGTGTAATGTTCGTCGTAGCAAGTCTGATTCCAACAAAGCCAGAAATAGAGCAGGATTTGTCTGTGCTGAGCCAGTTGGCGGGTGCAGGATCTACTACTCCAGTAAGATCAACATGCTGGATAACACACATACAGAATCTGATAGACAGAGACAACATGTCATAAAAGAGTAGTTCAATCTAAAAAGAGCAAAATAAGTGGCAGCAACTAAACACACAGCGTCAAACAGCATGTTGATGTCATTGAGTTGTTATTAAAATGAATGCCTTGTTCACCAGCTCGTCTCTAACTGTGTCTGTCTGTTGTTTGGTGTTGGATATGCAGGGTGCAGTAAGTTTTTTTTTAAACTAAAAACAGCTACCTGCTGAGGTATCGGACAGGGTTGGTGATAATGCTGCACTCAGGTCGTTTGAAACGGATGAAACAGATTTTCTTCTTTGTGATTTGCAAGAGGTCATGTCATCGGACTGCAATGGATAACTGTCTTATGTTTGCGGTCATATGAACAAATATATGATACTAACAGTGAAATCTGGATATAATTGGAGTCTATTTAATGACAGACTGGCATGAGCTGTCCATGTTTGTTTGGTTTTCAGGAACCTCCATATCAAACAGTGTAGAATAGGATATATTGGAGCTTTCAGAAACATCGGACTTTCCCAGCTCTGAATGTTGACATGAATGTCATCTACAAGGCAGAAACTGGGGACTAAAGTCATTCCAATATGACATTTCCTCTGGGTCTACATAGGCACTAGGAGCTACCACCTTACCCATAGTCATTTCAACTGTTGGACCTTCCTTATCTTCCATTGTCTCTATCAACATCTAGAGAAATGCAACAGAAAAACACCTCTTCTGTTTTCTATACTGTCTATGCAGTGTTTGGACGGCTCTACTAAATCTGTGGGCTCTAATATTAAGAATTATCAACCATATATATGATGCTTGAGTACTCTGAAGATAGTATTCTGGTGGACTTGTGTTATAAAATCTGATGTGATCTCATGCTCTTCATGTGTCTCTATTTAGCATCAAACCTTAGAACGGAGACTTTTATATAACATACAGCTTTATTCATCGATGCATATGTTGGTCAAACAGTGTCCATCCCTCACTGTGTCATATGATCTCATGTGTGCTGTGGGGCTTTCCCCTGATAGCTGCTCTCATTGTGTCTGCTCTTACTGGGGGGGGGAGAATGTGGCCAGCAGCAACATGCTAGTTCCTTTCTTTTAGTCTGGAAGAGTGAATGAGTGGAGAACGGGAGGATTAAATGCTTTTATTCTCCAGTCTGATTGAGGTTAGGATGTCTCCATGCAGCTTCAAAACAGCCAAGTCATTTTCTGGTGGTGAGCTGCTGTTACAAACTGACTTTTAGTGAAAGCATCATTTTGCTTATGCCAGAATTAGATTTTAGTAAAGGCTTAAGTTTCACTTTCACTATAAAACAGATGCTCTATCTATTAGCCTACAGAGTTTCTACTTGTATATGTGCTAGTTTAGTCCAACAACTTACAGCTAATTCATACTACAGTAAGAAAGCCTCATGAGACAAACATTGTAACACATCCATTCGTACTGAGTCTTCCGCAGCAGCTCATTACTATAGCAACCAGGCTATGTCCATGATAAGGAGACTCAAGTGGTATTTTAAATGTAGTAATTTTCTCACCCACTGACTAGACTAAAGGAAGGAGGACTAGTCTGGCTCTTAACCAGAGACTGCAGCAACATGACACAGTGTTGCTGGTGCTGTGACAGATTAACAGGCAGTATTGTACATTTCAGTCAAGTTAAGTCAAATCCCTGCTGTCACATCATAAATGTGTATTTGAGATTGAGAGTGAGTACCAGTGTGTGGGGGGTGTCTCTCAGGTAAGATGAGGTTCTGGAAGTTAATGATGCATATGGCCTCAGCCCCGAGCCAGCGGTCAGACACTGCCTTGATGTAGTACTGGGAGGGCAAGGGCTCAAAGATGGGGATGGTGAACACAATGTGCTGAGGCTCTCCTGTTACCACCTGCAGGGAAGAACACACACACACACACACACACACACACACACACACACACACACACACACACACACACACACACACACTCAGATAGGTACAGGAGACAAGAATGCGCATCAATCATCATGCACTCTTTGAGGAACACCGTCCTCATGTCAACCGAAGTCCAGGATAAAAAAACGAACCTGTTTCTTCTGAAGGAGGAAGTACTCAGAGTGATAGATGTGATCATTGATGGGATCCTCCACCCATAACCACCATGGCTCACCCACTGACCCGTGGACCTGAATCATTGAGGGAAAGAACATTTCAATCAGGCATTCTTTTTAACAGGCAGTTGCAGAGGTTAAACATTCAGGAGAGGAACAAACAATCAAACTAAATACAACACACAAAATACTTGTATATATACAGTAGAGTCCAAAAGTTGAAGACAACATCTCCAGTATTTTCCTGTAAACCTGAAATAATTACAGTTTGAGGATTAAAAACACAAGAAGTTATGACATGTAAAACCAGAAAGAAATAATTAAATATAAGATTCTGCAATACTTCTAGGTTGGCAATCAAATGCAGATAAGTTTGTGACTGAGGTGTGTCCCTCCACTGAAGTCTGAATTCAGATGATCTGCTCCTCAGATGCTTTTTCAAGTTGCAGCCAGTGTTGACCTGATATAAATATGGCTGTACCTCACTTTTCCAGCAAAATCATGATTTTGTAAGTTGCATTTTGATTGTGAGAAACATGACATCAAAACTAAGTTAAAGTGTCATAAGTCCTGAGCAACAAGGGTCTTTCTCAGCATCAAATCATGGCTAGACTAAAGGTGTCTTAGGGGGCAGTGCATAGGACTCTGAAATGCTTCACAGGAGCTGGATCAATTGCATCCAAAGCCAGTCAATACATTAAGTTTAAGTTTTCGGTACAGTTAATGTTGCATTAAATGTTCTGCGATCATCATCATTGCATCAGTTGCAGAAAACTAGCAGTTCCTTGAGATGAAAAAAAAACCCTGAATCACAAATATAGAATTTGCTAAATAAAGAACACAAGACTCCAGTCAGAAAAGGTCCTGTCAAAAGAAGGCCAGTGGTCTCAGAGGACAGGTAGTAGTTTCTAAAGCTCTTCTCTGGAGGGGACACCCAGAGGCCAAACACTTGGGGTGGGCTAAGGAACATCAGTTTTTCACGGTGGATGACTAGACAACCATTTGAATCTTTTTTGGGAGCATGGTTTTCACTCGTGTCTTAGCTGCCCATGCTGTCTCCACTGTCACACGCACGTGACAACTCAGCAATAGAAACTGGACAGAAGACTTAGGAAGGTCGAAGGTTTGAGGGGAATAACAGTGAATATTTGGACATTGAGAACATAAAAAAGGCCAGATTGTATATGTGAGATTCTCCAACAAAAACATTAGAACTGTGCATGTTCGACACAATCCATGAAATATCAGCCTTCATCACTGCTGGCAGTTTAATCTTGGAATAAAGAACAATAAAGCACACTGGCAGGGTTATGGCAGTATGTATCATAATGTGACAGTGTGGACTGCTTCCTGGGTGCCATCAGGGAGGCGGCTCATGTGTCGGTACATGTGTCCTGGCTCTGCAGCCGGATCAGGGCTAAGCCAGCCAGTCTTCCATTACCACTCTCCCATGATTGGAGCATGCATTGCTAATCGGACATAAACATTCATCTTCATATTCAGCCCCGCTACAATGAGCTTCCTATTCCACTCAGATTCCATGACAAACTGTGGACTAAGCTTCCAATGATCCCCTCTGGCCTGTCTACCCAATGAGGTGGGACATGCTGGCGAGGCCTGGAGGCATTGTGGCTCTCAAGAACAGATGGAGATACCATGGCTGTAAGAATAGCAAGGTAGGATGGGCAGCTCTCTTTTCTGCTGTGTGAGAATGTGACCACGGCTACACTGGCTGTGGTGTGCATGTGGGGAGTGTTGTAAGGGTAAGTAGTATCTGTCTATGTTGTGCTTTATGCAGAGGGTATTGCTGCAGGTGGAGAGGTTTTCAGCAGACTTTTTGATATGTTTTGACATACAGTATGGTTTACTGCCACTCTGACTGACCTTTGGGACAATGCAGCATATAGAAGAAATGAGGTTATCTCGAGTTATCAGGTTATGCTAGAAATTGGACAACATGGTCTGTAGAAACTGAGTACTTACAAAAAAAAAATGCATACACATGCAGCAGCTCAGTCACCAGATTTCACATCCATCCCTGGTCCTACTTCAGAAGCATATCTTACTGTTCATTGGTGATACAAAACACTACTTCCTTATTTTTGTATTTTCCTTTTTAGATTTCTTGTGTGTGTTTCTTTCTGAACAACATCACAGTGAGATGTCACAAAAGTCAACTGTTCAGCTGTGGAAACTAACTAGTACAGTAGTAGGGATTCGGAGTGGCTACCTTGTGTCAATTACAGCTGTAGTCTCACTTTAAATTATTCTGAACATGAGGCTGCATGTAATAATCTCTCCTTTCATCTCATTCCCACAGAAATACTGTTCCTGTCTGAGGTCTTTGTCCTGCACAGGCTCACTTGTAAAAAGCCAATTAGAAACCTGGTTACCTGTAGATATGACCAAGACCTCTGCTTTCTCAAGGAGATATCTGCCAGGAACAAAGTTGTGTTTCTCTAATCTCAGAATCCAGGCTTCCTGCGGCCATGATATTTATCTGACTACTGCAGAAAGTTGGCAGCAATCGAGCTACTTCAGAACATCCAGAGCCACAGAGAGCAAAAGCACAGATAGTGATTCCAACATACAACACATTTGCGTTTGTATTTCCAACTATATCACATATACAGAGTGGCAGTATGGTTGCAGGTCTAACCCATGTTTACCTGGTCATTCCAGCGGAAGTCAGGTGTGACGATGAGACGAACGCGGAGGACGGTGCGTGTGATTGGTTGGATGCTGGCCTCCATGGTGATGGAAGGAATCTGGTGGACGCACTGTTTGACCGTTAGCCCAATGTTGACATGGTGCAGCATGTGACCTGGGAACAACACACCTGCCATTAACATGTGTTTTCTTTCATAATCAGGAGTCAATCTGATGTAGTGCATACAGGTTAGTATGTAAAGCCGATATTCAGATAACAGCTGAGCCTGAGCTGCTGCTCTGAGATTGTGTTTTTAAAAAAAATGTTTTCTTTCACTACTTAATTCCCATCTCTTCAACTTCGCCGTTGTTTTGATCACTGTTAAACTACTGTCAATGAAAATCAACACTCTCTGCAGCTGCTTCACATTAATAGCCTACCAGGACAGAGAGGGATTCTACTCTGACTCAAAGGCTTTTAATGTGAAACATCTGTTCAAGAACTGTCGGGTTAATTGGTTGTAGCACAACACTGAGCAAAAACAACGGCATGACTGTTGTCATGTCATAAAACTGTGGACGTGTACATTATGAAGACAATGTCTAAACCTGGATGGGGTCTGACTTTGTATCAGCAACACTGAAAAAAATAAAGAAATATAGGCCTGGTTCTTCATGTAGTTGTGGTAAAACAAAGAGAGTTTATGGCTACATTATGTCTGTTTCTTTTTCAAGTGGTTTATAATTATTTGTACTGTCTGAATGTATTTAGGATTTAGTTGTGTTTACCGATCTCATCCTTCCTCATTTCTTTCAGTTTGTCCACAGTTAGCTTCTTCTCCTCCAAGCGGTTCAGTATAACATGGCTGAGGCTGGGGAACTGGCGGAGAGGGTGGGCAAAGCCCCACAGCCGCTTGTCAATCACCTTACAGAGGGTGAGCAGTCGGTAGGTCATGGCTGGCCACCGCTTCCTCAGAGCGATCTCAAACAGAGCCCTGATGATCCGAGCAGCGTTCTGTGAGCAGTGACAAGAGCCGAAAAACAAGAAACTGAATCAACATCAACAGACAGATTGTCTTCTCTGGAAAGTTTGAATACAGGTGAAAGAGATTTGGCCGGCAGCAGAAGCGGCTTGCAGCAGCTCCATCACGCTGGTGATGAATCATGTGAGATGTGGAGGAGGTCTGGCTGGGTTCAGCTGTCCAGGTTGACCACAGCTGTGTGCTGATGGATTGCTCGTGTCAGCTGTGGAGGAAAGGTCAGGTGGCAGTGTTGATCGCTGATAGACTGCTCAAGCCTGGTCGAGCGGTGATTGATTTGGTCAGGTGTGAATGTGATCTGATTCTCTGGTGAGGTCTGAATGCAATCCAGATTACTGAAATCTGGCTGGACTCTGTTTGATAACTGGATGAGACTCAGAGGTCTGGAAGGCCTGAAGAAAAACTCTTCAAAAAATAGATATGCTTGAGGTAAAACAGTGTCTCTGTTACACAGTTTGTCCACCAGAGGCCACTGACAAGTTGTTTTTTTTCTCCACTGTAAAATGTCCCACTCACTACATATTTGGTCATGATGTCTTAAAGACGTACTGAACACTTTAACACTGTAAAGTAAATGATACAACTGTGCTGTGATGAAACAATCGATGCTGCTGTTAATCTGGACTTTTCTTACTAAATTTCTAAAAACCAACGTTTCATGTGTTGAAAATGGCTCAAAATGCCACCTACTATTTTAAAATATCCTGAGAGGTTCTGAGCCTTGAGATGCCAATGCTGACCGAGTCATGAAATGTAAAAGAATGTTAATGTCCATTAATCACAGCAATCACAGTACACAAGCCCTCAGCGAAGAACGAGTGAGAGCAGCTGCAAACTCCAGCTCAACAAGTTAACCCAGTAGCACTAATAGCCACTAATGCAGTGAACCTCCCAGCTCCTGCAAGTCATCTCACATTCCTGTATTCCTTTGCTCAGCAGTGCTTTTCCAGTCGAACTTCTTTAGACTAATACTGTTTCTGCTCCAAAGTGTTTAGCCATTCAGTTCATCTGTGTGATATTAATACAGAGCATTCCCTCCTTGGGTATTTTCAGGCAATTTAAGTTCAGTTCCAGCTTTGACAGAATTCAAGTTTACCTCATAGATTTCAAGCCTTTTTTACTTTACGATTCAACTTCCAGGTTTTCAGCAGTGCAGTGCATTTTATCTTTGACTTTCTCAGGCAATTCATTTCACATTTCAGCATTTCCAGCAATGCTTTGAAATGTATTCAGCATTCACACTGCATTTTCTGCAGTTTCTTCTTCTTCTATACAACTTTCTTGATGGCTTCTACTCACGCATGTCCACATGTAAAGCATAAGTGTCTCATGGTGGATGCTGATTTTCTCTTTAATATCTTTTACAGTTATCATGATCACTTATTAAGCATTTTATGTTTTGGATAATAACTGGTGAAGAAGGAGTAGAAGTAGGAGACACATTCTTGTAAATTTTGTAGAAACAAACAACAAATCAACAAATCAACCTTAACTAACCAGCAAAGCTCTATCAGCACAGAATTTTGTGACAAAATGACCGTTTCCAGAAATTTGATTATTACATCATCGATCACCAGAAGCAATGTCAGCAGACGCAGCAATCTCAATCTCATGCATTTCATTCAGGAAATGAAAACTGAACTATTTTTTTGATTGGGACCTACTGTAGTTCTGTCACCTGTTAATGAATCTCAGATTTCACCATGTGTTGATGTTTAGGTTTGGTGCTTTTTTCAGGATTTATATGCTCTACATGTTTAGTTGATCTGCACTTTCATTCGCCCTCTTTTTTTTTTTTTTTGAAAAATATATTTATTGGAAAACATATCAATTGACAACTTACAGCTATGTATTATGATCTCCCTCTTTTTTTAAACTCTTCTGTGGTGAGGTATAAAAGCTACAGAACAAATTAAAACCTTGCCAACTGCTACAGCCATTGGCAATGTGACAGTGTGTCTTACTCTGGAGTTGTAACAGTGTGGGACTATGGGCGTGACTTTAAATGCTCATTGCTCCACTTCAGACACACAGACGATCCAGCAGACACACATCACACAACCACAGAGGGAATCTGCCTGAACTATGTCAAGTATTCAGCCACAGGGAGTCAGTTTCTGTGGGAAATTCTGGAGAGATGGATGAGGTGAGCTGGGAGAGGAAGAACAAGGAAAGCAGAGAGACAGATACTGGTGCATGTTATATATTCATTTTTGAAAAATCCTGTCATTTTAGCACAATTATGTTTTGCTACTTGCTTGCTGAAGTACTCTATGGTCTCAAATGAAAAACAGTTGTACACACCCAAATAACTGACACACAGACTGGAAAGGGTCTGTGAGCTTCAGCTCTGTCCTCAACTAATCAGTCGTGTTGTATTGTGTCTGATGTTATTCGTCCACAATTGTAAGTAAATAAACATTTGGAAATACATGTAGTAAGTCTCAGGACAAAGATTTTTACACACACACAAACAAACACATACAGTAATGTTTTTAAGCTCCTCAAATGTGATTATTTTATCATTTTATTAGTCATCTACAATATACTGTATATCTTGTTTAATGTGTATCTTTTCTTATCTTAGTAAAGTGAATACCTTTAGTTGCTGCTGTAATATGTCAATGTAGGTTTTAAGATGCTGTGATAATTTTTTCACTATTCTTTTTAAATTTGATATTAAAAAAATAACTATTGAATAATGGGATACCAATGGTTAGATGCAGTGCTAAATACAATGTTATGTTTAACAGCCAAAGCTGAAATATGTCTCTGCATCTTAGTCCAAAAACAAAACAAAACTGGAATTAATAGAAGAGGATTAATTTAGTTTGTCTAATACCTGGACCTACAGCTGCTACCTGGCTCTATTACACAGAGCTGGCCAGCAAACAGTAGGCAGCATGAAAATGGACGCGAAAATATCATTTAATTAATTAATTTGTCAACATTTTTTTGACAGAATACATTAAATTAAAAATGAATAAATGAGTCCTTTGAGGGTTTCATTTAGTGATATATTGGTTCATCTTGTAGTGTGTGTCTGTCCTCATTCCTCACCTGTGCCACGTACGACAGGTCTGAGATGAGGGAGAAGCTGTCCACCTCTCCTCGACTGATGTAAGTCTGAAGCAGAATGTTGATCTTGCCGTAGCTGTTCTCCACCCCTCCTGCAGCCGGCAGCTCACAGTAGTTACACAGCAACTGGTCCAGCTCCTCCAACTCCTCATCACGAACCTGCCAACACACAACACCAACACCATGCACCAACGTATTCATATTATAACAGAGTTTTTAGTGAATAAGTACATCTCTTCTTCATATTGTGGGTAAACCTGTAACATTGACTTTGTAAATAATCGATGTTCTTGGTGGGTGACTAAAAGTTTATAATTACAATTTAATTTTGAAACACAATTTGGACCATTGTTATAGTTTATACATGATGATCTCTCACCTTGAGCTGTTCAAACTCTTCTGCCTTGGACACGATACTGAGGATGTCAGCTTCTGTTCGTTGAGAGTTGAAATTCTCATTGAAAGTCTTCCCAGAAGGATGGAAAGGAAACATAAGTGGTTAATGGAATTCACAAGTCATTGTGTCTGCTGCAGTGATACACACTAAATACAGTAACAATATGCAGAAATTGAAAAATGCTGAATCAGATGCCCGTGGTAAACACACAAGGTTTCTTTCATTTGCACAATTAATATAAGACAGATATTTTCATGCTGAAGCACAAGTGAAATATCATTCTTTGACTGAAAGGTACAGGAAGATCAAAATTGTGAAACTGTTACAAAACAGGTGTTAACCGTGTTTTTGGTCCTGCTATCAGATTTTCAACATGCATTTAGCCGATTGAGTTTTCTCATTTTCATTTCTTTGTTTGGACCCTGAGACCAGATGAGCAGCATTTAATCGCACCAAGAAAAAGTAAAAACACAACAAACATGAAAGACTGCACTACCCTGGTTTTCTCCTCCTGTGTGATTATGCAATTCTTGTGCTACAGATGCCGTTCATATCAGCTGACACACTTTCTGCCACATAACCACAGTGATGTTTTGGCAATCAGAGGGGGGCTAACTGCAGGCTGCAATGGAGAACTGCAGCTGCTAGGTGGCAGCAGAGAGCTTGGACCTTTTTGATATATTTCTGCTTGTTGACTCCACAAGAAGTGAACCAATTACAGAGGCTTGCTTCAACAGTTATGAATAAAAGTGACTTTGTTGAAAACTTTAGCCAAAATATGAGATATGCATGTCCTGTTGTGTTTGTTGTGAATGACACTCCAAGACTTTGTTCAAACTGATATTCCTCTTGTGGCCTTTAGTGAGTTTGTTCCTGACATTTATTCAGCTGTTTCACTGTGGAATGGATGGATGAACAGTAAGAGGATACAATGAAAAGTAAGCATTTGTTAAACAGTATCTTTGCATTTGCATGCCAAAATATGCTGAGATATTGAGAGAAAACATTTCAGGGGCAGTGTGTGTGTTTGGAGCACTGGGCTTTGTTGAATGAAAGTGGTTAATACTGAATTGTTTTTTTCACTGGCCTGTAAAATGTCAGTTTTGGCTACATCGCCGCATCCATAATTACAGTTGGATGCCTCTGGTTTTACTCTGTGCCAAGGCACAAAAGTTTGACTTTCCATTTAACACTGATCTGAACCCAACTGAACTGGTCTGGCACGTCCTGAAGGACGTTGTGCAACATGAAACCAAGCAACACAGCATGGAGGAACTCACTGGTGCAATGGAGAGGATTTGAACCACCAAACCCATGAGAGAGGCCTGCAACAATTACATCGACCACTTGTAAGTGAGTAAAGCCGCAGGTCATTGTCATAAATGGTCCTACTGGGATGTAGTGAATACATGTAAACATATAAAAAACTAAATGTACAGGAATGGCTTTAATGACCCTCCTGCTGCATTTTACTGTACTATAGGACTGTCATTACTATATCTACTATACCTAACACTCAATAAAACCTATTATTGACTATTTGATCACTGAGTTCTAGCGATGTCAACACACTGACATTCTGTTATGACTCTTATTTTCTGAGTAACAGAGACACACGGGGCAGAGGCTATGATTCAGTGCATTATGATGGAATGCAATGTGTAAATAACAGTCAGTGATCTTTACTGCTACAAAGACTTTATAATGTTTATCAAAACTGACAACAAGCTAAGAAAAAGTGTATGTTTATGAATAAAAAGAAGGGAACCTCAAAGTAATGAATAGTGATGATTAGTTATTAGCAATGACAGTCAGCCCGGGCCAGGACAGGACAACAGTGTCAACCGTCTCAATGAGGCCTTCCAGGTTAAATAGGGGACCACTACGTGCCGGTCAACCTGCCGAGCATAATCAGCTGCAGGAGGACCATTAACAAGACACAAGATGTGGTCTGACACATGGCCACGCGTGGCACATGTTTCTCATTCAACTGTTCAAGGCAACCTCTAAACCTCTTGGAAAAAGGGAGAGATGGCATCAAGCAGTAAATATTTCTCCAGCTAATCTGAAAGGTTAATCTATGACTTTATTACAGATGTCACACTCATGTCACACTTGTTACCAAAACTTTGATGTTATTTCACTCCATAATTCTGACAAAAATGAAGATCGTGGTTTTAAAATTTTAGGTGTCATTAAAAGCTCGTGGTCTCTTAAAACTGAGTTCAGTTTTTGAACTGTTAAACACCAATGCACCTATACTTTACATCAATGCACCTTGCTTGCTGTTAACTGGGAATATCTTCATGTACTGTGCGGCAGGAAATATGTCACTTGACCTCTTATCAGACAATCCATGGAAAAACAAACAAGGCAGAATAGCAACCTACATGTGTCCACATTTAAACGACATCTTCATTCTTGAAAAGTAACGAAAAGGTTGCAAAATGTCCGTCTGTCTTCCAAAAATATCGTAAAAAAAGCCAAATAAGTTTCCCAAATAACGCATTAATACTGCAACTTCATTTCTGAAGATATATGAACCTATTGACATAAAAACTTATTTTGGGCTGTTTTGGCTTGACATTTAATTAGATTGTCTTTGAATTTGAGACCCCACATTGATTTTTCTGCCTTTAAAAGCCTCTTTAAAGTGTAACTGAAAATCCTACGCTGACAAACACATGAACAAAGAAGACAGAGGAGTTCGCCCAAAGATTTATTGAGAGATTAATCAAGGAAAGTTTCAGACCAAATGTATCAAGGAAATGCTTCTATGAGTCACATAAGACACTGATAACTCTAAACGTCTACAAACTACAGATTTCATATCATTTATCACCATTTTTGAACCGGAAAAAGAAGATTATTAGTATTATTATTATTATTAAAATTGTATCTGCTACATAAGCCTAAACTGTGTTATTGGATGCGGTCTTAAAGCTGTGTTGTGTGGGCCCTGCAGAAAACGTTAGAGTGCTGTGGCTCATTCCCAAACAGTGTCATGGCAGTTCTCTCTTTGCCACGTTGTCTGCTTGCCATGCATAGTCGCCATTTTGTATTGACTACCCTCCAGTGGAGATAGAGACTGCATCTGGACTGCTCACATATGCAACCTGGTGGCTGTTGGTGCACACTGCAGCTACTCCTGGATAAATTATTTCACCTCTTCACTGTCACCGCAGGATTTCCGCGGTATTACCATAGGAAACACATCAAATGAAACGAGTGACATCTGCATGTGATTTTTGTATGAAGAAGTGGGTCTACCTCTATGGTGTTGTATCTGATGTAGAAGTGGCTGGCAGTCCTGCCCAGATCAGTGGAGGCAAAGTAGCCAGTTCGCTCCTCGAAGCGGATCATCCTGGCCTTGTCCAGCTTTCTTCCTGCCTCCAACACCAGCTCCTTCCTGTATAGCTCCAAGGACGGATCCATCTGAATGAATGAATGATTAAATAAATAAATGCTTCATTTTTAACCCACCAATGACATTCAAGGGAAAGAAATTTAAAAAATGTCAGTTTGTATTATGTCCTGTTTAGTCTTATTTTTTAGGCTGTACTTGTTTTCATTTTTAAAATCCCATTAACTAACTTGACATCATTTTTTAAATGTCCTATCTACCCACATCCTGTTATATGACCATATGGATGTGCAATGGTCAATCACTCGCAAGTTTGATTGATGCTAGACAGAAAATAGAAACTCACCATGATTTTTATTTGTTATTTTTATTTTATTGTTAACATTTTTAATTTTTATTGCCATATACATGCTTCCCCCATCAGAGTCAAATTCTGAGGAGACCCCTGCTATGATGTTTGAAAGACAAACTCTGGATCACCAACCTGATAGGCCTTGTGGTTGATGCCATATGCCAGTGGATTGGCCCTCATGCGAACATAGAGGTAAGTATAGCTGAGCCACTTCACTGCCTCCTCCACGTTGGTAACTGACCCCAGAGCAACCTGAATCCAGGAGAACGAAGAGAGAAACAGTCCAACAACAGTTACTAACATCAGTGGTCTCTGTCACCATCTTGTGGACACTTCTCAAAATTGCGGTTTCAACATAAACAGTCCAGTTTAGGTTCCATCTGCAAAACTGTCTCAAAACTGACTTGTTAACACTACAACATGCTCCAACTACTCTTTGACTCTTCCCCAGCATTGACAAGCCCCAGTGTTTGCTATGGGGATGGCAAAAAGGGTTAAACTCAAACTTATATTCGTTGTCCCTCTTTGATGTAAAAAAAAAAAAAAAAAAAAAACCTAACAAAAAACAGCTCAGTGACTTGGTTTCTTGTCTACATCTTGAAGATATTTGGTACACTATGTCCAATGTCCACAATGGTTTCTTAAAATGTGGGGACCATTGATTGAACATATTAAGAGGGAGAGTTGCCAACCCGGGAACTACATCTACACAACATGCTTTCAAGCACAATGTACTGTTAAGACCTTCTCACTTTAAACACACATGAACATGAACACAAAAGAAACAGAATATTTGTGTGAGGATTTGTCTAAGATAAATTTGCCCTTCTTTCCTACCCAGCTTGTTAAGTGGATCACATGTATGCAAAGTATATCAATATGTTTGCTATCATTAAGACATAATAAGATTTGTTTGCTCTTTTTCCTCCTGAGTACACAGTTTTCCTGTCGATTTATTTGCATAATGTACTCTGTAAAAAGTCACTGATGTCTTATATAGTCTGATGGTTTCACAGCAGATTTCACTCCATTAGTGCTGAATAAAACCATCAAAAATGATCAAGACATGAATTGACTGGTACTACTATTGTTTTTAGAAGCAAACACATTAAGAGTGCAGTACTATGCAAACTATCCAAACAGGGCTCATGCAGACTAACCTCAGCGTTGAGGTTGTCGGCCAGACTGTCCAGGAACTGGCTCTCGATGGGGTTCTGCTGGGTGAGTAGCGTCAGGTAGTGGCTCAGTTTGTCATGGGTAGTGATGATGGTGCCCTCTCCGTACTTGTCGAACTGAGGACGACCTGCACGGCCAAAAATCTGCATGACGTCCAGGATGCCCAGATCCACCAGGGTGCCACGCTTGGCATCGTAGATTTGAGTGCCCTGTTATAGACACAGGAGACGGGCTTCAGAAGACCAAGAACATGTGCAAGTCAGTGTATTTCTGTGCAAATCTCATTATGTATGACTAAAAAGCAGCTCTTTTGAACTGGCTGAGAATCCTGGGTAAATGCTTACTGGACTTGCTTGTAATCCAGCCTTGTTTACAAAAAATACAAGCAAGCAAGAAGGAAGATGAGAGCAGAAGAAGAAAGAAGGCAAAGACAGTGAAACAGTAGAACCTTGATGATAACTGCATGGGCCGGCAGGTTGACTCCCCAGGCCAGGGTGGCAGTGCAGACCAGCACCTTGAGGTGGCCTTTGGAGAACATGTTCTCCATCAGGCTGCGGTCAGACCGCAACATGCCAGCATGGTGGATCCCAAAGCCTTCTGGGAACATCTCCTTCATCTGTTTGTTTCTGGAACGCTGAACCTGAAAGAGGTGGTGAGGAACGATGCTGATGGCATGTGAGGAAAAGCAACTAGCACTGTTATTTTTGGATGTCTAAAACAGGAAATAAGCCCAGATCCAAAATCATGTTGGACTGCAGAGAAAAGAGAGGAGAAAAAAGTGACCTGAGTGACAATTAACAATAATAACAGGAAGAACTGAGAGTAAAATGTGCTCTAGGACAAGAACATGACAACGTGCACGTTTCGTTAAATTACCACAGTCTTAACACAAATGTAACATGATCAGCTTCACAAAGGGATTACCAAGGTATCAAGGTGGACTGTAATAAAACATCACCGTAGATTCAAAGTCTATGTTCAGCAGAGACACACACACACACACACACACGCAGGCAGGCAGGCAGGCAGGCAGGCACGTGCACACACAGCCAGATTGAGATGTGTGCTGCTGACTGACAGTAGGGTTATGACCTGGCCGGGCTTGAGGGGACTCCTCATCATAGGGCTTTATCTCTTTCTCTGGGCACCTAAATAGAGGTCAGTGGTCGCACTCCTCTGCACTGCAAAGAAAAAGCCCATTACTGCCAGCAGTCAGTGCAGTGTGTGTCTGCCTCACACACACTGCACTGACTGTTTGGGTTGCTATGAATGTCTGGATTTGTATGCAAGTCTTATGGATAGATGTGGAGGCCTGAGACTTTAAGGAACCTACCATGCAGCAGGTGTACTAGTGTCTGACCGAAAATAAGGTTAAATGTCATAGTGGTACAGTTTTTCCTTCCATAATGTGAAAACAATAAAGCGGTCAATTTAATGTGAAAAAACATCCAGTTTAGTATCAGCCTTTTAAAGAAATTATTTCCACCGGAGAAGTTGCCGCTGTTACTTCAGTGCCATCCATGAAATTTCATGGAGGACAGTATTTTACAGACCACCTTGATATTTAAAAACCAAGTCCTATAAGCTAAATGGAAAAAAAAAAGTGATGTTTCTCATTGCATTTTCTAGAATTCTCTAGAACATTATTAGTCAGTGCTGTCCAATGCCTGTTATAAAAGACATGATTAATCACACATCACAAAGTATTTCTTAACCTGTCCAACACTGTGTTTAAGGTTTAGTCTGGTTTAGCCACAAAACTCTTTGGTTAGGGTTTGGGACTGACAAAGTAGTAGTTGGGTAAAAACTACTTTATTAAGATTATGGAAATCACTGTTGTCAGGGTACCTAATTTGGTTTAGAGAAATGCATGGTTTGGGTTAAAATAACTACTGGGAAAGAGTAGGGAAAGCTTGTGGTTTTGGTCATAAAAGCAGCTTAATAAAAACTGAAATTAGGGAAACTTCATTCAAGGTTTAAAAAAAGGAAAAAAAGAGTGTCTCATTCTTGGCTGAGTATCTTTCTTTCTTCTTTTTAGAATAAGATACACACATATCTTTCTTCAATGTAGCCTGTTCCATCTACATGATAGTGTTTGTTGCTACTGATTGCCACTGCTGGCCTGAGGGGGGGTGTGGACAGAATCACACAGTGTGCATAGACCAACAAGTACAAAAGTTGCTAGTGCTGATTCAAGCACATGAGCCATCACTGGCTTCCCACTTCGGACTTCCACTTCCATCTTTCGTCCAGTGATTTTTTTTCAGATGACAATTTTTCAGATGACAAATAAAAAAATGATGCAATAGAACAAAAAGCAATTCTGTTATCCAATCTAAAGCCACATTTGGCTGAACAAGGTAAAGTGTGGAATGGTGGTCCTCAGGGCCAGGGTGGGCACTGTTCTGCTGAGATCCATACGAGTCAGGAAAGTAGGTAATTGAAATGCTACGGCTGAGGCTTAGCTTGGAGGTGTCAGAGTGTGTTACAGCCACGCTTCCAGCATCTAATCTAAGGTGAGTTAGCACTGATGTCTGCTGTGCCATGGCTGTATTTGAGATGGCAGTGACCTAAGCTCCTGATCAGGTCCCATTAGGCCCCGCTGCTCACCGCTGCTCCTGCTGCAGAGCTCACTCAGTCCACCGACAGCCAGCTGCCAGCTCCACTCACTGTCTGTCATTGTTGTGCCTATGTAAAGAACATCAGCTGACACCACTGCTCAATGAATTATTCAAGAGGCTGTCAAATCTCGTCTAAGGACCACTAAATAGAGGTAGGTGTAACTAACGGGTTTTACATTTCTGACGATTTAATTCAAGCACTCATAGATCCTTGATCCTTTCAGTAATAGCATACAGGAGAGAGGCAAAATTATTTTTAGAAACGTAGGAGCATTGGTATTTTTGTGCAGCGAATTACAGCTGAAAAGCTGAGATTTTAAAGCGTAAGAATCACACCAAAATGTGGCAAACGCTATCCCAGCTTCACTGCATCACTACCAACACTGACTCTCATGAGCACCAAAACTATTCATTACTTTGCTAAATTGAGGCAGGACAGCTAATTGTTAATTTCATTTAGTGGCCCTTGATAGTCATAATGTTTGGAGCTCAGAGAGGCTGGCTGTTAACGCTGGATAGGCAGAGGAGAGAGAGTGGGAGGACGGGCTCCACTCACACCCACTCTGCTCCACTCTTCATCACCATCTGCTCTGCCTTTCAATATTCTCCTCTGTTTAAGCTCCATCTAGGGGCAACATTTACTAAACCTACTGAAAATCATTGTCATCATATCTTTACAATTCTGGGAGGTATTTTTCTCGTGAGTACACGTGTAGTGAAGGAGCTCCATGTTCTGCACATTTCTGAACAGCAATGAAACACAAGGGAAACTGGTCTTTGTTGCTGTAATCGTGCATTCTAAATGCTGCCATCTACATTTGAGGAAATATTAGATCAATTCTCTCATGTTGTCAGCTTCACATAAAAATGAGTGGTTAAAGTTAAAAGGGCATTCAGAGTTATGAAAAATCACTGTGTAAGATTTTCGTTAGTTCCTGAAGCTGAACGTCTTGGACCAGACCACTGCTGTAAACAGGCAGAAATACAACAGACCTGCTTCAAAAGCATTTAATGTGGCTTCAATCATATCGTAGTAGACTACACCTGCTATGAGCCATTCAAAGTCCAGACAGTAGAAGCCAAGCAGGAGCTAACAGGCTAACAGGTGCTTTGTGTTGTTGTGCTGGTTGCTCTGCCTTCCCACACTGCGTGTCTCTCTACTAGTTTCCCTTCATTTTACCTCTGTAAAACTTAAGCAGACGAGATGAATCCTTGAGGGAATGTAGGAAAATGCTACTGGACTGGTTTGCGTCTTAAGAAAAACACAAATATCCCCTAACCTCTAATGTCTACAAGACGCTGCTGCGACGTGTCCTGGCTCCATCGCAGCTATACCAGATATCATCCAGTGCCATTGCAGTCCCAGTGTCAACAGGAAATGGAAGCAAGTTGTCTCACTCTCAGCTCTTCTATCCACTCCACCATCTAGATGTGGCAGGTCTATTTCACTTGACCCTCTGAGGCCTGATATTCACTTGTCAATATATGTAAATGCCTGTGTTTATGGATAATTTAAATGAAATTAATATTTAGTGATGCTTTTGATTTTTCATTGACTGGAACTTAGCAATGCATCTTCAGAGTAGTTTATGTTGTTTGTTTATGTCACTTGTAAAACAGGAGAGGGGATACAATGGCTTTCTTATCTTTTTCAGAAATGACACTTTTAAACTGTGACCTGTGGTAACAACAGAATAGAACCCAGAAGTAATGGAGGTCATATTTGTTTGCCTGAATGTGTTTCTCAAGGAGCTGTTTGTCCATTTGTGCAGACAAAAAAAAAAAAGAATGTACGTAACAATGTCTTTGTTCTTAAACATGGTGGGTGGCACAGCGGAACAGTTAACACTCTCGTCAGCTGTTTTAATGCTGATGAAGAAGCAATTAATGAGGGAAATGGACTTGCTATGCACTTCCATGATAACATGCAAGGCCGCTCCCTGAGGCTATGGGACTGCAGATGAGCTGTAACACCAGAACAGTCAGCCTGGATGGAGAGGTACCCAGTTTTCTTCACACTGTCCCTACATTTTACAAAGCAACGTTTCTATTTAAGGCAGCCATTTTTGTGAAATGTGTGTTTGTCACTCTACTGTGTCCTTCCTGTTTTCCTGCTGCCTTTGAGCTGCAGCTCATTGTTGTTGATCAGTGTACTGGGGGGCTGGCTGGGCACGGTGACAGGCTGTCACTGATCTGACACAATGAAAGGACCCGCAGTGGACCAGACTTGTAAAAATAGTACCAATGAAAGCAAACAGAGACATTAATGAGCCCACTGTGGTGTTGCTGTGGAGTCCCTGGAGGCTGCGTACTCACAGGCATCAGTGTGTCTGTATCGGTGTAACTTGTCAAACAAAGTGACACGAAAAAGGCTGCACATCTGAAGACCACAGAGATGAAGAGTTTGAAGAGAAAGACGTCCTCACAAGAAAAGCAAAGGAGTGTCAGTGCATCTGTGCTGTCTATCTCTACCTGCACAGTACATCGCCACTAATCTAACGCTCTACTATGCTTCCATACTTTAACATACAAATCTTTCACACAGCACAAATGTGAGTACATCAGTGCTAAAGGTGCTACTTCATAGCCCTCAATAACCCATGATAGGTGTGTGATATCATCTGTGTAATGGACTCATGGGACCACAGGGTGTCTCTTAACCTCCACAGTAGAGCTCTTTCCTCATCTGGAAACAGTCACATGGTTTCATCTCTGAGAACTGGGCATTAAAAAACGAGGGAGACGGGGAGGAAATGAAAGTCAAACGGGCTCTTGAATCCAAAACTCTCTAGGGAGAAGTTTAGGCAGAGGGTCCCTGCACACAGGTTGGGACAATATGATATGTTTTATAGTCTCATAGTTATTTTGCTACTTCTTTACATTTGCAAGGAAGTCACAATGTAACCAAATTCATGTTTATTCTGATTCATATATTTTTAATAATTTAATACTCCATTAAAGCTAAGAAGAGCTGAACTTCAACCTCACTAAACAACTGAGTCCGTGCTCACCTGTCTTCTCCATTCTGCCATCATTCATATTCAAAATGAGACAAGAGAAGAAATTCATAAATGAAACCAAGGCCTGTCAATATTTTCTTGTCAACGAATCCCATGTGCAGATCTAAACCAACAATGAATGGATCCTACTAACAAGTATTGTGTGTATGAAAGCCTGATATATCTAATTCCTTTTTGCCATAGAGCTCCATTGTTGTCCAAAAATAGTCTCAGTAAGCCGCCGTTGCACTGGGTAACATGGGTAACATTGGTAGGATCAATCCATAGTTATACATACTGTAAAGCTGGATATATCCTTCAGAAGTCTGATGGTGTTCGCTGAATCATGTGCAGCAAATTCTACTATGGAGACAAGAATTGAACAATACTACTTGGCCAATTGCTGTTTTGGAGAAACAAAACATTTATTATTTGACAGTATTGAAGAATCGTCTTGCCTGGTTGGATAAAACATGCAGTGGGAAGACGTCATCTTAGGATTTAAAAAACGGTGATTTTTCACTGTTCTCCAACAGTTTATTGATCAAATGATTCATGTTTGAGAAAACATTTTTTGCAGATTAATGGACAATGAAAATAAAAGTTAGCTGCAGCCATATTTGCTCAAGTTACTTTTAAAAAAATCTTGTTTTAGGTGACTTAAATTTTTGCCACCTCGAGCATTTAAGTTTTCAAGTGTGAGGAAAACGATTAAGATTTAATGTGCAATTCAACATGCACCACAAACACTACTGTCTCACACTAAAAAGGTGTAATGTGCAAATTTGTTAATTTTGGTAATCACGCTACAATTATTGTAAATGTTGTCTTCACTGGGATTTGAACAGAATTTCCTGATTATGCTTATTAAACAAAGTCTGACCAGCATTACATTCCTTACCTTACAAACAAGTTTGCTAAAGGTAATCTGTTGGCACATGGCACATGCACTGCACCAGCTTGTGTTATAATGAGCAGGCTCTCTTGTTATAATAAAAAACAATGTTATGACATGATGTGACTGTCCAAAATAAGTAAACACTCCTGTGTGAGAGTTCGGTCTCACAGTTGTCTCCCACAGAGTTATGAAACTTCAACAAGGCAAAGGGCTGGGACCAGCACTGACCAGAAAACTTTACTGACCTCATCAATCACCAGCAATACACTCAGCAATGTGTTCTCTGTGTTCTGATGTTAATTCTATATGACAGAGGTAATACAACCCAAGAATTAGAGGCACTGTCAAAGCATCATTCACTGTTGTCCTCTTACAGTTTTCTCTATAATACACACTTCAAATGTGTATTCATGTGATCAAAGGCCGAGACTGAAGCACCGTTGTATAAAATGCTGTCTTGCAGAGTGTTTTCTGAATGTTTACACTTTGTATTCATTGGCTCACCAAAAACTGTATTTAACAAGAACTGATTTGAGTGGGTGCATTAAGATATCTAAGCTTGATTGACAGCCTCTCCAACCCCCGAGATTAAGCCAATTAAATAACATTAGGAGAGAGAAAAAAAATATAGTGGAATCACTTCTGACTTTTAAAGCTGGATAAATAAATGCTAAATTATATGACTTACCTCAGAGGTGCTTTATTTCACTGCATATGCATATTAGAGATTAAAAAACACCTATAAATATTAATGTGGGGCAATTTCCAGAGTGCAAACAGGCAGTGCATTATCTCTGTGTGGGCTTAGAGTGGAATCAGCCTGATGACTCTTCCTCTGCCAGAGCAGGACAGACCGACAGACACTCAAAGACAGACTAATGTCTAATGTGGATAATACTCATTGTGCTGGGACACAAGAGCTCGGAGTAAATAAATGCAAAGTTAGTACATATAGAACAACATATTCATTCATGTACATGTACTGTAAAAACAGTGTCACACTTGTTTTTAAACTACTGTTTCAAAGACTAACCTGGCCACAATGCACCATTTTCATTCCCCCAACGTAATCTCTTGTCTCTATTTCCAGTTTTAGAAAGCATGAAAAGTGATCTGATTTGTATACATATCCTATTTAAATAGAGGGAAAATTAGAGGCGCATCAATCTTGGCTCAGCCCCAGGGAACGAAGGAAAAGGTTACTAAATTTATCACTCTGCCTTCTGTTGCAGGGGATTTAAATATGGGAGTTGGAGTCTGACTGACCATCCTCTGAGGGAGAATATAGCTCCACCTCTGTGTACTCTCACAGCACAGAGACCATTAATTACACACGTGCACACACACACACGCACCATCAATGTCCCCCTCTCATGTCTGCCCACACATGCAACATAGTACCAGAAATAGAAAAAAGAAACCACACAGTCAGATACTATGTGCCTCTCATCGTCACTGCAGTAGAGTAAAAATGTGGAGCAGGTTCGTCTCAGACACTCAAAATGAATAAATATAAGTTTACACAACATTTGCATTGCTTGTATTTCAAACCAAAAAACAATGTTATGTTATGTTTCATGTTGTGGCTGTCCTCATGCTGTGTCAACATTCTATAGTGTATATGGGACAAACTAATGTGTGATGTAGCTGCTTTTGTCTCAATGGACTTTTTTGCTTGTACAATCTTATTTTTGCATATTTTTGTTTTGAAAAAGAAAAAACAACAACAAGAAATTCATGAAAAGGATGACCTCTTCTGTTTTTTTTTTTTTTTTCTAAAGCAGTATTATGCACCATAACCTTTAAGTTTGGGCCCTGCACTCAAACTTTCAGAGTTGGAAAATGCTGAAATAGCAACCTGGGAACACCAGAATTCATCATGACATACTGTATAGTTTTTAATCATATACAGACAGGCATGTATTTCAAGCCTACTATGAAGTCTGTCTCTGTTCAAGCAAAGGGAATTTATCAATATCTTGCACAGTCTTGCCAAATACTGTTAAAAAGCTCAAATAAGACATTGGTGATTTCTCTACTTTTAGCATTTAAACACTGATTGTGAAAGCTTTTACTACCTGTTTCTCACACTGGCCGTAGTCGGGACCTTGGTCTGATTGAAAAAAGCATATTTCTCCTTGATTCTTTGCCATCTCGATCAGCCCCATGGCCGTCCTCACGGTGGCATTGCGAGCATGGACAAACACCATCACCTAAGACACAAAAAGACATGAGGGAAAGAGGTTCATAAGAACAAAATTAGACAGGAGAAAGTCAATGGGTTCAACACTGTTGGGCTGAGATCTGAAGGCCATAGCCTCTGATACACATCATGTTCATACTCATCAAACCATTCAGTGAAGCCTGTCACCTGAATTTATTGTGTTTCTTCTTCACTCATGTATTCAGGTTTTTCCTTTCATTTGGTCATGTGTCTCCAACCATGCACCCTTTTATGTTCACCAAATCTATATTTGTCCCTGAGGAAGTTACTTGCCTTAAAAGACCGGTTCACGACTGTTCAAGTCTGAACAGAACACTGAAACCGTTTTCAAAATGCAGTCTTCATTCTGTGTAAAGACACATTCAAATTTTACCAGAAGCTAATTTGAAGCTTCAGCAGCCTGAGTCAGACAAATCAAGTGAACCTACAGTATCCCTTAATATGCTAAATGTACCGTGAGCTTTTTGATTCTTTATGTAGGAGTAATTCAAAACATTGAAAACAGCTGTGAGAACAGTAATTGCACATATGATCCCACAGTGTACACAAAATAATGACTGTCCCTACTTTATGCAATTTGCCTGTAAATAGTTATTGAAGACAGTATTGACATTGTTTTATAGGTAATTGTGCAACTTTTTGGTAGGAAAATGTATTATTGGACCAAACAATAAGGCATGACTGCACACACACATGCAGCAACCAGCTGTGTGTGTGCTCCAAATACAATGGGTCAGAAGAGACCACTCGAGCACTGTTATTGGTTGAGGATGTTTTATCAGCACCACTGAGCTGTGTGGAAGCATTGTCGGCAGTAACCAGCGGCTTCTCAGCTTATTAAACTTCTTTCTGGCAGCGTGCTTCTCACCAGGAGGGTGGAGGGAAAATCATAAAGGAAATTTCATCCATCAGATCCTCCCAGATGAAATTTAATACATGTCACAGCCACCTCTTGACAATTTAATACTGAGTGAAGAAGAGGCCTTCCCAGCTGAGCTGTGTCCTCAGCAGCCTCAACCTACGAGCCAGACTGGACCATTGTATCGTTTCAACCACGGAGATAAAAAAAAAAGCTGTCAGTGGTGCACTAGAATAAAGTTGGTTTAAAAGTTCTCAAGGGCCACAGAAAGACTCATATTAAGTGTGTCTCTGAGGGAGATAATGAGCAAGAGAGAAGAAAAAAAAAAAGCAAAAAAAAAATGGTGTGTGTATGTGTGTGTGTGTGTGTGCGTGCGCTTGCAATAAAATGATGCAGACAGGATAACAACTGTGCTCAATAGGGAGCTCAACTCCTGTAGCAGATGGGAGCTAAACGGTAAAGTCTGAATTCACAACTCTCATTTTCCCAACAGGCCTTCTGAGGCTGTAGAGTGGAGGCAGAATGAGTGGAGGGTGGTGGCTGGGGGATGGAGGAAGGAAGGGGAAGGAAGGGGAGAGCAACACGAGGGGAGATAAGGACTTCAGAGACTACAGATAGCAGGTGTTCATTCCAAAAGGTTCACAAAAATATTTACTGCAGGAGTTCCTCTTCATGAAAAAGTTCAGAGAAATACTTTCAAGGGAAACATGAGTTGTATGTAAGATGTACTGGATTCTGATGCTACACCAACATTACTGTGTCTGGGAAAGTTTACACTCCAGCAAATCAAATCTAATTAGTCAGATTGTGTTACACTTGCAATCAGTCATCACATCGGTTATTTCTCACTTTCAAATTATTGTCTCTTGGAAAGGTAAAGGACACTATGAACACATTATAATCATCACTGAACCACTGCTTGTCCAAGTATGTTGTTCTGCAATAAGTATTAAAACCATCCAATGCTATGTTTGACAGCCTTAGCACTGTATTATAAAAGTTCGACTAACCAGCTTCTTCCCATACACACTGCCATACACAAGCAATGCTGTGTATTTCTATGGATCAACAGCTGGACTCTGTGGCTGGGACATGCAGCTTCAGGACGAACTCATGTTTGTAGCAATCATGTGTATATTTAAGAACTTGAGGCAGACATAGGGTTTTCATCAATTCACAACTGCTTTTTAGCATGAGCAATAGTGTACATTGGCTACATACAGTCAGCTGACAAAATCCACACTGATCAGCTAAAAATCAGACACTTGCTTTTGCCTACTTCTCTGTGAAGCTGAAGTCACATATAAAAAACAATGTAGTGTCACAGACACAGCAAACAACAGGGTGTGGCTCAGCAAACGGTCAGCTGAAAAAAGTGTCGATATAAGAGCTGTTTTATTGAGACCTGCACTGCTGTGTAATCAGTGACTATGATGGTTCTATTGTTCCTTATGTACATATCAACAGATTAAAATAATATACTGGCTAGATGATGTCATTAGTGTAATTATGCAACAATCAAGAAGTGGAAAACTATGAAAAACTAAAAAAACCATCAACCATAAAGACATTTTCTGATTTTTTTTTTTTTTAAAGAGTGAATTAAAGGTGGAGAATACTCTTCAGGATTTACATTCTTTATTACATTGAGTCACACAAAAAGCTCTGTGTATATTATGTAAACATGGGCACGAACATGCAGATCCTTACCTGATGGCCGGCCTTAACCTGCTCCAGAACTTTGTTGTAGCAAACCTCTTCTGTGTCATGAAGCTGCTGGATCTGAACAGGGGCCAAAATCACAATAAGCCCATTAACTAATTACAGCAATGTTGCACTCTCTAATATAATGAATGAATCTCAGGCACATACAGTTGTAGGCTTCATACTGTCCAGACTCCAGTAATGTTCAGGTCTGTTTTCAAACCTTGGTTATGCATAAACCTCTGATATGCATAACCAAGAATCAGAACACAGGCCCTGCTTTATGATCGAGCAATGTTAGTTTCCTTATCACACAGGAAAAACAGACAAGAGAATATGTAAATGCCTGTGTGCTACATACCTTGCTTTATGAGAGCAAACGTCTCTATGTTAAAGGCGAACTTTGTAGAACTAATGGCTTATAAAGGCCATAAATGTGGGCTTTATAGATCTATAAACTAACGTGCTGTTATGTCACATGGTGCATCTTGTGCTAATGATGGGCTCAAAAATGTTAGTGTTATATTTGGTTATTGTGACAAAGTTTCTGTATGTTCTGAGTGAGTCATTTTGGAAAAAAAAAGAGACAGTGCTTTCTTTTGGACAAACTATATAGTGGCTACACTGTTCATAAATAACTTCAAACATATCTTTGGCTTTATTGTTCTGCAATTTACTGTCACTTACTGTTAGTCATATGTCTGTGATAAGCTAAAATAGATGACTCCACTGGCCATGCAAATGCAGCAGCTGGGCTCTTCTATTGAAACCAAAGCTTTGTCTTGTAATGCAGAGAAGCCATGCCCTTTGTCAGAGCTGTTCCACACATATTGAGGAACTACACTACCTGTGCATGTATAAGCTCTAAGGTCCTATAGGTTTATACCTTCACAACATCTTCTCTTGCTTACCTTGTTGGTGGTTTTGATGCCAACAAATGTCTGTCCAAGGGGCACCGGTCTGAAGCGACTATCAAAGAAAAAGAGGCCAATGTAGGGGTTGACATGTAGGAAGGTGGCCACATCCAGATAGTTGGGCAGGGTGGCTGACAGTCCCAGGATCCTGATCATACTCTGGGTGGATTCCACCTAACCATCAGAGAACAATACAATGTCACAGTTATGTCCACTGCATGCATTCATCCAGGCAGAAATCTGGGGAAGCTGAAACACTAATCTGTTCCTGAAATGACCTTGATGAAGTGACTTGCAGGCCAAGCTATGAAAAGGCAATGCATGCAGTTTGGAAAGAAAAGCATTGAAAACAGATTTTCTGAGAGGATTGAAGTGGCACGTATTGAAATACCTGTGTTCATTATACACCCCCATTAAGACACAGAATGATGGAACCAGTAGTTATCCAGAAGTACGCATGTGAACTAGGGTTGTGCCAGTTGAAGAGACAATTGCAAATTGCTGATGCCCATGCCAAGACATTTTTATTCAATCAAAGGCCAAATTTATCTATATGTTAATTATATTAGAATCTTAATCGTTATGCTGTGGTGAATCACTACTAACATCAACATAAAAACGTTTTATATTTTAAAATAAAATATAATATAAAATGGCGTCAGTTCTGTTGCCTTCTGCTCCTGTATATCGGTACCTTCAGACATTTGACAGAGGGTTTCCCAAACACTAGCTACCACTCAGCTCTGTGTGGTCATATTCTTACAATTTGCAAAATCAAATGTAATGCTGTCGACAACACAGGAAGGCAACCTTTCTGCAGGGTTTTAAATGAAAAGCCTGAAGGGGGGGGGGGGGTATTTTGAGCCACTAGGGGAGATGTATGTGTGTGTGTCTTTCATAGACTGTATAAAATATGGACGTAGTGTCCGTGACGTCACCCATAGGTTTCTGAAGAGCAAAAATGAAGCAAATCGCAGGGCGTAGCCATCTTGGTAGCCTACCTCCGGTTACTCCAAAGATGGACAAAGAGGTGGAGCGAGGGCGGAGCTGAGGTGGGTCGAATGAACGCTATTGGCTGAAAAGAGCCCCTGAAAAAAGCCGCTTTATTCGAAATAATCAAACTAGCTACGGCTAACCAGCTAGGTTAAATGCTAAATATCGTTGCTAGCCGGCTAACCCCACGACGATCTCTTTCCCAAACTCAGTGACTAGAATTAGCCGGGGTGACGCCCTTTAGACCGTCAGTGGCTAGTTGTCAATCAAAGTGGCGCCACTTAGGTTGACAGCTATGAATTGTGCATAATGATGTATGCTGTATATTTTAAACGAACGCCTTATAAAAAAATTCGCCCTCCCCAGAGTTGTCATGGAGTAGAAAAACAGCTTATGAGACTAGAGCCATGTTTTGAACCAGGCTGTAAATATGTTTTTTTCTGTTGTAAAATCGGACATTTTAACATGGGGCTCAAATGTAATTGACTCCCTTCTGCGGCCTGCTCTAGTGGTTATTCGAGGAACTGCAGCTTTTTTGCACTTCCGCATTGGCTTCATTTTTCAGCGCCGGAGGTTGCCGCTTGGTGTCTTTATGTGTGCGTGTGAACATACATATTACATATAATGTATAGCCAATTGTGTATACATTATAGAGGGCAGAAGCAAAAAAGTGCTGACATTACTGTGTTCATGCGGATTTTAGGGTGCAGAGGGAATAAGCAGAGAGTGGGTCGGTGTCTTTAGTTTGTCTGTGAGACAAAGTAAATGAGCTTGCTCATGTACTTGCTTGTGTCTTTATTTTGTCTTTGAAACCTGGAGAAAATTCAGCATGTTGTGTATCAACGTGGGTGAGAGGACAGAAAACTGAGGGTGGGGGGTGTGGAGGGATGGGTTTGCCCTATCTGTGAGCCTCCTCCTGGATGTGACAGGGAAGATTGGTAAGGCCTTTAATGTGATGCAGTACCTGTCAAACCACCCTATCAAGATAAGTCCTAGCCAATCCCTGCCAGTGGACCAGGCCTGCACTACACATTCACTCCAGCACTGCTGAACCTCCATATTGCAGATGTGCATCATGTTCACCTACTGAGAGTCAAACAGTCCCCAGGGTTTTTTTTCTTTTACAATGCCTTTTACTTTATGCAGCTATGAGTTTAATTGCTTCTCTGTACAAGGGATCAGGAATTCGTGTTTCAGTTCAGTTTGTGGCATCATAAAATTTTATTACAACATAGATGTGTGATGTGATTAACAGCTAAATTTACAATAACCCCGAGAAAATTGCTTAATGCACTGAAAAACATGAAATAGGTCACAAAGTTAGACAGTGCAGTGATCTGTAAAGTCCTCTGAGATCCATGCAGATCACAGAGCTACAGAGAAATGCTAACGTCAAACAAAGGACATGGAGGAGCAGTCATCTCCAGTGGATTTACTCTACATGCACACCTGAAATGCTGGACCTTTAAACACGCAGCTGATTCTTCTTCCTCTCCAAAAACAACAAGCTAATGAAGAAAGAGAGTCTATCATAAGATGTTACCCAGGTACATTATTGGGAGTACAGCACCTTGACTCTTACCGGGGAGCAAAAGTCATAATGTCTCAATCTTTAATGTCGATTTGTATTAAGCTGGGTCTTAAACAGCAACAATATTTTGTCAGGAGTGCTTGGTCAGACACCATCTTGCTTAGTGATTTGCCCAATATACAGTGATCATAGTGGCACATTGAAAACTGTTCCTCACAAGCACAGATTTTGTGACCATGAACGTACTCAATTGAGTTTTCCCCATTACCTGACTGGTCAACTTTTGTAGTCATTTGTCAGTAGTATAGATTAGAAAGCTGCAACAGGACTGGAACCAAATGCCGCAGGTGCAGGATACATTTCCTCTAATGGACGCAGGAGTAAGCAGTCAGCAGCATCAGAGTGGAATAAACATTTATATAGGAAACTATGAGAGGCTGATGTAAATGCATTGCCTCTAATATACATAACATACATTTCATTGAAATGTCAGAAACATTAAAATTGAGTTCTATCTCTAATGCAAATCTAAATACTGTATGTCTTTTTGCAGGCTTATAAAAATTAGGACTTAATTCTTTCACTATGTGCTTTTCACATCTTTTTTAGCTCCCAGTTCAGACACATGGTGTTTCTGTTCCAGACAAAAAATAGGAGTTATGACCATCTATCAATGTCAGTCTGGAAAACACTGTTTTCAATGTGGTCTCGCACAACACTGGTACTGTGTCTAAATGTTTATAGATGATGGTCTGTGGTTATTGTGGTGCAGTGTGAACTCTCTTTTGGGGAATGGAGTGGTGGTGGAAGGACAGCCAATACAACTACGGGGTGTTTACATTGCACACTTGGGCAATAAGCTGGAAAAGGCTACTTTTGGTGTTTCCTATTATGTGAAATGAAAGTGCTTAATGGTGAAAAGTGACAGTGAGGAACTCGGTGCTCTTGACTACATCCATGGATGAATAGCCAATGTTCGGCAGAGAGTGGTGGCTCCATTTCCTCCTGAGGTCAACAGTTACCGCCTGGTTTAGATAATGAGACTTGAGTTTCCAGGCTGGAAAACCAAAACAACAAGCTAAAAGAGGCTCAGGATTTCTGCAAAACCAAGAGGAACTGCAGAGTTAGTGACAACTCTCTGTTGGGTCGTCACTGTGAGCTTTTACACGTTGTCATTTAATCCACTTTTTATATGGAAATATGATTAATACAGCTTTAAAGAAGGGTATGCCTGGGGGCTTGGCAGTGCTTTAAAAGCAGTGGATGGGGACCTTTTGTTGAAAGAGAGAATATGAATAAGAATGTGATCTGACAGCCTGACAACTCTGCATCTGACCAAGTAACAGTCATTAACAACCCTTAAAGTCTGTATATTACCATCATTTTGTGGGCATCAAAAATGAGGCATCTGACTATAAAAGGCATACAGCATGTTCAGCTACAGCACAAACGCTCTTTAAATATCAAAACATAGGGAAGACGTCCTACGACAGCAACATTAAAGGCCTTTGTAATAAAGGTCAGAGGGACTTTATCTTGAATGCAGTTCATAATTGGTAGCAGAACATCTGGCCAAGAAAATGTAGTCCAAACCAAAGCTCTTCCAAGCAAAACATCAAAGTGATAACTGGCTAGGCTCTAAAACATTTGCATAAAAAGGGGGACAAATATCATTTAGTTTACAGGGATTTCCATATTAATGTGTCTGAAGATGTGAACTTAAGCACCTAGCGCATCAGAAGCAGCCGCCTTAATTCCTCCAGCACAATCAATTATAGCAGTCTGTCAGGTGTGGCAGTAATTGGACAGAGAGATGAAGGAGGTGGGGGAGGGTCTACCAGGCACGCTGGTGTGCGGACTATGAGCTGTTTACAAGTTCTCACGCAAAGACAAAGTGAAACATGCTGCTTCTGCTACAGTCAAATATAGATACAATTAGTGGCACAAAGAACAGTCCTACATGTTCTACTCAGTGACATAATCCTCTGCAGCCTCTGCTACAGAAACAGCATTAGAGGTTAAAAAAAATCTTTATCACTATTAATATCTGTTCTTTGTACAAGCATGTTATTCTTAAGAGCAAGGACTCATTCACTCATTCACATACACCGTCCTGCTGCTCCAAATACTCACCAAATGGGTTTTAAAGCAATGATAAAAATAGTCATACATGAACTATTGTCTCCTGTTTGAGTAACATCTGCCAAAAATCGATGGCGTTGTAGGAAATCACTGAGACTTTAAAATAAGAAAACTATTTGTCAAGTGTGTTTGGGGGAGTTGTGTTTTTGGTGGGCACCAACGGTTTTGGAGCTGAGAACCACAGAAAAGTCAAAGTATGGAAAGGCAGGCTAACACATTGTTGGTTCTGGTCATTTCATGGGATTTTTTACAATAAGAAAAATCTAGAATGACACCAGCCTTAAAATTTAATGCAATGAATCATCACCTTTTTAGTTTGTAAACTCTTCAAACTCAAATAAGTGGTGTCTAGTTTTAACTCGTCATCACAGTCTGCATATTCATGAGCTGTGAGCAGCTCCATTCAGCTCCACAGCAACTTCCACCTCGAAACATCTCGTTAATAAAACAACTGCTAGAGGCCTGAAGAGGTGAAAGTATCTAGTCTTTCACAAGAAAAAAAGTACATTGAAAAATTAATTAATTTGTGTAGCAAAACAATGCTTGGTAACATTTTATTTAACAAGTCTAACAACTTCCAAATGATTTCCAGAAGGAGTTCAAGTGATGCATTTCTAATTAATTAAGTCCAATTAACAGCTGCACAACCAAGAGAGTCAGTGCGTTGCAGGGCAGCTGAACACGCGAAAATATTAAATTAGTATGCAGGATAAAAACAAGTCAACATATATGAAGAATAAAGAATTGTATCTTTGTCTCAATTTCCTATTCTGAAAAGAATATTGGAAAATGAAAAACAGGTCTTCTTTTCACTATCAATGTTTGTGACAACATTTTATAAAAAAAGAAATAGAACCAGCTTCCAATGACTTCTGTTACTTATTATAGATTTTCATACAGTGACCATTAAAATGTGAACTGGAAGTATTCATATCATAGTTATAAAGACAGTACGTTGTTAGTACGACCTATGGAAAGCATCTGCATCTGTCTGGTACCAGCCGCAAATGCACACCATCCCGCAAACACATTTCTATTCATTTCTGTAGTGACAATGAAGAAATTATATCATTTTGAACTGAATGTGCCTAAAGGTAAGGCAGGTAGGACTTCAGAGTTGTGAGGAGACCTGCCTGTTTGCTTGATACTGCCTGCAATCTTACCAATCTGCAATGTTTCTAAAATGGATTATATGAACAAGCTCTGTCAAAAGTCAGTGCTCTTCTGATAGGCCGGCTCGATCGTGCCACTGCACACCCAAGCTTAATGCTTGGCAAAATTACGAGTTCAGTTAAGGCAGGTTATGCAACAAGGACCCATCCACACATCCATGATATACAAGGTTTTAACAGGACATCAAAATGCACTGATGCCCAATATCCTCACAATGAAATTTGCTATTTGATGCCATCACTGCTACATACGAGCGTTTATTTTTCACAGTCAACATGACTAAAGGCAGACCTAAAAAGACTTGTGACAGGGAAAATCCAACCATTCTTTTCTGTTCTGTTTGCCTACTACTTACTGCATTGGCAACATGGCTGAATATTTTGATTTAATTTAACAGTTTGACAGGGAACAAAAGAGTTAAGTGCTTCAATATTAGGTGTATCAGTGTTACACAGACACACCTAAAGAACCAAGGAAGGAAAGTTTATCTACACACTCAATCATTATCTGCTTCATTTTCTGCTACTAATGCTTTCCACATGGTTGACAGTCCAGCCATGCCCTTCATAGTGTCCCATAAATGTTTGGTATCGTTAATTTTCAAAGCCTTTTCTAAATGGTCATAAAGCAAAAAAACAAAATGTCTACAGACGTGAAAACCACAACTTTGTCCTTTGAGCCCTTGTTGGAATTGAGATAAATTAATTGTTGTACTTCTATTAATTTCACTGGAAATGTAGTAAATCCTACTTTTCTGGAACAAACTTTTAATGGGCCATGGTGGATGACACATGTGAACTTTGCATGCAAAACTTTACAAAGGAATTATCTTCTCCTCCAGTTGAAACAAAAGGAGAAAGAACAGCCCAGATTGGTGCAGACAGCTACCGCCACGCCTCCTATTCCCGTAAGAATAAAAACAGCTGATGCCTCTTGCTCACTCTCTTTTTTGACCCGTTTTTCTCTTCTTTCTAGCTATCTGGTGCTGACTGAACTGTGCAGGCCATAATACTTAAGGGTTTAATTGCAGAGTTCAGATATGACCCCCACAAGTTATGTGATCTTTTTTTAGTTTTTGATCCCTCAGCTTAGCCTCAGGAAATGCAAGACCTCCAATGTTTTGGCAACACAACAATGTGCACCTTTCCTCAGAGGCCACCCAGCAACATGTCAGAGGCTGCACTGTGCTTAAAGCAAGCACAAAAACACTTGGCAGCCTCCTTTGTGCATGACTTGGGCCAAACAGTACAACACAAGCAATTCTGATGATGAGTCCAACATCAACAAAGTGGTTGAATCGTCTCTTACACTGACTTCGACCAGTGCAGCATGTGAGAGGGGATTCTCACATGTCCACATAACCACATTCGAGCCAAAGCCAGCTGTTGACCTGTGCATGGAGACAGCTCATCAGGGGCTAAACCATGGACTAGAAGGTGCATCTTCATTACATAGCATGCAGGAAGCTGAAGCTGAGGACAGTGAGGGAGACACTGAGGAGAACAGCAAGGAAGCTTCCATTTATTAAGACCAAATTAAGCACCGTGGGGTGAGTGCCAAAGTCCATCTTCTGGTATTCCTCTGGGTACCTCACTCGCTCCCCTACATATTTTAACAGAGAATGTGCCATCGATTAAGCTAAAGGTACACATATTGTAAAGCTTACAAAGACAAATACATACTTTGTTTTACGTTTAGCTTCTCCTTTAAGGATATTCCTATTTTCCCAACAATTAGCCCTAAATTATACACTTCTTTCCAGGGGACGTTCCAGGAAACTATCATAATAACATTGTCCCCTGAGATTTATCGCGTGACCTGTTGGACTGTTCTCAACCCGCAAGTTGGAAACAACCACATAAATGCCTAAATAACATCACCAATCTCTTTCACATTACTTGTGTCCATTAAACCCTACTCTCACTTTTTCATATGCTGCAAGACATCTCATGAGCAAAATAAGCAGTCAGCACCAAGGCTGATCATTTCTGCCTTGGAACTGCAACGCACCAGTGACAGTCTAGGAAACATGCATTCACAGAGCCCATGTTTCTTGTGCAACATATCTAAGGAACCAATTATTCCATCAATTTATTCTGGGGACACAGTGAGTACAAACCAATACGCTGGTCAACCAATGAGTTTTGTTTTCTTGTGTTTTATCCATTGACTGTGTCCAAACAAATCTGCATTATGATAGATAATGCTAGTCAATGTTAGCCGGCCAAGTTGCATGATGATTCATGTCAAGTGCTGACAGGACAGCTTGGGGGTGTTAACGAATAAAGTCAAATGTCATTCAGAAGAATTTGTCAGATAGCTCTGCTTCTGAATTAAATGAGGTTTGTGTGTTTGACGAGCAGAGTTGAAGCTCCAGGCAAGAGGCTGAGGGGTGGGTGGAAATAGAGGCGGGGTCTATTTGCATATTCATGGCTCAATGCAAAGGTGGTTTTTCATGGAAAAAATTCTACATGTCCTTTTGATGAAAAGAAAGTCTCGTAAACAACTGCTCATACTGGCCGCCTTAAAAATGGAAGGAAACATGGACAAATGGACCAAAAGTGGTGTCTGCCATCTTGTTGCTGTTGTTGCTGACACAGAAATGTAGTTGCTGTCCAAACCACAAGCTGGCTTATGTCGCTAGCGTTCATATTGGCCGTGCAAATGCAAACAGCAAAAAGCCATTACAAGGTATGCAGTTCCTCTCAGGGAGTCTTCCAAACTGTTTGGTCTGAATATGCCTTTTGTCTCTCCTTCCTTGCCCTACCTTGGAACAATAAATTATATTTGTCCCACAGTTCATTCTCCTTCAGTTTCTATAATTTCATTTCAGTAGATACTTTTATCCATTCAACACAGCGATGGAACAGCCATCGGGGGCAACTTGGGGTTCAGTACCTTGCCCAAGGACACTTCAACACATAGACTGCAGGGGCCAGGGTACGAACCACCAACCGTCGAATTGGTGGACAAGCGCTCTACTTCCTTAGTTACAGCCGGCCCAGCTGTTTGTTGGTGTTTACAATTTTGTGAGGAATTCATTTCTGCTCTCATCTACCACACACATTTTCCTCAGAAAATGCTTTACCAAACGGGCTTTTTCAAATTTGCATCTGTTATAGCACTGTTTCAATATCTAACAAATTTTCTATTCACTATTTTTTTTTTAACCTTATCTCAGATTATTAATTTGCGGTAGCCATGTTTCTATGTTCTATGTTAATTTTTTTCCTCACGTTGCATTGCTGTTTCTGCTTTCCAGAACCCATGATAGAAAAGGTCTGTAAAGTCATATCATATATTAATCATATACTAAACATGCTGTAACGTGTGACCACTATGCAAGTTTCCTGAAGTCACACACTCAGATGTTGAAAAGCCCTTTGTGAATAAAAAGGATTAAATGGACAATATGATTTTTCATGCAGCGCATAAGATTTTAATCAGTCAGCTAAACCCCTCACAAAAGTTTACCCCTTCTACAGTGTAACTGCTGTCGTCACCCATCGCCATAGATCAAGACTGCAGTGAAATTAAAAAGCCCAAATCTACCTGCATTCATTGCTGCGCAGAGAGGAGGACTGTGTACTTATGTTTTCAGAGCTATCCAACAAAGACAACTCAGACGTACCCTTAAATGACATGAAGTAAAAACAATGGCTGCAGACCAGTGGAGATGATGGTCTGAATACTTTGACTGGTGGTGCATGTCTGATGTAATGGGACAGACCGTTTCAGGTTCAGTGAAAGTGAATCAGATGTGCACTATGAGGAACAGACACTAACTGTCTGTTTTCCTGGTATCCCACACATATGGGGGTTAAACTTGTTTTTGTTTCCCTTCATAGAGCCAAAGACCCCCTGCAGAGATGAGATTTATCACCAGATTTTATTGTGGGCAGAACTAAATGTTTTTCTTTCAGAGAGCAATCTAACTTAAAGTGTAATTCAAAGGGAAATCATACAAAGGGAACCTACACCAATTGTGTGTGTCCAAGTAAATGTTCTAGTACAGAGGAGTACTACTCAGCCTGTGAAAACACTTGTATATTGTCTTGTGCATCACCGGCGGAGCTTTGTCTGTCTGAGAAGAGAGCTCAGATGATGTCACAGAGATGTCAACAGGGTAAATCCACTTCTGTGTTCAGCTGTGTTCTGAGCACTGAAAGCATATGCAGCCTGCCGGCAAACAGACAGACAGTGAAGAGGCTTCAGACTTGTGCACTGCACCACAGCCTCTAGAGGTGTTCAGGTGCACAAAGCGCCGAGTCAGCCCTTCTTCAGTAATATCAGCTAAACCTGCAGATAAATGGGCTGTGAACCGAGTAAACAGTGGTCACATGTACGGTCCAGTTTTCAATTACCTTGCGGTTAACCCTACGGAGAGGTCTCCGTCGCTGCACAGCACAGCAGCTCATCACTGCACCCCTGCCTCTCTGTATCACTCTGCTTTCCTCACTCCGCTCGGAGTCCTGGTATCCATGTATCTGAACGTTTCTCATGTTCTGATGAGCACTCGAGTTGTTCCCTCACACTCACTCCAGTCACGCTCAACAGGATATTCACAAAGGTTTCACTTCACTTTTACACATCTATACACTATATATAATAGTGTAATCATAGTCATAAACCTTTAAAGAACTTTCCATGAAAAAGCCCTTCATTGGATTCTCTTATATTGGCTTAGATATTACTCTACACCTTTGCCTTCAGAACTATGAATATGCAAATAGTCCCCGCCTCTATCCCCACCCACCCTTCCAACGCTCTTCATCAGCACCTCTAAAACCATATCAAACGTCCTGTCAGCACTTGACAGGAATCATCGTGCAACTTGGCAGGCTAACATTGGCTAGCATTATCTATCACACTGCAGATGTGTGGAAAATGTGTGAGTGTAAATTATAGTTTTATATGTAAGTTTGGCTCTTGTATTTTCAGATCCTTTAGTAATACATGAAGTTTCACCATTTCTCCTTTTGCAACTTTGCAACCCAAAACAGAATGTATCATATATCATTTTGAAAATAGTGGAACTGACAGGATTGGTTCCTTAGAAATGTTACATGAGAAACACTGGCTGTGTGAATCCATGTTTTGTAGACGGAGGGCACGATGGTCGCTAGGAGAAAATGCTCAGTGCTCATAGTATTGGCAGCCTATTTCGCTCATGATATGTCTTTTAGCATATAAAAGACATAATACAGAAATATAGAAACAATATAGAAATGTTAACAAGATTTAAAAAATGATTTTCATTCTTTCCATTAAATATTGTTTCATCATTTGATTTACTTGTTAAGGTCATTATCATTTGATTCTTTATAGCACAACGCTTTGTGAACTCTTTCAATATAGCTGCTAAATCCTTATTTATTGCCTTTATGAAGTCTAATGATAATGAGATATTACTGCCAAGAGGGTTTCCAGGTTCGGTGACTCTATTATAGACTCCATGGCTATAAATAGTCCTAATTGTACAAGTACCATAGACAGGGATGGCTGCTCTTGCCTTGTTGCCAATGTGACTGACACTTCATGGGATTCCACCTCTACTGTTCTTTTCATTGCTGAGTTATGGGTGGTGAAGCAAAGCTGCTTTGTATCTGACTCAAAGAGTATGCAGGCACATTTATGTGTTTTTGCATAGACAACTCCTACATAGACACACATTGCACACATTCCATGGTGTTTAGAGCAACAAATCTCAAGGCTTTCATGAACTGGGTGCAGACTGAGTCATATCACTCAGTGCCAAGGACAGACAAAATGGACATGTCTTTAGAGATATTTCCAGGCTCAAAATGTAATTCACAGAGCATGATGCCTGGATGAGTCAGCGGTGCTCTATCCTGTTACATCTCTTTACACATTCTCCATTCATTCATTTCCTTCAAAGCACTGGCACATGACAGCAGCTCATCAGAACAGGAGACGGGACACTACAGCTCTATCTCTCTATTTGACCACCTAAATTTACATAATCACTAATATGTGAAATGTGCTGATTGATTACTGCACAGACACCTGTCAGTCATCATCAGGGGAAATCAGCTTCACACATGTGATCACTCTTTCTTGCAGAGGCCAAGGGGGCAGGAGTCATGCTGTCTTTTTTGGAAGAGTATGCTGTTGTTACTTTAACCAGTCAACTAGGTACTGAAGGGACAAACAACCACATATGAAAAAACAACATGTCATTAAATGGCTTATAGGACGAATCTGCCCTTTATTTAACGGACAGGTTTCGACACATCAGGGTGTTGTTACAACCTGTCTGAACAATGTCAATTATCCAACGAGAACTAGACACACACAGCATACGGCCAGCATGTGAGGTATGCTGCACCTCCCACATAGAAACTTCAAAAAAAGAGGAGAAAAAAAAATATTCATAAAGAGTGAGAGTTAGCACACAATCACACAATAACATCACTAAAATAAGGAGAGACTTTAAGACCTCAGTGAATACTAAACACTTATATGGGGGGAAAAAAAAGCACAAAACTATTTCATTAAATATCTATAAAAATAACTAAAATCATCCATCTTCTTGGATGTAGGCTTCTGAGATAAATCCAGAAAGCCTCTATCTCTTTCAGAAGAAAATGAATATCACTCTCTCCCAAATGTTCTGAGTTCTACTTATCTTTAACACTTGCGTGGACAGCTGATCTCAAAGATCATTATATTTGTTCTAATGTTCTAAGCAAAACTTTTAATGTTACTTGTGAATTTCCAATTGAACAAAAATATGTTGTGGAGGATGAGGGTGTATGTGGAAAATGAGTGGTGTATGTCATGTACTGCTGCAGTAGAGAGATGATGAGAAAAACTAAATGTGACGACGGCTTTATTATCAAGCCTGTGTGTTCAGATTTGAGTATACTTTTCAACTCAAACTGCAGCTACTGGCCACTGTTTTAAAGCACCTTAACTGCCTCAATGAGCTCGGTGTCACCAGTCGTGGTCCTGCTGCTGCTGCTCCGACTGTTGTTTTCAGAACACTGGCATTCACCTGTCCCTTTCAGCTCAGACAGTATATCTCATATCTCGCCCTCCACAGCCCCCCTTCAACTCCTCCGCACCCCCCCTTGGAAGACGCCTTACAGCATGAAAACCTCAGCTCGACACCATTGTATTTCAGCAAAATTCTTGTAAGGCCGTTTGTTAATAAGAAACACTGCTGTGTTTTAGATGGTTGGCTTGTTTTATTAGGTGAACAAAAAAGGATTTAATGGTAAGATAAGGAAAATAAATATTGTTATTGTTCCTACAATGCCCAGCCCTGAGACCAAACAGTTAACAATTTAGCAGATGTGGCCCACCTGTTCAACAGAGAGCTGGTGGAAATCCTGCTCATTTACTCACATTCAACTCCAGTGGGACAACTCCACACATTATGCCTGTTCAGTTTCTTTGAATAAACATGTCTGAGTCTCACCAATTACCAGGTTGTATCTAATTTGTAGACAGACAGATATGTATAAATGACAATGAATGAATGATTGTAACAGTGCAGTTATTGTAGCCACAATGATCGGTGCAACAGTAGAATGGAGGTGAGTAGAACAGACAAAGGCACTGTCAGTAAAAAGGAGTGAAAACAGAGTCCCTCCTACTCCTCCCAGACCCTGTTGACATAAGCCAATTCACACAAGGCTGAGGTATATTGATACTTACAGGATACATCTGAATGAACATTCAATTCAAAAAAGTTGAAAATTGAAGGGAGAGGTGAGGGGAGGAACTTATAAAGACATGAAGATGAACAGAGGGAATGAGACTAACCTGTCTGATGGTCCTGGCCACCAGGCTCTCCAGAACTGGTCCTCGGTCTTCATGGAGAAGGTGAACTTCATCCAAGATTAGGAGACGCACGATCTGGGACAGAGCCACATCTCCGACGCTCTTCCTGGTCACGACATCCCACTTCTCAGGAGTAGTCACCAACATCTGGAAACAAGAACAATGACATTTAGAACACCAATGCAGAACAATTTAAATACCATTAACCCTGTATAAGGCACTCTGAAATTCAAAAATTCAACCTTAGAGTGTTATTGGAGGACATAACAAAGCTTTATTTCTCTTGTAAAATTTTTCAAAACTTTTCACTTTTGTAAATTGTGCAGAAATTACCAAAAATAGTCACTTGCCCGAGGATTAACGAGAGACTATTTGTGGGCATGATGATGAAAAGAAACCCATGTGATCGGATCATGTTAACAAAAGCAGGTGTGATATAATAATAGTGAGAGAGTTGTTTAAATAAAGCTCCACATGCTTGATACTGCCTTATTTATGACTATTGTGCAGCAGTACATTTGCCACTGAAAAGGCACTGAATCCCAAGGCTTTTGTTATGAAGTTTTTGTCATTCAGTGCGTCTTGCGATATGATACGAAGGCACATCCACAGTGGCAGACGTTGACTAGCAACTAAATAAGCCTTGACTGAAGTTCATCTAAAACATACAGTGCTGTCCACAAATACTGGGACAGTTTTCTCACTCTGTACTCTATATCCACATTACATGAACCACCCAATAGATATCCATTTTATAAAAGCTACTCATAGTGAAGGAGTCCAACACCCAGTATGTATGTGACCACTCTACAAGGCAAAGCTTGGACTCCTGGAGCCTTTTAAGCAGATGAGGATGTTTCCTCCTTATACCTGTCCAATGGACATACAAAGGGCAGTGTCTGCTGTTGTAAGGACTGCATCTGTATACAACACCAATAATCCCACACAAGCTACTGTTACATCTATCAGACAAGTTCAATCAATAATCTGTCTTCATACAATTAACACTTCATGAATTTCACCCCTGTATCCATGGATTAAAATAAAGCTTATTAAAAACAATTAATTATGTCAACCAAAAAACAGAGACTGATAATGGATTTTAAACACTATGTTTGATTTAGCAGTCATGAGGAGTTCTACTCGGCCTGTGAAAACCATTGCATAATGTGTACTTTCTCTTGCAGCTTTGTCAAATCAAGGTTTTCTCTGCTTGGCCTTGGAGTCCAAGAGAAAAACTGCATTACAAACTGGGAGTGTGGAGACTGAAGGATGTGAGCATCTATGAGGTCTAACGAAGAGGAAAACACATCAATGCTCCTTGATAATGTCACGATCACATGGTTGTCATTTGTCCTATTGACTGGTTGCTGAATGTCAAGACAGTCTTATCTAATATGAGCCTGGCAGAGACACACATCAAAGAAAGAAAAGAGATAAGGGGGAAGGAAACACCCACGCGAGAAAGTTTATGTTCTGCGTGTGAGATGCTCTTATCAATGAATGAAAAGCCTCATCCATGAAGTATTTTGTTTTAGCTTCTGTCTGTGCCTTTTTGTTTACCTATATGAACTGAAAGCAGCCATCAGTGCTGGAGGTGTCATTTGTCTCATTCTTCAAATTAACCTAATTCAACTTAACTTCCGAATGGATTTTCCGAATAAAATGTGGTTTTTGTCTCTCGTCTCTTACAATGAAATTGCTTTAAGAGGTCTCTTTCTGATCAGTATGGGCAGGGACAGCAATAACAACTACTAATAATAACAATAATAATGTGAGTGTTGTTTTATGAAAGGCTTGAAAAAAGTGACCCTACCCTGTAAACCAAACCAGGGGTAGAAGTTAGGATATTTCAGCCTCAGCTGGTCAGATCCTTTATCATTATTAGCTGTCACCACCATTAAATTCCCTCAATACATTCACATTAAAGACTTTTGTAAATTTCCCCATGGTGGGACAAACAAAGGCTTATCTTATCTTATCTTACCTTTAAAGGTTCTCCAAAAAACATATTAGGACTGCTTGCACTACTCTTTGTATGATGTTGGCAGAATTTTATGCATACAGTCCTACAACTCTCTATGAATCCACCAAGATTATTTTAGAGATTATTGCGAGATAAATTTTCTCCACAATTTCCTGCTCATTTAACTGAATGACACACACTGTAAAACCCATCACAATACAACTGAAATCCCTCCAGAATACCATGTCAGATTCATGGCTCATCAATGCCCAACTGCCCGTAACTCTCCCCATTAGAATGCAGATAGAAGCACCTAAATCATACCGGCATAATATAACAGACACATAACATTACTCACATCTTGTGTTACATTAGTTCTGCAGTCTTTACCAGATGTGTGTAAATGTCAGTCTATGATCCAGTACATCCATCAGCTAAAACATATCGTCATATTTGATTTGTCATGTCCCATGGGATATGATCAACAGTGAGTACATGTTCTTCTATCTATTTATTTTGGCATTACACTTAGGCTAATTATATTCAACAGTATCAACACATCTCACCTGTATCAAGCGTCAGCAGACGCTGCCTTTATGCACTGCTTCGTGCCTATAATTCCACAGCAATTTTATTGTCTCTTTTCAAGAAAAACACTACAATGCATAATTAATGGTGTGTGAACTGTTTGGCAACCTGTCCGTGGGTGTGCAAATTCCTATTAAACTCTTTCTGTAAAAGCAGTTCATTAAATCCTCTCTAGTTTGCATTTAAATCAATCTATCCAGCCATTAGAGGCTGGAATGCTCACAGAAAAGGAAGCGCCTGCTCCTAATTGGAGCCACTGGTTAATCTAAATGGAGGCTCTGGCAAATGGAGCACAGGCCAAAGGGCTTTCTTAATTGCAGCACAAATACACACAAGGAGGTGGAGAGAAAACAAGGCCATTGTTTGGCTGAATGGTGTTATTTAGTCCATTTATCAATAGACTGAAGCAGAGCTACAAATCAATCGCCAATCCACTGATTCCTAGTATTTAATAGAAGACTCAGAGAAGAATATGTTTCTTAAAGATGACAATTTAAACAGAGAATGGGTTCATAAACTCATAGCTCTTTTTATCAGTTCTAAACTACATGTCAAAGTAAAGAGCATCAAGCAGTGGAAACCTTGACATGTTTAAATCGAGGAGAGAGCGAGAAATTTTTTATTAGATCAAGATAGTGGGTATTTTTTAAAAGCATGCCAAAGAACTATGGATTGATGTCCTACTTTGGAGCACACGACTGCTTACTTCAGGGAGCAATGAAAATCAGCCTCTAGAGACATGAATATTTTTTGAATGCTACGATGCTACAAGTAGGGGTCATTTTAAATATCTTCTCCAGGGTGTGTTTGTGAACAAAACATTAGAGTACTTATGTCAAAAACATTATAAACTCTGCCCTCATGAAAAGGATATGTGGTTTTGTAGATTATTTCTTGAAAAATTTCCTTTTCAAAACTTTAAAGTGAAATTGTCCTTGGAGCCAATCATAGTTAGATTTCAAAACCAGGCCCTGCTTGCACTCACATTACCATGAGTAATGTTGTAATCCTAGCACCATGCATCACAGCTATGAACTCAGGAGTTGTCCAGCTGCACGACGTGGGTGAGTTAATAAAGGTTCTTTATGCAACTTTATGCAAATGTCATCTGACGAGCAGAAGCGACTAATCACGTTTGTATCGATCCCCTTGTGAAATAGATGCACAGCAGTTTTCCACTAAGCACTTCAAACAAAATGGAGAAAAAGCTCATGTTAGCTGTCAACGGGTTCTCGGTTCATTTTCATGCAACTTTAATGAGCTACCGAGACTTTACTAAAAAAACAAAATAAAGACGTGTGGAAACACATTGACCCAAAAATGGACTACATCTTGCAACAGGAAATGAACTGCCATTTTGCTTGTGCATTTTGGTCATAATACTGTAAACTGTGGAAACCAATGAATGTGATCAATGCCATGACACTGTATATTTCTCACTATAAAAATAAATATGCGTCAAAAAATAAATGTTGTCAAATAAACAACTGTGCAAAAGGTTTTACAAAGTCTAGTAAAATCTGGGCCCAGAGCACATTATGACAGTCCAGAGAAAGTGGGCGTGAGGTCCCCTGTGAACCTGATCAATTGTGAACTTGGGCAGCCTAAATCTCTCAGTATCAGTATGGTTCGCACGAGAAACAATCTGGTGTGTACCAGATACCGCTGACTGTGCATGGAGTACTAGAGCGCATAAGAGAACACAGACCTGCTACAGTTTGTACACAATGAGTTAATGATAAGCTCATCCACCTTATCATCCTTAAGTAGGATGATGACACTATTAGGTATATTGTGCATTTTCAGGAAAGTCAATATATCCAGCTCCATCCGCTGCCACTTTCCCAGCTTAATAGGCTAAAAGTAGTATACTTAAAGTTTTGTTTTGTTTTTGCCCATGTCCCTTCAGGGGCTCCCTAATACTGTAACACTCTAGGAATAATAATAATGATAATAATAATAATAATAATAATAATAATAATAATAAACGACATTCATTTGTTATTCTATTTGCAAATGATTCATGTTCTTGTAAAAAAGAAGTTCTATCTATAATGCACTGACTTGCACTACTACACACATCATTGATGAATTACTCAAGATGCAAGAGATTTTTTTTCACATGTGTAATCGTACACAGCAGTGAAAAATATTTTTACTATTACTATTTTTATTGTTATTATATTAACTGATATTGAAAATGTACACCAGCTTCTTACGAGTGGCCTCTTAAAAGAGTTTGCTTTTCAAAGGCTAGATCCCTGCACAAAATAATGGCTTCAGGCAGGAACTGCACATGGATGATTTATCATAAGTCTTCACAATATTTTGATGTGGCGGATGTAGAACGTTGTCAGACATTTTCAGATTACTGCCGCTGCCTGGCAGGTATGTAGATGAATGTCTGTTTTTCCCTTGGTTAATTATTTGGCTGAGACATGCTCAGCATTCAGTATGGGAGGCACCAGTGACATTTCCTGCAGCACTTACAGGCAAGCTTGTTACCATATGATTAGTTCAATATTTCATGAAGGCAGATTTTAAGGTGTTGCATATACCACGGTATGTTACTTACAGATATGTACATTTGCTAAATTCTAGTGCAGTCATTTATGATCATTTGGTGGGAATACAGTCTACACTACCTGTTTGAAGTAAAGCAGAAAAGCTTGCTCCTACTGTCATATCATCAGACTGAATGTTAACAAACAGCTCGTATTTGTAAAAGCCCAGCAAATGTCAGATGTTCGTGGTGTCTTTAATTTAATTTACACAAAATTACAATTGAGTATTGAGCATGCTGTTATTAATGAATCATGTGCAAAACTTACTGAGTTCGTATGTTGTAAGTAACTTACTCTGTGCACAAGAATTAGTACTCACTTTGTGTGCATGAATTCAAAATCTGTGCTCTCAAATTGTTTAATCTGTGCACATCATGTGACACTCATGCTATCAACACAGATTTCATGCTCTCACGCTTTGTCATGATACCTTCTTTGTGCTAAGCTTAGGCAGCACTTTTCGCAATTTGTCCCTGAAACCATCTGACCAATCACCACCTGTTGGAACCAAAATCATGCAACAACATATCACTGCAATGCACATTCCAGCAGAGCAGCCAATCACAATGACTTTTCAGGTTAAGCAGCTAACCTGCTAGAGCAAAGGTGGAAAGACTGCAGTGTTAGCATTGTTTTCACTGGAAGGCTCACTATATCTGTGGGAGTGATCTCAGTCAATAGTCAAAACCTCAAAATTATTACAATTAAAATTATGGGATAGGGATTAGGATCAAGATCTCACTCCAAGCAGCCCTATTTAAATGATGTACTTGAATTCAATGCAGATTGATTTGTCTTTGGACAGAGATACTACAAACAACATTATGAGAGCACAGTTTCATTTTCTTTCCTTATCATGCCTGCTGGGCTCTGCATATTTTAAAACTGTTTGCTCTGAAAACTTAAAGGCAACATCGAACATTCCACAGATAGCAAATTTTCCCTTTGTGTTGAATATTTTTTACGTTCATTTAATGAGTGTAGTGGGAGTATAGAGTCCGCCCAGATGTGTGCAGCCATGCATAACACTGGCCATGACAGACCTTGCTAACTTTCAGGACTTACAACTACTAATTACTCATGTTGCTCTGAGTCTGCCTGACAAGTGATCGATTAACTGAAATAGAAATGAAATCAAATCAAATATTCTGGATCTTAACAGTAGGTGCCATGACTCAATACAGCCTGACATTTCAGTATTGACTTGAAAAAACTGTTTTTGAGCTGTCATGTATGGGTTTCCCTCTCTGCAACAGTTTTGTTCAATAGTGTCCTTTTTGAAATATTATGAGAGCAAAATTAGTGGAAACATATTAGCAGCTATTTTTAATTTCTATGTATGTGAGTTTACAAGAAAACTAACTGATATTTCCTCTCTGGACAGAGAGGGAAGATGGCCTAGAAGTCCCAGAATGCCACCCATGCGCACACTGGCATCCACATGGCAGCATCCCTCCAAACCCTTTCTGTTTCCATGGCAACTATTGCAGCCATAGAGAGAGGAAGATGTGGGAGGAAGATGTAGGTGGGAGGAAGCTGGAGTGGGGATGTTAGAGAATGACATTTACTGGATTGCGATATGTGAACAACTAAAGACTTGTCAAGGCAAACTGTAATGAAAACCATCTCAATGCGGCATTGTCAGGTACAACTGCGTCTGTGTGAGCGTCAGTCCTTATGTTGTGTCATTAAAATATCACTTACAATTAGCTAAATATGAGAAAACATGCCAGTGCCATGACGACTGCTCTCTTCTGCAGCTCAGTGGATGTTGTTGTGCATTCAGAGGAGTGGAAAAAATAAGACATTTTTAATGCAGAAAAACAAAGTCATGGCAGGCAGGTAAAAGTGTAAAGCAGCCCACAGTAGCTCTTACAGACTAGCCTCCTGTTTCTACTGCATTTCAACATATTCTTTTAGAATTAGTGATCATCACTACAAGAACAAACCAATTTTTATAATTTGTGAGATCTTGTTTTCCCCAGTAACAGTAACACTATGCGTGACAGCATGACTGTATATAATGTGCACATAATTAATGCAGTTATGCATTAAATGTGGTATGAATAAATACACAGTGGGGTCAACACACAGTCACACTGAAAAGTTCTACTATCTTCACATAAACCTGGAACTAATAAGAAAGAAAGAGGATTCAGAAGCATTGAAAACCACATGTGAAATGAAGAATAAATAGATTCTGCACTATTTCTTCGTCAGCAATCAAATTTAAGCAAATTGGTGCAGTGCAGCTGGTGTGAATATGTGCAAAACCTGATGACCATTGTGATCCCTACAAGAGTTTCTTGTCATGTCATATCTTGTGTTTATTTCCAGGTTTCCATGAGCGGGAAAATATTATTGATTTTTAATATTGTCTCAAACGTCTGACTGCAAACCTTCAGGAAGATTGGTGAACTGTTCTACTGCTCTGTGACACTTGTACAAATATGACCTTTATGGAAGAGTCATCAGAAGAAAACCTTTCCTGCCTCCTTCAACAACAAAAAGTGTTGCAAGGTTCAGTATCAGAAGTTCTTAAAGAAGCACCTAAACAAGCTAGTTTAAGTTAAAATGGAGCTTTTTGGCCACATCGAGACAAAAGGGTGCAGGAAAGAACACCTCTTCTAAGCATATGTGATTGTTTCTTTTACTGTTCTATTCTCCTTTCACACTTGTTTCATTCAGTTGTTCTTGGTAAAGTGATATATAAGGACCTAGATGAAGACTGCAGGACACAGTGCGTCAGTCTGACAAAAGATACATTGACATTACTACAAGTACTGCTGAAGTTTGGATCTTTCATGACTGCTTTCCCTTCTACACCTTGCAAGTGACTGAAGTTGTGCCAGAGCCCTGACTCCACTCCTTGTACATCAAAAGGGCACGATGAAAGAAGCGGGGAGGACTTTGAGGAGAGACAGAAGACGGCCAAGGTTACAGTGTATGGCATCACTCCGGCCTGTTAAATGTGGACAGCCCTTTTCACTCAACCACTTTGTGCAAATGTACTGACACTAACACAGTCAAATGGAGGAATGAGCAGGAGAAAGTGAACGAGGCTACGTGAAAGAAAGATAGCAAAGTGCTGCAGATCTGCAGTGGATCTGACTAATCATTCTCTTTGTGGAATCTTTTTCACAAGACCTGATAGGAAAGCAACTTTAATACACCTTCAGATTAACTGGAATTGGCCTCATTTCATTGGAATAAACCCCACCTCCCACCACCACCACCACCCCTACACACACCAAACCCCAACCTCTTCTGCACTACTAAGTCCCACAAGGCTTATAACTTTGACTCTAAGCAGTGCAATCTCTCAAATCCAACTCCTTTGGATTTAACAGATATGCATGTTTTCTCAACCTTCTCAGTCTCATAGTTCACTTTTTCAGGCTGGATCTACCAACCTGTGCTTCCCTCTGAGCTGGAAGAGCCGGGTTCTCTCGCTAAATATATGCTCAACCTGCAGCTTTCATCCCCTTTTCCATGGTCTCATTGTAATAAATCCATCCTCTTTCTGCAACAGCAGAGGAAACTCCTACATGCAGGGTTTTTTCTCTAAGATATGTGAGATTGAATTCACATGCTCCATCAGCAAAAACTGTACTTAATCTGCTCCTCAGTATTTAAACACTTGAACAACCCATTGATTACTCAGAAATAAAACATCTCATTGACTGACAAATTAAACTCAACAACCGAACATAATTGCCTAATTCTGTCATTGACAAAATTATTCTTGTCGCTTTGACTGCTTAACAAAAAAGAAGCATTGTTATAGAGTGGTTGGGAATTCCTATTTACAGGACTGCGATACATGTTTTGATACTGTATTGGCCTGTTTAGTGGAATCATTTCTGCAGTTTCCCTGTCCATGTGTAATAATGAACATATGTAACATATGTTTGCCTATTTTCATATAAAGATAATCGACGTTGGTTGTGAGCTCAACGCACCTGAACTTATAAAAAAAAATGCAAAAAGATAAAACACAAGTAAATAAAAAAAACAACAAAATAAAAACATTTTAACCAATTTGACAACAAATGAGCAGCATAGCCAAATACAAAAATGCCACAAGTAGCACAGACAACAACAGGAACTGTTTCCAGGGAACAGTAAACAGGGATGTACACGGCTGGGACATGCTTGTTCACTTCTTAGTGTGATATGAGCTTATAGCAGTAGAAGTAGGAGCCATCTAGTGAAGTGATAACATTAGAAAATTTACTGTATAGTGAGTTAAGGTTAACAATATGATGGAAGCTCTCTTGTGTCAATGACTGAATGAGAGTGTGATTTGCAAAGGTGCTTGAACATTTTTGGAAACTGGCACCAGTCACGTTTCAAACCTTCGATGGTAAAAAAAAAAAAACTATGCAAAAGCACAAGTCATTGCTCCAGCTTTTGTTCAATTCCCTCCTCATTTCATCTTCTTCATTGTGATACAAGCATTACAACCATAGACACTCACAGAGCCTTCCCATCAAAAGTGAATATTTTATTTTCTTCACTAAACTGTAACCATGGTAACTACTACTAAGTGTAGACAAAAGTGCTGCTTTGAACACGTAACTTTTGAGTGATACATAAATATATATCATTCTGCAAAAAATATGGAAAAAGATGGAGTGTGATGCTACTTCCTTACCAAGATGGTACTGACCCCTGGAACACTCCAAAATCAACAGAAAAGAATCAACTATAGGGCCAATTAGATTATTAATTCTTTTCCTATCAGAAGTGAAATATTGATTCATTCTACAACTAATATGTTAATGTGCAAAAGAGCTTGAGTCATATATCAACATGACCAATATTACTGGACAATTATAGCTAACAAAAGATATATCAGTGTAGGGCAGTACATGTCTGATGATAAGTAACAAGGTACTGTAGTTCAGACATCCCAAAGATATGTTTGTGGTTGAACAACGTTTCCATACATAATTTGTCCAACAGAAAACACTTGCAAAGTTATTTTGACACTGAAAAATGTCCCACTCACAATCTACATGGGTCATAATTCTTCAGCAACAAAACCAAGATGTGTAAATGATCGATCCTTCTCAAAAATGTTTACATTATGTTGAAAGTAATTCAGCCATTGTGGATTTTTTAAATTTGAGATACCAATATCACCCTTAGAAGACAGTGTTGATCAGGCTCTCTGTGCATTTGCTAAACTGAACAATAGGAAGCCATTTCCACCAAAACAAAGTCTTAACTGGAAGACTACATAGAAAGAAAACCAAAGGGAAGCCATATTTCAAGAGAGCAAAAGACTAACGCTAAACAGATGGTTAGAATGTGGAGATTTCTCTGTTCCAATGAACAGCGTCTGCCATACATATAGTTCATCTACAAGAGAGCACAACAACTTTATTTTTAATTGGTAAAACATCTCACTTAGTACATATTATGTATAAGGTCTCAGTTCTTTAAAAAACAGATTTCAGTTGTCTTTATCTAAACTGTTGTGGTCTGTCTTTATGTAAAAAATGACATAGTGAATATACTGTTATTGGACTATTTGAACTTTTAATATAGGTCTTTGGCTCACCTGATAGATGGAAAGCCATGAGAAAAGTGGATGTATTCATTAAAATGCTAACAATGCTATTAAAACGTCATTAGACATTATAAACTCCTACTTATTGATGTAAATCTAAAAATCTAGAACTGGCTGGGCTTGTATTAGTGCTGTATTACTGCCCTGGACATAACTACCATCCAGACTGCTCAGTGTAGTTTACAGAGATCATTGATCTCATGGCTGTTGGGGCTTTCTACCATGTTCAGATTTGGTTAAGATAATACATATACAAGTATATTACATGAGGTTATTGGTGGTTATACAGCAGTGGAAAATGCCTCAGAAACGACCAGACAGTCTTGTCAAACTGCTCTTCACCAAAACCTGTGACAGCATTTCTGTCTTTCTGCATTATAAATCAAATTAACATTTTATGATGATTTTTATGATTCTCTGCTTGGTGTAGTAAAATGGTGGCAGTGTGCCACAGATGGCTCTCTTTAGAGGAAACATGGAGACTCCAATGACAAGAAACAGTCTAATAAGAGCAATATTTGAAGGTTTCCCAATGACAAGTGAATCATGCAAATAATATCTCATCAGTTAAACTGAAATTAAGATATTATGCAGGCCCACATTAACAGGGCCTTTGGGGAAATACCATTTGTTTGGAAGGGGAAACTGAGCATACAATTGTAAGAAAGAATGTGACTAAATTTAATTTATATTTTGCTGCTGTATTTGAATGTCACCTAATCTCACTACGTCACTTTAAATTTCTACTTTATACTAGTTGTATATACTTTTTAAAAATATTTATACACTTTATACTTTCACCTATTTGTTTTCTTGTGCGTCTCCCTCTGTGCTGCTGCAATGTCCAAATTTCCCCTCTGGGGGATCAAGAAAGAATTATCTTATTATCTTATCTTATCTTAAATATGTGGAAAAAAAGAAAAGAAGAAAAGAAAGGTTACCTAGGAAAACAGATGACTCACTAGTGCACCACCTCGTTGAATAATCAAATGGTGCAACAATGTTTTGATCCTGTAATAACTTATCAACTGCAGACAATAACAAACCAATGAAGAAGTTGTCAAAGTCATTGCAGAAGTATTTGAGAGCTGAACCTGCATGACCCTGACTGAGTGACACGGAGTATGTGTGAGGAAAAGAGACTGTCCCTGGATTATCATTAGCATCTGGAATGTGTTGTGGAGGTAGCAGAGCCACTCTGTAGGTCCTACCACTGAACAAAATAGGGCAGAACACTATGTCAGATAAGGAATTGCTGTGGTCAGCTGGAAAAAACAAACCTAAGAAACAGTGTGTTTGTAACTTTACCTAAGCGTGGTGGACCTGCGTGCCTCATTTGACCACTGTAGGATATGCTTTAGCAGAACATGGAGGAAGTCTTTCCTGCTGTGACCAAACAGAGACTAGTATTTGGTTATTTGCATTGGTGATGATCAAAGGCCTTCTTCGGGGAGATAGGAGACAGGATAGAGCTCACAACTGCCTGCTAACAGCCTGCTTGAGGTTACGCAGAGCTCCATGACAGCAGGACCATTGGATTCAAGCTGTCTTAAATTAAATTAAAAGGGAAATAATTCAGCACCACTGCTGGCCCAGCACAACTGGGAAAGTCTTACATAAGAGTGTGTCCAAAACACACAACCTCATAAATACTCTCAACTCTTCCTTTCGACACCTGAAGCCTTGAAGGGACTTTCTCCTCATCTCTGTCACACCAGCAAACTCTGTTCAAGAAAGCATGTGAGCTTTCAAAAGGGCAATACCGCCTCTTCTTTCTACTGTTCTAGGTATCACCTAAGAACAAGAAAATGAGATATTAGGTCACTGTAATGGTTATTTAGGGATGATCATGGCAGGTGAAATAACCGATTAATGTCCAAGTTTCCCTTAAACTATGCCAATTTTCAACGCTACACTACTTTGTTTTTCTGAGAACTTGAATTTAGGAATCAGTTTAGATTGCCTGTGGTTTACATGTAATCTGCTGCACTGTCCTTTAATACCCATAACAACTTGCATGCTTTGACTGATTCATGTTGTTGATTTGTGGAAAAGAGGGTGTCATTCTCTCTTTCAATACAAGGTCACAAACACAGAATGTTATTTTTCTAAAGGCTCAGTGAATTCCTGCTCACTGGAGTTTTTAGCAAAATTGACTCAGACGGGAGGAAATAGTGCATTTGTTGGGGACTATTTCCAGTGGTGGATAAATCCACATTTGGTGCTCTGGTGAGTATTGGAGGCAGCAGGGTGGAGTATGATTCAGTCAAAATAAATAATGTGGCTAATTCATGGGTTTTTAATCTTTTTTGGCAACAATGGAGATCTATGGCACAGAGAAATAAGATAAACAATGAAGAAAGTCTGAGTAGTTGTGGAATTTGCAATTTCTTAAAGACAGTGTTTTTTAGATCTGTTTTGTGGATTCTCTCAGTTTAAAAACCTACTTGTTGACTCATCCACTGTAATAAACATTATTAAGTCATGTTACCCAGTTTTAATATGGTCATCATTGCATTTCACCCATCAAGGTCACTCTGTGAAAAAATGCTTTTATTACGGTGCTATGTTCAAGTCACTGATACTTAGTTAGTAAGTAATAGCTTTGTGATATTTTCCATGGCTGGTTAGCTGATCTGTAGTTGATCAGTGAACAACTGGTGTTGATTATTAAGCTAACTTGAACTTGGTGTCTGATCAGCAGCACAGTGGAGATTCTTCTCCCCTCAGACACAGCTGATTGTGACAGATTAGGCTGCTTACGTCTACTTTTCTCAACTTGCAAAGTCCTGACAGTTCAATGTGCTGCTCCGATTTTTACCGCAAATTGAATGTAGTGTTACAATGTGATCAATCAGTCACAGTCTCCTGCATCAGACAGATCCTGTCAGCGTAGCTAAAGTTAGTTACAAGATGACGGTCGTTTCCTTTGTCATTAAATGAGTGTCTTACTGTGTGATGTAGTGACTTTGTGATGATTTTTCATTACAATTTTCAAAAAAAAAACATTCCCTGGTTTTAGCTTTCTTTATTGTGAAGTTTTGCTTTTTCTTTGTCTTTTGGACTGATTGCTGTTTTTGTGCATCTACTGCACAAATACACCAATTCTTGTATTGAATTCCATTCAAGGTGGTCTTTTAAACAGTAAGCTTTCACTCATGAACAGGAACAGCAGACACTTGAGTGTTTATAGCAGACCCTTTTTTTCATTTGTTTTCTATTTGAAAGCAACTGTAAATTCATAGCTTAGCAGTTGATGTTAATTAAATTAGACATCTAGTTAAGTACATTTGTAATTAGTAATTTGAAGAACTGTGACTGATGTCGTTTTGGAGAATAAGTGATGAAATAGCCTCCAGTAAATGTAACAATCAATCCACCTGGGGGTGCTAGAGAACAAAGTGTGGAGCAGAGGAAACCTGGAGGAGGGACTGTTTTTTACGTACCCTTCGTTGGAATTATTTTTTGGTGACACAGAACTCATTCTCTGTGTGTGTGTGTGTGTGTGTGTGTGTGTGTACCTGTGTTCGAAGGATCTCTCCTTTGGTTAGCTGCATGTCTCCAGTGAGTTCTTTAACAGTGATGCCCAGTGGCTCCAATCGCTTACTGAAGTAATTAGTCATCTCAGCTGCCAAGGCCTTCATAGGAGCCACATATACTATCTAGAGAGAGCGAGAGAGACAGAGAGAGAGAAATAAATGGGATGGAGAAAAGACAGGGGCAGAGTGGGGAAGGTAGAAGATGGGGGTGGGAGTGGAGGGGGGTACAGGAGAGTGAGACTGGAAGGACACTCTGGTGATAAATGAGCAAACAGAGGCAGGATCATTTGTTCCCTGGCAACCAGCACAAATCACAATTTATTGAGAAATATGATGCCAGCCACTTGCATGGGTAAAGTTTAATGGTGATGTATGAAAAGTGTCTATCGTCACTGGCTGGCACTGTGCAACGCTGTGTGTGAGCAAGTGTGTGTATGTGTGTGTGTGTGCGTGTGTGTGTGTGTGTGTGTGTGTGTGTGTGTGTAAGCCTTCATGAAAGAGAACAAAGCCTTTTGGATGTCTGAATTATTTATCTGAATGTGTGCTAGGATTTGACACTATGGGTTTATGAAGACATGTACCAATATTTTTAGACCAAGCTGACTTTTAGTGCATATATCTAAGATTCTATTTACCTACTGTCACTGTATTTAATTTGGACCACTTTCATCTGTTTTTTCTAAATCAACTATTCATAAATATGGAAAAACTTCTGAAATAACAAACATGACAATGAAACCAAACTGTCCCTCAAACATAGTAAAATAAGATCAGAGGCAGAATTTCTAAAAGGAGAGATGGATGGTAGTCATGGAGGTAGGCTAGGAGGAAGGTAAGAGCCCCCTAATTGAGTTTTTTAATAATCAAATTAGTGAAGCATTCTAAAAGTTATTCTCAATCAGTTTCTCGTTATGTTCATGGTCCAACATTAACACAAAATAATTGGCCAAAGTTGGAACAATTACAACATCATTTTGCAACATTTGAATTAAAACAGTAAAAACAATTAACTGGCAGTTCGGGAAATGTTTGCTTTTATTGTCTGATCACTGTCAACTAAATCTGATCAAACCACACCCACACTGTCCTGATGAACAGATTCACTAATGAATTAAGTTTCTGAGCATTAAACTCAAACTAATAAATAAAACCTACTGCATGGATATTATTTTATTGGCTTTGATGTTTATACATCAAGCTCTGAAAATGTGTTGGCAAAACACTGTCAAAGAGTGCTGCAGTTGTGGGGAAGAAAAACTCAAATACAATTAATGTTTGCAGATTTACAGTTGCAATTTACATTATGCAAGCTTACACACACATGAAAAACATTTTACTACATATAAAGCTTTCAAATACTGAGTATTAACCTCTTGAAGACTTTTCTTTCAGTTTTGAAAAAATACTATTTTTCCATCCTGGTAGCAGCCTACTGATGGTGATGTATCATGAAGCGTTGCAAGACTACATCAACACATTAACCTCCATCTGGAGCAGGCTTTTTATTTTCCTGTACCAACCACATGTAAGTTAGAAAGCCTTTCAGCCACTTTAGATGCATAACATAATAAATCACTCTCTTTCCCGATCCTGTGGTTAACAGTATAGGTCATGATTGCTTTACTAAGAAAAAATACATTAAGGGCACATTGAGCACTGATGTGTCAATTACAGATTTTGATGCCTTCAAGTTACGTGTCTAGAATTTTTAGCCAAGGTTTGAATGTTGAAGATTGGTTTAGATAATTTTATACGATCAAGAAAAGAAAAAAAAAAATACTAGTACAGATCATCAGTGACGTTAGAAGGCCAAAACACTGCACAAACATAATGAAGTAAATGCAGCTGTCCTGGACTTAAAACTATCAGATAGCTTCCATTTAAATGTTGATTGAAATCCAAGCAGTCAAAGTACCAAGAATCAGATCTCAATCTCTTCATGGGGTGTCTCAGCAGGCAGAGTAATGCTGTCATAATAAAACAGTAATTGCAGATTATACAGAAATTCTGACTGCGATTTTGCCTGACAGCTGGACACACATATTACAGCCAGTCCAGGTAAAAAGCTTGCTACAGACAAGCAGTGTAATATGTAATCAAACTGCATCCCATCTCAGCAATAATTGAACCCATATACTGGATCCTTACTTTGCACTTTGTGTGTGTGTGTGTGTGTGTGTGTGTCAGGGCCAGACCTTGAATTCGTCCTTCTTGATGACGCCGCCGGGCTGCAGATGCTGCCGGATCTCATGAAGGACGGTCAGCATGGCAATATTGGTCTTGCCAGCACCAGTCGGAGCGCAGACGAGAAGGTTTTCGTTGGTGTTGTAGGCCGTGTCAAACACCATGGACTGGATCCTGTTCAGACGCTTCATCCCCTTGAACACCAGCTGCCCGATCTGAGCAAGTGAGGGAAGGAGAGAATGCACAAGATATTAGCACACCATTACAATATACTCAAACAAAAATCCAAGAAAGAAAGAACAATATTTACTATTTCATGTATTTCCTTTAAATGGATGGATATAAGTTTTCACAATTAAATTGAAAGCACAATATACGATAACAATGCTTTCTTTAGTAGTGGTTTAGGTTCCCCAATAATCAATAATCTAGATGATTTTAGATTATCATCCAATCATCCAACCATCAAAATCATGAATGATTTTGTTCATTAATGAACTGATTTTGATGGTTGGACGGTGGGTTTCTTTAATATCAATAAAAGCCATTAAACAATGATCTGTTTTTAAACCTTATTTCATTTCTATCATTAACACATGTCCAAATATATTTCAGGAAACATTATAATTAACATTATATATTTCCTTATGCATCATCTGAACACTCAACCACACCTATAACTATGACACACCCTTTCTACGAAACAAATATTCTCTGTCAAAATAAAAGCTGTGTTCTTGTGAAAACAAGTTACACCCATGTTTATTCAGTTTTTATTAATAATTCATTTGCATTGAATAATTCTGTAGGTGAAGAAGATCTGGTTTTAAGGAAAGCTGATTAATGAATTAATGAACGCAAATACCTGCATGTCTAATTTAAAATTAAATATTAATAAAAAACACTTCCCTTTTTTATCCATGTTAGTTCACTCTATCTTACTGTCCATGCTCATATCATCATCTGAGTAACAAAATAATGTAATTGAATAGTTTTATAATGGCATCACAATAAATAAATGATGATGCTCATTAACTTAAAAGACACAGTGCTGACATTTTGAAACTGCTGTGAACTAAGAATGGTGGCAAACACTGTCATTGTTGAGTGGCAGAGTCAGTGACACAGTTTAACAGTACCGGTTGCCCAGTCACCCTTGGCAACCAGATTTGGGCTAGTGTCAACCATTTAGTACCGCTGTCCCTATTGGCGACCGTATTTTCTTTGACAGAACCACACTGCAGATTCTTCCACTCAGTGTGCTGACATGAAATATAGGCAGGTGATCAGTTACATGTGTCAGTGACTAAACCACAGCGTAAGGGGTGACTGCACAAAAAGTGGGGCTTCAAGAAGCATGAAGGAGGAGAAAATGTGTGTGGTGGGATCAGCTGTCACTCAGGCTGCCCTCCGTCTGCCTTCACTATGGCAACAGAGTGTGGGTGATGGCCCTCAATCTCACACTGCCTCTGATAAGTAGAGAAATGGCCACTGTGAAGGACAGTTGGAGCCACACACACACACACACACACACACACACACACACACACACACACACACACACACACACACACACACACACACACACAGGAGAATGAAAACAGTTGCTGCACAGGTGAATCATTTCTTTCTCGAACTGAACAGTGAACAGTCCAAAGTACATTTAAAGATAGCATAAGAATCTGATTAAATTATGTTCATGGCATGGAGGGAGAACACAGGAACATTAGATTGGAGTATAATAAGTGCTGTAATGTCCTCATCCACATTCACTTTTTGAATAATATATGTTCACTTTTAAAATAAATAAAAATAAATAAATAAATAAAAGTACTGAGTTGTTCACTGTAGCTCATGCAGAGTCCTCTGGTGGTGAGGATGGTTCTGATATGCTCCCAATTACTGAAACCACATAGAAGCAGGTTATGAAATTTTTGATTTCCATCATTCTTATTTCATCTTATAAATACTCAAGTATACTGCACAATGTGGAAATGTGGGAACAATTTTAAAAATAATTCAGTATCCTCAGTATGATGAGGGCCTGGTTTGCAGAATCCAACAAGGTTCATATGTATGCAAGATTGTGGCAAAATAAAGATTGCTTCTATAAACTGCTTTCATTAGATTGTGACAATTTGTTTCGGAAAAATGCTATCTCCTACAGTATCCATGTGTACTATGCAGTGTTCATTCAGACCAGCAGTTTCCATTAGCTTTGGTTGCAATTTCTGTTTGCTGATCCATCCCTCACTTCCTATCAGTCTTAAACTGAAAAAAAATATAACACCGGTGGAAACAAATCTATTGTTATGCAGGTTGACAGTATGATGGCTTGATACCGTTTAATCCTGACTGACATGAATTAAGCACTGGAAAACTAGTGGGACCACCTTTCAGAACATAGCAAGTCACATTAAATTTAGAGGCCAAAGATGTAAACAGGTTGTGTTGAAATCTCATACAAAAGAGGTCACTGTTGTTCCAGGTGCATTTCAAAGCTCCATATCTAATTTTTTTTCTCCATCATTTTAACCTCTCTTTGCTTCCTCTGTGCTCCAACTCTCTCCCAGTAAGGCTGGTTGAGGATGCCTTAAGCTTAGACAGCAGTATTATTTATTCAAGGATTCATTAGAAGTATGTCATCACTTTCCTCTTCCCCTAGTTTCGCTCCAACACTCATAGAAAGAAATAATTAAAGAGTGCATGTCAGGCAAGGATATGCAGGGTGCTGTTCGGAAGTTGGCCCCCACAGCCCAGTAGGAAGGAAGAGGTTATTAATGCATCAAAAAGCAACTTTATCAGAGTCTACTTAAGCTGGAAAGAGTGAAGGGTGGCAGTGGTTTCAGCTAGGTGCAGTGTGTGGGGGGGTGGGCATCTGATCAACAGTCACTAATGTATACATGTCATACGTTAGCTGTTCACTGTTAGCTGTGCTGATTACCATCCATACCCAGTGCCAGCAACAAAACAAACAAGTTATTTTTTAGGAAGAGCAATGAAAGACTGATGTGTGTGGTCAACAGAAAGTTGGCTACATCTGCCTGTGAGCTGCAAATGGGTGCCTGATATCTATGCTTAGACAACAGCTCCACCTGGCAAATGCAAATGGACAAGAAGTTGATTATAGATATTCAAAGCTTTCCAGTTCTGTCCAAATATTATGTGAAATGATACAAAATGATGTATAAAAAGCTATTCCCCAATTAAATTTCAATTTTCGCACATCACCTTGGATGCTTGTTTGCCTTCATTGACAATGAAGCAAATAAATGATTCATTTTTTAAGGAAAAGATAACCCGTTATTAAAAAAACCATTCTGAAAATACCCTTTGAGAGAAAAAAAGAAAACAGGATTCTCCCATCTTTCCATTACAATACATTCTAGCTATAGAGAAACTTGCAGAAGCTATCAGGAACCCATGATGATGATTACAACTTTGAATAGCAATAGCACCAAGTTTCATAGGAGTCGAGGATATTGGAAACTAAACCAGTAGTTATTAAAAGATGAAGAATTTATAGATATGACAAATTCAAAGATTTCTATGTAATAAATGATGACACAACGTAGGGCTGCACAATTAATCGAATTTTAATCACGATCACGATTTTGGCTGCCACGATTAAATTAAGATGATCGTCGGCAATTTTAACATTTAAAAAGCGAGCTCTGTTGCATGTCAAATCAAGCACTTTCTCAACCCAATAGTCACCAACCACCAGGGGGCGACCCATAGGTTAGGGCCTCATCATTACGCTGCCTAAACAGCAAGCGAGCGAACCCTGCAGCAGCGGCAGCTTCAAATGATTAAACTGTGAGAGAGTGCGATGTCAGGAGCAGCAGGCAGTGACAGTGAGGAGCCGCTAGTGCCTCGTAAAGGAGCAACATCTACTGTTGACCCTTTTCCACTGCGCTGGTGCTAGTGCTAGCTCGGAGCCAGTGCCTGACTTAGCACCAGTTCTTCTTGTTTCCACCGCGTAAGCACCAGCTCCAGGTGCTAAAAACCAGTGCTTAGCAGGCACCAACTCTTCGCTGGTCCAGAGCTAAGCACAGACTACGTCAGGGGCTGGGGGCGGGGTTATCGCGAGTGCCGGTAGCCAGTTTCCAAATCGCGACTGGCTTTCAGGCTGGGACACACAATCTGTAATTTTCATTCGCCAGGACGTCCCTGGTCTGATCGCAGATATATTGAAGTGACTCCCGAGACACAAGGAAGTTTTACACAAACTTTTGTGCGCTGAAATCCGATGTCCAAGAGATCGCGGATGTGCCCAAGCCGACCTCCGCCTCGCAGTCAGCCTGAAGACCCTCTATAAAGATACATTTTCATTTCATTTCATTTTCTGTTGCAATAGCATATTTATTTTTCCCCTTTGTCTTTGGGTGAATATTAGTTTATTGTTTGATTTATGATTATTTTAAGTTTCAATTTGAAGACTTGTTTGTTTTTAAAAAAGTGCAATAAAAAGGTATGTTTTACCTAACATAATGAATAATCATGATTAATAATCGTGATTACAATATTGATAAAAATAATCGGGATTATCATTTTGGCCATAATCGTGCAGGCCTAACACAACGGATCCATTAATTATATGGGATGCCTTTAAATGCACCTTAAGGGGTCACTGCTTTCAAAATAGATCCAGAAAACTTTAGTTTGTAATAACATGAATATGTTACAAACTTTATTGGACACGAGATTGTCCACCCAATTTGTAAGAGCTGTATGGATTAATTATGAAGTCTCTGGTAAAAGCTGAGTCCAGACATGGTACTGAAGAGGAATATTCAGACGAGGAGTCAGCAATACTGTAGGTGATCTACGACTGAATGATTTACAAAATGTATATATTATGTGTCCTGCTCCCAATTCAAGACTGTTGATTTAAGTGGTAGTTTACTGGGCCTCCTAAAGTTTTATGTGAGCTCCTGGTGGGAAAAGTTAGATTTTCTTTTTTCTGTTTAAGTGTGATTAATGTCAGCCAATTAGTTTACTTGTTTATCAACTTGTGTCTTTGGAGATCTGTGCACCAGCTACAGCTGGTCAAAAATCACAGTTGTGAAAAATGTAAATAAACCTCGAAAGCTCAAACTCCACACACATGCTGCCGCCAACCTCACTGCTCCCATGACTAAACAAGTTAAGGTACAGTATAGATGTTACTGAAGCACATTCTCTGCATAATGACTGCAGGGCTTCTTCAACTCTCTCTGAACAGGGATGGTGATTCCAGTCTCCTCTTGTCTACCCAATTATTTCCCCCAAGGCAAAGTCCACTGGGCTCCTACTTATAAATATTCATTTTTGAATTATGGACCACTGAGCTTCACCCTATTTTGCGAGACTTGTGCACACTCATTCCTGTGTCTCTGTGGTGACCGGAGAGGCACAATAATCACTTGAGCGGCTGGTCCTCATTTTGATTTATCGACTTTGTCTGTTTGTAATGAAAAGCCAGTGTCCCCACACTCCTTAAACATGCTAATTCATGCAAATGTATGCCTGCCCCACTGTTCACCTTGAGGTGAAGCATACATGTTGTAAATAGAAATTTGCCATAATTTAATGATCTTTGGAAATCTTCAGTGCTTTTTTATTCTCTCCTTAAAACCTCTCTGGCTTCATTGTTATGTTAATGTATGCATACACATCTTCCAATTGGAGATCCAGCTGTGCCTGCCAAAACTTGTCTCGAGGGTGTGATGTCAGTGTTGTGGGTAGGTAGTTACTGTACCGCAATGACATTATGCAGCTGTTAAGATATAGGACCAACCCCGCTTTGACGAAACCTTGCTCATCAAGAATTTCAGCAGGCGGAGAATCTCGGCGTAAAACCACGGTAATTCTGTCCAGCTCTTCCCTATGTACTGCAAGTAAGTGAGGCTTATTATTTTCAGGATTTACTGAAAAATGAGAACAAAAAAGGGAATTAAGAAGTACTTATTCTAAATATTAAAATTGAGATCAATCAAACAAATTAACAATAAAAAATAATGAATAAAAATACCATTGCAGCATGACTTTAAGGGAGTTTGATCATCTGTAGCACCATAAGCATGTCCTTTACTGTTTCACACCATGGATTTTTATTATGGATTTTTTAGGTATTTATTTAGTTTTTAATTTAAAGAAAACCACAGTATATTATAAGTGTATATATAACTTTTTTTTTGTGGGTCTGGTAATGTTGCCATGTTACCAGACTGAAGCAATTACTTTGGTTAGTATAATATTTATAACAATCACAAATGAAAGAACTTGTGGGGGGAGTATTTATGCCTTTATTAGATAACAGTAAAAAGATGAGGAAACAAATGTCCCCAGTTACATTTGGTGCCTGAACCCCTGGGCCAACAGCACACCACTAAAACACCGGTTTTGATAAAGCAGTTTGCCTTCAAGTTTATTGTTGACAAAAATGCATTGCATTTGTGGGTAATATAAAATGCTAAATATGTAATTTTGTGAGAACATTTGTTTGAAAACACCGCAAATAATTCACACCTGTAAAGTGGCATTTGAACCAGCTGTCACTAAACATCTTCAGCTGCCATCATCTACAGTGGATGCTGGCCTCAGGCAGACTTTGATCATCTGTATCATATTTTTCAACTTTAATGCTGTTTAACAGCCAGGTTTATACCACATTACCCCACTAATCAATCAGTCAGTGACTAGACCTTGTCACTATCACATTAAGTCATCCAAACACAAAGCAGACTTTGAGCCAGAAAGTCAAATTGACATCACCAGGCAAGATGCCAAGTTAATTAAGTTGACAGGAGTTGAGAAGACTTTATCAAGTAGAAATTCAAGGCAACAGGCTCATTTATTCTTATTCCCTAGACACAGCACTGAAGAGTAGCACTCAGGTAGCTTGGTGTGTTGTCACAATCAGATCTCTAAAAGTAGCCACCAAAACCCACTGAAAATGGATCAGTTATGAGTTATCAATCCTCATCATTGTTCCTGGCCACATTCAGTCAAAGTCAACCCCCTATTTATAGCAAAAGCCCAGCATTTCAAACACAGCGAGAAAGCTCTGCAGAGCCCAGCTGGATGATATAAGACCATACACATATGTGTTCAACTGTTCAGCAGCAGGGTTAAATAAAGTTTCTAATGAGAGCAGCTGTTTGAGTTCTGGGCCGAAACAATCTGTAAAATCCAGCTGGCTCCTGCAGGACTCAGCCTTCCTAAACAGCATTTGCTGGACCATGAAGATACTTGGGCAATGGATGTCTCTGGCTGTATATGAGAACAGAAAGACTGAGTGAATATTTGTGTATAAAGAAATATCGACCGTAGACTGAGTGAGCTAGCTTTGAATACTGTCTGTACAGCGTAAGCAGTCGTCCTCAGCAGCTTCTTGCATAAGAAGGTGGCCATCAGCTCATCTTAGGCCAGCACTGAGTGGGATGGAAGCTGACAGGCTCATTAACACAGTGGATATACAGCCTACGGCCATATGGGCAAACTGGGAGAACTGGGAATATCCCGCCAATCCAGCAGCTACTTAAGACACACTAATTGGACACCAGTGTTGTCCATGTCCACTGGCCTCTCTGTCAGTAGGTTTAATAGTGTAAGTGAGATGGCCAGTCTGTGTGTATACGCAAGAAGCGGCCACCAGTTTTTCTGTGGTAGCTACTATTTTGTGTTATTGTGTGTTTACTGTATGAGTCACTATATGAGCTCCTAAACTAATTAAATTCCTCTGTGCATCGGTAATGGGAAGCTAAGAGATATAATTGTTGTCATTTTCATGCCATCCTTTTAATTACTTTCTGGTTCCATTTCATTCCATTTGAATTGACAGCCTGATCAACTTTTAATTGCCAGTTTTTGCAAACAGCTTATCAGCCTACTCCAAGCCTGCATGCAGAGTACTAAATGACCTGGCCAAACACACCCCTAGAAACACACACACAGATACACAGGCACACAGACACACACAACGTAAATCCCAGAGCCAATCCTATGGATCAACGTGCACACTGGGCACACACATGCACACCAACCCTCCACACCAGATGCATGGTAGAGTTTAACAGAGTTAGATGCGGATGCAGCAAACAGGAGGCCCATTCATTTCCCTGCAGAACAGCAGCAGCAGAAAGAAGAGGGGGACAGGGCACAAAGATGGGAGAGGGAGAGCTGGGAGTAGGATGGAGATAGCAAAGAGTGAGGTAATCCATCACTTCATCCATGAGCACCGAGAGCCTTGTGAGCCCCCAAACCTTGAATAAACACAGTACAACCCATCCTGCATCTCAGTCGCATCAGTATCTGTATTTAACTAATTTGGTACAGTATAACAAACATTAACAGGAACTATTATGAGTAACTATATTTGTATGACTTTATTCTTTCTAAATGTGATTTGAATTATTTATTTTAAATAATCTCGTCGTCCGTATATGCAGTGCGCGTAGTACTACAAAAGATACATTTATACCAATAGTTTTCAATAACAAATTGTATACATAAAAAATTACAAAAATAAAAGACTGTTTTAGACAGTGCAAGTTCTTCACACCCTGAAACATAGAGGTCACGATTCAGAATTTGAAAGTTGACAAGCGATAACATGATGTTCTTTGAAGTTTATCTGGGAAATTCCTGCAACTCTGTATCAGAGAAAGACAGCTAAAATCCACAGTCCACAACCTATCTTTACCAAACATCAAAATGACAGAGTGGTGCTTCTCAACAAAAAACACTTTGGCCAAGCCTAACTAATATAGACACCAACATGCAAAGGCATATAAGAGTAATTTTGTACTTCAGCTAACTGGCGTGATTAACACCATATTTAGCAAAAGCTAATTAAATTTGCCAGTAACACTTTCAGTTCACGACAGCCTTGCAAGTTATTGTTAATAATGTGATATACAGTTAAAATTATGGCTCATCTGATTAAGATAGCATTCAAATCAGTTTTAATGTAAAAGTAATTAGTTGTTCAGGCCTCATCATTGCCATTCATTTTTATTTCATTTGTTTTCATTGCATTCATTTATTTATTTCATTTAATCGATCAGTTTATATTGTAGCTCATAAGTTTATATACCTGTCCACACAGTGTCATATTGTCTTACAACAGCAATATTGTATGTTTGTGTGGCATATTGTGAGCAGGCTGTTTTGTGGTGTTGGTGCAACAGCTTTCTTCTGACAACTCAACCATTACAGCCCATGTTTGTTCAAGTATCTCCTTATTGTGCATCTTAAAATAGCCAAACCACTTCTCTGCACAGAAGCCTGGATTTCAGCTGAAGGTGCTTGTGGGCTTTTTCTTTTAATCTTGACCAATTTTCCTTTGGCCTTCCACTTGTGGCTGAAATCTTTGTTGGTCTACCTTACGGTGTTGTTATCAGGAGAAACCCTAATTTTCCACTTCATCAGAGTTTTAATGCTACTGAATGGCATTTTCAAATCTTGGATATCTTTTCACATTGTCATTTATTCTTATTACAAGTTCAACAACATTTAATTACTGATCATTTGTATACCATATAAGTAAGTGCATTCCAAAACAGACTAGCAATATATAAGAGGTAAAAAAAAAAAAAAAAAAGTTCTAGATTTAAATTAATAACTCTCTGTTGATTATCTCAATTGGAAAAATACATTTAAATCTGAATTACAAACGGTTGAAATTACTCCTGAAGTGGAAGCACAAATACAAAGAATGAATCTTTCTGACTATAAAATGAGACAAAATAAGTCTTATCAAAATGATAAGAGTGAATTAAGAAGGCACCAAAATTTAAATATTTAATGAAGCAAAACACGATAATTTATTTAGAAACTAAAATGTCACACAATGCACTTTTTCAGTGGCTGACAGACATTTGGACGATTTCTAAGGTGATGTTCTGTTGTGCCGTTTGAGAGTTCTGCCACTCCATCAGACAGGATTGTAAAAGTCTTGAACCCTTGAATCCTTCAAAGAAGGCTTGAAGACTTGAGGCTTCTGCTTAACAAGTCTAGGCAAACACACAGAGCCACAGTTGTGTGCTGTAGGGAAACCACATCAAAACTGGATTAGGAAATGCAATCAAGGTGGATTAATTATGGATGGAGGGCTGTTCAGTTCTGCCTCATCTTTGCAGGCCTGTGCATATACATTGGCTGCTGCCTGCACAGGAAAGGTGAGGGCAAGCTGTCAACAGGAAGGAGAATCAAAGGATGCTGAGTGAGGGTGGCAATGATAGAACATACTGGAATGACAACAGCAACAGTCCTGCTCATCCGTTAGCATCAGCTGAGACTAAACGTACTCGTCAATAGACCTTCATTTGACACCACCGATTGCATCTTTCCGACAAGTTTGGACACATCAACCTTCCGATTTCAGCGGTAGATAAGTGATGCTCTCAATGATAAACCATGAACAAACCATCATAACAAAAGACAACAATCAATGCAGTCCATCCACTCCTATACGATACATTCACCAGGCCTTTATTTGAAACAAGCTCAAATACCCATGAATCTCAACACTTCCTGGATCGTGTTTCACATCAAAAGCTTTCCAGCAGCTCAAAGGGTATGATTATTGGAATCCCTAGTGGGCTTTCAATGTGAAATATTTGCAGGACGAGTTTGATTGACAGTAGCGAAACTGTGATTGAAACAACAAAAAAGAATAAAATGAAAACAGAATGACTAACAGAGAAGCTCATACTGAGTATGACATGACTCAGTACTGATGGAAACAGAGCTGTGAAACTGTACATTATACTGAACTAGCTTCCTATCAGGCTGTTCTGGGGACAAAGGGGGGTCCTACCCAGTATTAGAAATGTTTGCCACTGATTTTTTTTATCAAACGAGAAAAATAGATAAATATTAAGGCCTGTCTTTAATATAAGGTTTAATCAAGTAAAGTCCTGTTACTGAAGTTGACGTAGACAACATCGCTCTACACTGAGTTTCTTTTTGACTAACATATTGTTCTCACTCACAATCTTTAAAAAGGCATTTTTTCTAAACAGTAGTTAAGATGTTGTCAGTGAAACTCAACATTTGCACAGATGCCTCAGATTAAAAGCTTTCCAGTGATTCAAAACAATTCATCCTTCCATTTCCTGATAGGATTGGTGAAACTTCTGCCAGAAGAGTTGAGCTTCTTTACATCAATCAAAAAAAAAAAGGCTGCAGTAACGACTGATGAATGAAAACAGTATCTTGTTAAAAAAGAGAAAACTTGGCAGAGCAGAGTAGCAGAGCAGTGAATGTAGCATTACTCTGTTTTACTGATAAAATTAGTGCTGTGGAAATGTACATTATGCTGAATTTCCCATGCGAGCCATTAAAGTACAGGAAATTCCATGTTCCCCTTAATGTATTTTTAATGAACGGCGGTTACTGGTTCATGCCAGCCTTTATTAACCTCAACTTCAGAGAGAACAAGGCATTCAAATGAGCTTATATTACGCACAGGCCTTTATTCTTAATTTTCCTTGTTTTGTAACTATTATTAAGCATATTTTAGTGTTTTCTGATCTCTATTTTAATTTCCAAATGACGCTGTTTGCTGTCAATGTAAAGTCAAGACTTCCTCTATATTGATTAATCACTGAGTCCATTAGTATAACACCAGAATCGTGCCTCACCGTTCTGTTGCTCTGAGTTTCTTTTCTCTAAGACATACACAGTTTTCATTCAATAATTAATTTCAGTAGATTTTTAATTTGCCATTTTTTCAAGGAGTATTAAGCTACTGTCAGTGATATTCAGCACGTCTTTCACATTAAAAGCTGTCCAGCGGCTCAAAGGACATCACACACATATTTAACTTGGGTTTTTTAATGTGCAAAATCTACAGGTATTGGGTCCACTGGCAAAATTTCTGTGAGACAGAGAAGCAGCATGGTGAGTATGATATGTCACTGTTATTTTATAAATAAAATCAATGCTGTTCAAATGTACATTATACTGAATTTACCATGTAAGCCATTAAAGTGCATGTAATCTCACCTCTCTCAATGAAGCCCCTTTATTTGTCCGTGCTGGCTTTTAGTTGAGGCTGTCCTTGTTTGAATACTTTTTATTGATTTTATTCAAGAAATGTACAATGACTGTATTTGACATCCTTATTGTCTCTGTAAGGGATAAACAACACAGAGTAGAAAATCATGGAATAAGAATGTTTTCAGTGTCAAACAGCAGAAAGATATACAGGGCAAATTGGGAGTCATTCATTACTTATGCTTTTCAACCTCCTATGCCCAGTATGGCTCTCCTGTAGCAGCTAAAGAGCAAAGCTCTCTGCATTCCTTAATCCTCCTCCCTCTGCAGGCTGTTTCCCTGTGGTAATGTGTCACTTCTCAGAATGTGTTAGCAGCTTGAGTAGATTCCTATCAATTAGTAGTTCATAGGACATGCAGTTGTGTGTGCTGTTGAGGCTTCTGTCCATATTTGAGTTTCAGTGCCCATTTTGCTGTCAGTATTATGAGGGACATCAGCCATGTGGTTTTAGCGGTGTATGTTTTCGTATGTGTTCAGTCCATCAGTACTACTAAAGAGTGGCACTTGCTCTCACTCACAACACACAGAGTAACATATTAATCTGGATAAATTAGGAAGGCTTTTACCACAGTGGCAAGTGCAGGATGCCTAGAACCTGATTCATTAGTTAAAAAGCACCCTAATAAATTCCCCACTTTTAATGTTTCACAGAGCTATTAAAGGCGTACTGAGGCTTGCACAGCCATGCTTCCCATTACAGCTTTCAATAAATGACAATCGGCACTCAGTGTAAACGGGGAGAGGAGGGGGGAGTGTCAGACTTTTCAGCCTGCCTTTCAAAGCCTTCCTAATAGCACGTAAAGACTTATTAGGCATTGTATGCTGGTGCTTTAGAGGAGTGAGGCACTTTGTTCCAGAGTTGCCCAGGCTTAAGTTAATGAATAGAGCCGCTGCTTGACTGAGGCTAATTCACATCGCTCAGCAGAAGAGGTTTCATATCAATCTATATCAGTTACACAGGGACTTTCAAAGATGAAGGGAAAACTGCTAGTGAGCTAGGGAGAAACGGAGAGAAAAAAAGAGATAAGCCTTTCAGAAAGTGAGCAAAGACAAAGATGGAGCCACAGAGAATTTGCTTCAGCTCCTGTTCATAATGTTTAGGTGGAAGAAGCAGAAGAAGCTCAGACTGGAATTCCGTAATGGCTGAATTCCTGACAGACAGCACAGTAAACAATTAACTGATAACTCCTCTGTGCAGCAGAATCAAAAACATTTTCCTGTAATACTTATTTTTTTCCTTTCCAGGAAATGCAGCTCCCTGGAGACAGTTACATCTCCTTAATCCACCCTGAATCCTCCCATTAACAACCAAACTAAAAAATTACCCCAATTGGTCCTGACACTGATTTATCTGTATATTTATCTCAGTGATTCTTTAGATTCTTCAGCTCTCCTGCCAGCCCAGATTGCCCTCACTAATCATTCTCATTTTTAAAGATAGTAACCATAACATTGCAATAAATGTGAAGGCCCTATACAGTGGATATGAGCCAGACATTACAACACAATTGTTGCACTACAATATTGCTCTTTTACAGCTTCATTCTCCTCCCTCTTGAGTGTCTTTGGTTTGTAACTTTGGTGAAAACTGTCTAGGAGTTGTTGATGTGGTACCTTGACCAACACCTCTACTGACTGATCAAAATGGTCTTTCTGATAACGTTATATTATTATTATATTCACATCCATATAAAGTACTAAGATATTTGAGACTCTGAAGAAACAGCTGCTAAGGTACATTAGGATACCTAACCAGGAATGTTCTCTGCTTAAGGTTTATGTGAAGACATCCTACTTTGACTACAAGAATGCTTTCAACAAGAAGAAGAGGGCTGCTCCTCATGTTTACTGGTGTGGCCTATTGTGACTAGAGCCGCCACCGTAATAGATTATTTGATTATTAGTCAAAGAAAGAAGATTTATCTTCAACTATTTGAAAATGACCGAAATTATTAATCAAGTATTAAATTGATCACTTCAGTCATTTTCCAAGCAAAAATGTCAACCATTTGCTTGAGATTGGCTGCCTTTCTTTGTCATTTATGATTTATGATTTATGAAAAGAGGCAATCTGAAGAAATTATTTTTGGTCTGCAGAAAATTGAGCATTTTTCACAATTTCTATATGTGTTATATCAATCGTGAATATAATAGGCCGATTAATCGACAATGTAAATAATTGTTAGTTGCAGCCCTGATATTAACATACATGGAGGAGGTTGTGGTTGAAGCCTTGAACATGTTCCAGCTAACAGCACCTAGCCATTCAGCTCAAGTATTTGGACAGAGAGAAGCCTTTAAGTTTACAGAGGCTGTGGATGAAGAAAATAGAAAAGAAATGCCTGTTTATGCTTTACCATGGCCACAGTAGTCTTGACTGAATGAACTGTTCAAACGATGATAACAGCACAAAAATTGTACAATATCCCCTCAAAAACATTCATGGTGTTACACATGGTTAAACACACAAAAAGTGATGAAGTAGTTGTGTGAAGAATTGAAGGGAAACTGCATTGATTTTACACATCAAAGCCTGTTTACAGGTCTCAAGGAGTACGACTACATATGTGAAAAAAAAGTCTTACAAAACCCTTTGTGTCTCCAGACGAAGCTGTGTGTGAAGTCTAATAAATGTCCTCAAGTGATGCCACTTGGCTTAGCATCGGTTAGAGCTGAAGACTATGAGTCTGACAATGAAAAATATCTGGATGTGTGGACTTAAAAAGAAGTGAGCTTACCAGACCACAGTCACCCGCTCCTCCTCTCTACTGGAGGCTCGAGGCTCTGAGCTGAATTTGCCGCAATTAGTATAATATATCCTAAACTTGAACCAAATAATCGCCAGCTGAATTGAATTGTTTTGACGAGAAAAAAGATGAGCTCTCTGGGTGTGCATTTCCATTTTGATTTAGTCAACATGGTAATCATTTCTTTCAAAGTTAATTATGCAATTAATACCACCATTTCATCTAGTTTCTTTCGTACTGCATCAATGAGCACCTTTTGCTCCATATAAAGGATCCACATGATCTGTTAATGGCATACAGATTGAATCAATCGGCATCAACAATGAACCGTTTCTGTACCATTCATTTTAATTGACTAAACTAAGACAGGTCCACTTTCTACTTTGCTGAAACTGGAAGACTGTAATAACTGTAAACATGAATGCGTCTGGGATGCTGCAGCTCTTTCCGCTTCTCTATGTTTGTCCACAAGAAAAAACTTCTAAGACTTTGAAATGGATGGAGCCAACCATGTTTGGCATTCTGGGGGCATTTCTGTGTGCAAGTGTTTCAAACAGTGCAACAGGTGAGATTTATCAGTGTTCATGTTGTACATGTATATGTTTGATAAATACCACCTTTTTTGTTTGTACAGACAGTTCTGACAGACACATTCATACTTTTCCTATGCATACATGGATAAATTAGGCACCTGGTTCATTTTTTTCCAAGGTGCTCAAGATATGAGTCTGCTATGAGTGGTCTGCTAAAAGCTCAACTTCACACTGCCGCTTTTACCTGCCAAAGTTCAAGGACAAGTAAAATCTAACCTGAAAGGAAGAATGTCATGGACATTTACACTGCTATTCTTATATACAATGTGCCTATCCACTTTACAGTACTCCTGTCTCTGGGGACATATTCCTGTGTCTGATGGAAGGATTAATTGTCAAATCCTCAAAGATCACCTTGATGAGGATTGAAATTGACAGTATTGAAGAGACCTCAGCACTCACGGTGCAAACACACACACACACACACACACACACACACACAGACACACACACACACACACACACACACACACACACACACACACACACACACACACACACACACACACACACACACACACACACACACACAATTGAGCCCCTATCATACACTGTGAAAGCAACACTGTAGACATGATTAACCATATGTATATCAATTTGGCATGGCACAAGACACATGCACACACTTCCATCCACCAACTGTCAATTACACACACCCACACACACATACATAAACACACACCCACCCACACCCACACACACACACACACACACACACACACACACCAAAGTGGAGATGGTTTATTATGATGTTCATTAGGATGAGTGACAGGAAGGTTAAAAGAGGTGAGCAGTTACACTAGTCTCCTGAAGTGTGACAAAATGCTTCTGAGGTTTGCGGGTATCGTACTTTAGGGACATCATCAACAAAAGGCCAGACTCCAGGAAGACGGTGTGACCTTTTGCACTGTTGCATCTTCACTAGCGTTGCAGTAATGATAGATTACAAAGCCCACTTTGGCAGACACGATGAGAGCAGAGCCTTTCAAAGACAATGATGTGTGGCATATTCTCCGTCCTCCTTCTATACCTCTTCCCCAAGGGCTGGAGCCGACTGAACTCCTGCTTTTCCATCCTGTTGCCTTCCAATACAGCCCAGTCGTGGCTGGGTAAAGTCTGGCAGAGGCTAGGGGGAATGTATGTACCAGTATGAGTGTGGGTTTGTCAGTCAGGGTGTCAGTCAGACTGACGGGTCATTGTGTCGGCTGACAGCTGGCTGAGAGCTACAGCACTTCCATTAAGAAGGAACATCACTCACTGGCCATTACAGCCACAGTCCTCTCCTGTTCACTAAGATGGAGGATAACAGGGGCCATGCATACACCCGGGGCATCAGCAAACGCTCCTGGCAGCTGAATGGACATTCAGGCAAGTCCCCTTGTTCATACAGATGTAGTTCGAAATGCTGAGGTGTTGATATGCAGAGCTGGGAAGGAATTCCATTGCCGGGAGTCCCATAGTCTGTGATCAAATCTAAAGGCCATAATCCATTTATCAAATCCCTTATTGAATCCTTTTGCGTTCAGCTTACAATTTGTAATTTAAGAACAAATGAATGAATGAAATACAGATTTCTAAGTCTAAGCAATAGACCAAACAAGATCCATCCACATAACAGCATGTACTGTTAGGGAGCAGGCTGAGACATGTCACCATGAATGCATGACAAGACCACGACCTTGGAACTGTACAGAAAATCTAAAAGCAAGAACATCACTACTGAAATGAGGCAGAGGCAACTGCAGTGGCCGGGCCATGTGCTTTGAATGAACGCACATTGTTTCCCAAAGGCTATCCTGAGATCCTCCAGACAAGAGAAAGCCTGAAAGACCAAAAACGACCTGGAATAGAACTGTTACAGATGAGCTAGCAGATACGCCTGACTCAGGGGGATGTTCAACATGTTGCCAAGGTCAGGGAACGATAGAACAATCACTGTGGTTTTATTTGGTACAGAAAATTACCCAGGGTTCTTTCACTAACAAATAATCTTTGATCAAGAAGTGCTATGCAGATAGCATATTAAGTAAATATTAGTTTCATTTTGACCTTTGTGAAAACTACTTCAAATTTTCGTGAAGAATGAGATAAGATCAATTACACTCTCATGCAAATCTGTACACACTGAGCCTGGCACCATCCAAATATTCAAAATCTTTCTAAAAACAGCTCCAAAATTAAATAATTAACATGTGTTGTCACTTGTTAAAACGGAAAAACAGAAAAGTATAAACAACAATTTGTGTTATTAGAGTCACCAACAGTTACCTGGCAACCTAACGGTGACAACAAGATAATGGTATCTCTTCTTTTTGTGCTTCTCCTTTTCTATTTCCTTTACCTTCGGCTCGATTGGTCACTTCTTGGTGAAGCAATTTAGTTTATGGACTCGTGCATTGTATAATAACTTGATAAAAAAAAAAAAAGCAGTCAGGAAAAGGAAAGAAAAGTGTTTTATGTAAGTTCACACTATGTTTGCATAGGCACAGTCTGATAATACAACTTTTGCTAAACATAGATTGTCAGCAGAGTCAATACAGAAATATTCATTGTCTAACCTGTCTTTCTGAAATGTCACAGTCAGTCTTCAAAACAACACTGCAATCTAACCATGCTGCACAAACACACATATCCACACACAGTGTACAATCACACGCAAAAAGAAAACAAGTACACAATGGCTCCTACCTCATCTAGTTCAGAGATGTAGACAGGCTTCTCTTCAAAGCCGATAGGCATGGGTTCGTTGGGTGGGATCTCCACCTCTTCATACATCTTATTGTTCTCTCTGCGGATTCCCTCGGGTAGCAGCATCTGAATGTCACACACAAAAAATTGAAGAAAACCCAGACCTCACAAATGACCTCAAAGACTCAAAGATAACCTGGAAACTTGGAAGGATATCCAAAGTCATAAATATACTATTAGAATTCAGCTGGATTTTTCAAAAAAGGTTTGGTAATTCACATATCCTTCATGCACCCTTGGAAATACACAGCAGAACACATTTTGAAGATCTAATCAGTACTTGTTTTGAACTTGTGCATAAGTTTAATTCATTAATAAAGTGCTCCGCGTAAGGGCCCAATTCAATAGGACATAATGCAATTAGTGGCCATACTGTATTCAAATCCAAAAATGAAATCCAATAATGCAGTAAATAAGGTTTTGATTAAAACTCCTTTGGCACACTTTTTGTATATTGTTTGGTGCACGCAATGGAAGTTTTTACGTGATTCACGGCATGGTTGGGTGTGATATGAAATGACTGTGACCTGTGCTGTGTACTGCTCATTGTAGAGCAGTACAGTGGGATGGATCACTGGGGCAGTCTGGGCTCTGACAGTAAACAACATAGCAAAAAAGACTTTAACAGTAAGCCACATTGACCATGGTTTGAGTTGAGCAGACTTAGTTGCATATAATCCCCCACTCCTCAACACAGAAACATGCTGAAATCTTTCTGGTCCTATCATCTCACTGTGAGTAGTAGTAATAGGTAACATGTTGTGTTCACTGTCCATGGGAAAAGTCACATTACACAATGCAAGCAGAATGGAAAAGTGGGCATTCCGAGACTCACCCTGGCTCCTCCAACAAATGCAGGCGACTTTGTGGCTTCTGCATAGCTGTCGTAGACATTGGGATATCGAATACGTTCATACACTCTTTCTCTGCTGAGCACAGGTTCACGTCGTGCAGTGAGCAGGGCCTGCTCCCTGTTCAAGCAAAAACAAGATGCACGGAACATGAAGAACCCAGAAGAGAAAGCAACTGTAAATGAAATGTGCTTGATAGTACTTCAAGATGAGGAGAAAGAGAGACGTCAATGCCAGAGTCCTCTGTCAAAGTCAGGGAAGAAGAAATAATAGGTAATGCCATCTCAACATCACATCAGCACAACATCACATCTGCAACCACTTAGGTCCATCCATGAACCTTCATGTCCATCCATATTTTTGCTTTAAAATGAATAGTGTAGTTGCTGATTCAAATGAAGAGGCACAGATGTGAGGCATTATGTTCCTTCCTAAAGTGGCTTACCTCTCTGCTAATCTTTTCCTTCACACTGGGCTGGATTTGGCCATGCTAAGTTTTTAATTAAACAGATCGCTGCTCTTTTTTTTTTATCCTCTGAAATTAAACTTTCAGAAAAATCCCCTACAAAAAAAAAAGATGTGACAAGCTGCAGCATTGCTGTACTTTTTTGTTTTTTCGTAAAGCTCTAGTCAAGTTGTCATGAAAAATGCAGAAGCTTGTCCGTGCTGATACCCAACAGCACAGAAGGAGACGGACAGACAAAGACAAATGACGGAAAAAGGGCCAAGGGAAAGTTTGAAAGAAAGTTTTGGGGGATGATATACCGCTGGGCTCTCATTTCTCTGGGGTCGAAGGGCAAGACAGCATCTGAAGAGTCGCCGTCATCTGTTCCTTTGCCTCTCTTCCTTTCTCTCTTCTCCTCCCGGCGGTATATCTTCATCATCTGTTTCTCCTGCTCTGAGTGGATGGTCACCTGGCACCCATAGATGGGCTTGGTCACTTCACAACTGATTTTTCGGCCCACATCTGGAGGAAAAGCAAGCACAAGCATTTGATAGATAAAAGGTGAAATGCTACCACATCAATTTCATGGGCTGGATTAAATTTCTTTATATGGAATTCTCCTGCAGATCAAGAGACGAGACAGCAAAATACTACAATGCAAAAAGATGCAAAAAAAAGTGTATAATACCATTTAGACATAAAATCAACAACACAGATGGACATGCATTACAAACATCAAGTATTTGTCATTTTAATGTAATTAAAATCAAGGTTCAAGGTTAATTTTTTTGTCCTTCCACCGACGCACAATGAAATGCAAGGTGTAGTCCCGTTATACTACACAAGAAAAATTATTTTTGTATGGTAGAGTGTGGAGGATGATTATCATAAAGAGTATGGCCTAGACCTACTCGTTACGTAAAGTGCCTTGAGATAACTTTTGTTGTGATTTGGCACTATACAAATAAAATTGAATTGAATTGAATTGAAATAAGGAGTCTTACACCCTGGGTACTTTTTGCCTCCAAAGAAGTCTGTTAGTGGACCTGTGTTGAGATTTTTTTATTACAGTACAATAAGGTACAGCTGTGTTAAAGTCTAAACACCAGAGTTGAACTGAGGTTAGGATTAGGCCAAATTCGAACTTGGACATCAAACTCAGATCTGAGACATCCAAACCAAAGTATGTACCAAACCATTGCACTGTTACACTCTTGAAAAGGTTAGTACAGGTCAGCATCAACACAAGTGAAATAGTGACTTCATATTTGTATGGTACTGTTATTACTGTTAAGTTATCTCATCCATGCCCTTGTCCCTTCTACACTCTTTCCAATACATTTATGATGCTGATGCTACTGTAGCCTGACCAATCTATTTGGAGGCCAATAATGATATCAATAATTAGGATTTGTAAAATCTGATAATGAAATATCCGTTAGTAGTACTTTTCTAACATCCACATATCACAACAATACACAACAATCTTGATATGGATTTCTTAAGAGTTAATGTTTTTGAAGAATTCCAACAAAGATGAAAGCACCATGGAATATTTTACACATGATCAGAGTAGACAAATTATGTCATGGCTTGTAGCATGGTTTCTAGTTTACCTCAAACCTAGATTGGCATTTCTGTACTGGCAACCCTTGTTGCTTATCACTGGCCAGCTCACTAGTCTAGCTCTGGATTCTACAGTTGACATTGTTTCAGCGTTTGGAAAGCTTGCCTTTTGTTCATGAACGTGTAGTCTCCTGAAGTGCAAAATAAAAAGTTGCGACCACAAACATAATTTAAATGTTACTCTTGGATTTAACACAGCTCTCTTTTTACATTTTGATGGAGATGTGTTGAGATGTAATGTTGTGTTATCTTTTACATTATTTGAACATATCAGAATATGAAAACTGTAACCTCATTATGTGGCACTTAATAATTCAAGCTATCAAGATAATTCAACAGCATGAATTACTAATTTTAACACACAAATATATATATATATATATTTATTTATTTGTTTTTTCTCATAACACCTGTCATGTGTTTGCTTGAAAAGGACTTCAGCATAGATAGTACAACCTTTAATCTTCATAGAGTTTTCAGGCCCTGGTGCAGACAGCCTAAAAGAGTATTTATCCATGGATGAACACCAAAACTGTTTGTTCTCATTGAGAAATCAGGTTAGGGTTAGGACAGTAAGTGTCAATAAAAACAGATTCATATTTCAGCAGTAATCTTGATATCCCATTGAAGTCAGATGCAGATACATGTGGCAATGCACAGGTTAATGTTCCCCACTGCAGCCTCCCTGTTTGAGGCACAACAGCTCAATAAAAGGCAGAATTGCTCTTGAAAACAGATGAGATCTGATGATTGCACAGCAGCCTGGGCTGATTGACTGAATGATTTCTTCTTTATCTCGTCTAGCGGCTCTACCTGCAGCACGGCCTCCCCCTCGTTCTAGCAGCTCCCCTCTTCCTGTCACTCTTACCCTGCCTCCCATTACCTCTCCAACTCCCAAGCCCTTTAACTCTGTCACCCTCTATGCACCAATTCCTCTGTCTAAACCATTCCCCATCCTTTACTTTCCCTCTCTCTGGGAGCTATTGTGCCTTATTATGTGTCTCCAACAGTGATTGCCTCCAAATCTCCAGGATTCTCATTTCCACAAGCGACCATGGTGCCATAATCACTGTGAAGAGCATCGCCAAGATAGATTTTGTTTGTTTACAAGATGGTTTCGAGGTGTTTTCACTAACTTAAAACTGTAGTCTTTAAAATCTATATGATTTTTTTTAAGAACATTCCTTTTTGAGGAAATGTACAGTAGTGATTTTAAAGACTATACTTCTTTAAAGAGAATTAAATATATTACCACAAGATCCTCAATTTGGTGATTTATTATTAATACGATATTTGATACACACATATATATGTTGTGTAAAATATCAAACAGCTATTTTCATGCTTGTAAACGTACATCTATATGATGCGTTAAATACATAAGTCTCAAAATCATCAGTGTAATAAATAAAGACTGTGAGAAAGGAATTATTATATTGAACTGAATCATATCTAAATGCAAAGTTACACTGAACAAAAATCTCTTTTAAGTCTATCATGAGCAAAAACAACCTTTTTGTTCATGATAGATTTAACAGTTACTTTTTAAGCAGTCTACCAATGTTTTATTTTAAGATTTCAAACAAAAATTGATTATATATCTGTCCATGATTCCATCTGATGTCTGATGGGTAATCAGTCTATTTGACAGGTGTGACATATCAACATGCTGATTAAGCAGAATGGAGCTGTTATACAAGGGTTGTTCCAAGTTTCCTAAACCCTTCTGCTGTTTCGGGGGGTCCGTTTGACCAATGGAGGAAAACTTGTAGACTGAAGGATGTGGATTGAAAAGACAATTTGTATTAATCTGAACTTCATTTTTATCTTAACTGTTGCATTTAGATGCTTGATCATTTTACATCAGAGATAATTAAAAGATGCAGAGTTCTGTGAAACGATAACATGGTATGATCATCTCGTCATTACGCAATTCCACCATAAATTGATATTAGATAATGTTGAATTATTTTGCAGTCATATGTAATAAGTTAGCATTAGTCTTATAGGGCATTGGTTAGTAATCTAATGCCTGAATTTAACTGTAGAATAATGCAAATTATGCACATTTTGCCTATAATATAAAAATTATACTTCCTCTACAGCTGCTTGCAACTGCTACAGTGCTAATGAAATATTTCTGAGATCATAAAGTCAAACAAAGCACTCCATAATCCTCCCATAACTCTGTTGTCTCACAGTGTGGTTTCATTATTTATATACGGGTATAAGCTACATTTAAGCCCTATAATAGTGAAGACAGTGTATAAAGAAGTTTGAATTCAAATCAGTGATACATTCTATAAGTTACCCAAGTACAGTAGGGATTCATGGTATGTTGTCAAGCAGATTTCTTTTTTGTCAAACGTCATTAGCAATACGAATGATGAATCTACTGAGTTTTTGTTCCCTGTGTTACTTTTCACTCTCACAGCTATGAGCTTAGTTTGTATATGGCCAACAGAAGATAGTCTCCATTCAGATCATGGCCTGAGGAAATTGTCAAATGCTTTGCAAGAAACCCTGGTGTCATCTTATTTCTACGTTCATGACAGAACCATTCGCTAAGGTACATCAAGTCTGGAAAACTGATTTCTGCACAGTTTTCTACACACATTCCTCGATGCCTACTGTACCACACTTGAACTGAAAAAGAAATATGCTTAATGGCCCAGTCAAAGGCATTTGCACACACAAAAACAAGCACTCAATGGGAGTCCAAGAGGTTGGAGCGGTTGGACCTGGCTCCATCTCTCCGTGCATCTCCTTGCTGCTTTAGAGAAGGCTAGACAATACAGCTCAAAGGCGGGAGTTTTGTTGAAGCTGAGCTACTACTACAATAAAAATATAGTTGTTATGCCAAAAGAGTTAGCTGAAAAGTGCCTATTTACACCAAACCAATGAGCTAACTGAGGTAACAGCAGAAGATAACTGATGATAATTCTCAGTGGGAGTCTCACTATGGTTGACACCTGGTTTACCTTACACAGAGTCTTTATATTGAATGTTCATATAAAAATGTTGATTAGAGCAGCTGTTGATATGAATAATACGTCTCCAACAATGTCAAATTAGGATTTTGTTTTAGGGTGGTTTATACATCCAATTCAAATTCTTTGTGTGTACTAAATAATAATAGAAAGTGACTACTGACACGAAATTGTTGTATTTTGTTATGTGTTTGTATTTCCTGTTTTCTCTTAGTCAGTAAATACATTTTCGTATCTAAAAAGTACAAGGTATTGTTCATTAATCTGCTGATTATTTTCTTAGTTTATCCATTTACCATTTAGTCTAAAAAACATTGAGTCAGCACATTTGCAAAAGTTAACAGTCAACCATGTGGTTTCCCAGCGTTGCTCTGTATACAGTGATGGAGCAGGTAAGGCAGACGCCTTGACTTACAACATGAGGTTAGGATCAGGGCAACCTTTAAAGGAAGCCATATTACTATAATATATTACAGTACATCAGAGAGATTCTGATTTTCAAATATCACTCAATTTGCCCAGCACCTGTTAGAAACTTTTCAGATGTGTAGACATGTTGTCTTTTTTTAATTTTCAATTCCATATACCACTGCCTCTATCAGTCATTGAAACGTGGAGAGGAGCCACCAAGAGAATCCATTCTTTGCTAAACATGCAAGCGCCAAGCTGCAAACTGCAATTTAAAAGCTAATCAGCAAGAGACAGGCATTCCACTAAATCCCACTCTTCCTGATGACATGCAAATAGTGGAAAATTTAATCAGCCTTTTTTAACCCTCAGTTGTCAAGGCAACACTAATCTCAAAAGCTGTCTGGCAAGTAAAATTTCTAACACTGATCAAAAGTTCATCACAATGGGAATAACATCAACTGCAGTTTAAAGCAGTGCATGGTTGTGACCACAGCTACAGTGTGTTTTCTTTGGTCTACAATACAGTATATACAATGATCAACCACTTATATGGCTCAAAAAGCTTTGGACAGAATCATCCCTACACAAATGCTGTTAAAATAACTCACTTTGAGTCATTAGCAGTAATCTGCTGAGAGTGTTCATTTTGGGCTTTTCATTTATGACAACAATCTTTTTTACTTTACTCCCATGACCCTGTATTTTGTCTCACACTAACCCGTCTGCATCTTGTTGGCTACCTGAAGCTGATGCTACATGCAAGCAGAAATCAATCAATTACTTATTAATCTATTCCAAAAAAAAAAAATAAAAAAAAATTATAGTACAAGACTGATCAACCATCGGAAATGCAACTCAAGATAATTAGCCTACTGGGTAGCTTACTCAACTGTACATGACTTTAAGGACAATTGCATTCAGCTTCAAATTCTTGCTTGTGCTGTTGACTGTTTTTTCCACTGTGATCCATGACAATTCAGAGACACAGGAGCCTAAATGTCAGGACGCCTAGGAATGAAGCCGCACTTATAAATCTTAATCAAACCACATAAAAGCCAGCAAATCAGATGATTATCCTAAACAAGTATGCAAGAACTCTCTAAGTTATAAATAAGCTAGTTGGTGATTGTTTTTTTTTTCATTTGATGTCAATATCAGTATATGAGTTTAAAAATCCAATAATGATTAATTGGTTGATCAATTATTCAATTGTATTTCTACATAAAGAACACAACAAATATTTTTGACAAAGAGCCCTGAAATTTCATAGAGTGGGGCATTTTCTATTAAATCAACTTGTCAGTGCTCTCTGGTGGACAAACCATGTTAAGGCAACACTGTTTATAAATGACATGTATCATATTTTGGCATTTCTTGTTCCTTCATGATCTACATGTTCACTTACACCAATATATCTCTTACAAACTAATAACAATACATTGGCCAATTTATCGGTTTAGCTCTAGGTTCTGCCACCAACTCTGTGTATCGTGTCAACCATATGCACGTGTGTGCATCCTTGTGCGTGTGCCCAGCAGAATAAGAAAACAGGGAACTGGTCACATAAACACAGCTAAATCGCACCACTGGTAATGAAGAACTCCACTGGGTACCTTTAAGAAGACAAAGTTGTCATCAGTGTATGCACAGGAGAGATGTGTATTTTCCAACAAGATAATTAAAATTTTCCCCCACAATACACTAATGCATCTGAATGATTAAACGTGCAATTAATTAAATAAAATTAATCTATTACATCATCACTGGTCTCTTTTGTTGAGGCCGCAAATGTGTCAGTGAACCTTTTCTAAAATGACTTAATACCACTGGCTACCCTTATTCATTTCACTGTCTAATACTACTTTTGAATTAGAGTCTGTAGTATACATCAATGATTTAACCTGCTAAAAGAATGAAAAGAGTAACTCGTCTACATTATTAGCTCATGTACTATTTCACACTGAGTGTTAAAATCTATATTTAGGACCAGTGAAATTCTAAATACTCCAAAAACTCTAAATTGTGTGTGACTTTAAATAGTTGCAGAGATTATTCTGACAAAGCGGGAGCTGTCTTCTAATCTTCAGCGCTCTTTGATGTCTACCTTGCATATGGATCAGAAGACAGCTCTGGCAATGAAAAATTATCCATCCTTATCTTTCCACCAATATCTTCAACTACTGTACAGCTCCACTCTAGACATTAAGGAGGGGAAAACAAGATGAGGAGACTGCCAGCTCAGGACAAAGAAAACAGGAGGTCAAGACACAGCAGTGGTGGACAGCGTTTGAAGTAAGAAAACATGCAGGCATGGAAGGCAGGCACATCAATAGGAGGGCTGCCTTAGTACAGCGCACTATCAAGCCCCTGAAATACGATCTCATACAAAATCAATGAACTCAGCTTTAAGCTGCCGGGCAAGCCAGATAACTACAGCAAAAACCAGTGTAAGCCTAGTCGACACAAGAGCCTGTGCTTATTTGGGCCTTAGCAACACCATGCACGTGTCAGCCTTTTTCTCTATTAGTCTGGCATGATATTCTATTATTTCTCTTATTCATGAGAGATATTAAAGCAGGGACAGAAATAGAGAGCCTGCCCGCAAGGGAGGCTTTAGTCTGGTCTTCATCATTCCTGGTAGATGGAATAAAAGACGTGAAAGAAATAATGAAGAATTGAGCTGAAGTGAAAGGCCAATCTTTAGGTAATAGCCTTTCAGTGGATTGAGCTGTTTCATTAGCATGTAGAAAACAGGAGTGCTACACAGCTCAGAGGCTGTCAGTCCAGTCACTGGGTATTCAGCAATGTGATGTGAAACTGTTACAGTCAGGTCTTGAGGGTCCAAATGCTTTGGTACTTTTTTGCCAGACAGCAGGAGGGTGAAGACTTTGTATGGGGGGGTTAGGTCATCTACAATGCTGATGGAGGGCAAAGACTCTGATGCTCCCTTCAGCTGCAGTGTCTAGCAATCTCAAATGGTTCCATTTAGAGAATTTGAGCACAGAATTTTAGAAGGCCCAGGAAAATTGTTTGTTTGTTGTGTTTAACGGAAAACATTAGAAACTCAAAAAATGAGTCTTCACATTTCCCTGGGCCACATTGCATAATATTTCATAGCTGTTTTTGCCCTGTGATGTCCTAAGCACAAGCTCAGATTTAACATATCCTTACCTAACACTAAATTACACTAAATATGTACACAGGCAACATTCAGTCTTAATTTAGTTTTTAAGCATTTCTGACACAAATGAGAACAGTATTCCAAAATAACTAATCTGGTGAAAATTGGTGATCTTTTCAAAAGGTTGAATATCAAACTAAAAACAACAACAAAACAAAAACCTCCATATTGGTTTTATTTTTTTTTAGAGCTATATTTGTTTAGATTTAAATGAATCTGCACCATTTAGAGTGTTAAGTACTTTTCAATCCCTGTTTGACTGTCCTGTTTGTAATGATGAATTTGCAAAAAATAATCAAATGGATTACTGAAGAAAACATCTGAATCTCATTATGAGGCAAGAAGAGTTACAAGGAGATCATTTCTACATCTGAAATAGGCATTTAGGGAAAAAAAAACAAGAAAGGGAAAAGAGAAACAAATGACAGAATTGTAAGTGTGCAAGATGTAAAGTCAGTTCTTGGTTAATCAAAAATAAATAATAGTAATAAATAATTCCTTTTACCCTTACAACATAAAGAGAAGAATTGTCTCATCATTAAAGATGCTAGAAACGCATGAAAGCCAAAATTACATTTATACATTACATATACACACACACACATATAAAAGTACATATACCTAAGAGGAAGATTTTTGTGCACTTCTGTCTTACATACAGGAGGAGATTGCCAGTAGAACTGATCTGCCACTAATTACACACTTCATTATATACAGAATAATGGCAGTCCTTATTTATAATTGCCAGAGGAGAGTGTAATCTTCATGATGGTTCCTGAGATGTGAAAGTTGAGTAATGATTATAAAGATTCAAACAATCGGAGAAAAGGCTAAAACAACTTTTTTTTTTTTAAATGGTTTTAGGCCTATCCACAGATTTTGGATTTGCTGGTATTTAATTGAATATATTCTTCCTCTACCACTGAAATGTTCTCCGTGCCAGTGGCTGCAACACAAGCTAAAAGCATGATCGATCCACCCATGTGCTTAACAGCTGGAGAGGTGTACTTTTCATGAAATTCTGCATACTTCTGTCTCCAAACATACCTTTGTTCATTGTGGCAGGAAAGTTCTATTTTATTTTCATCAATCCATGGGACTTGTTTCCAAAATGCATCAGGCTTGTTTAGATGTTCCTTCGAAAACTTTTGATGCTGAATTTTATGGTGAAGACACAAGAAAGGTTTTCTTCTGATGACTCAACCATGAAGGCCATATTTGTGCTGATGTTGCTGCACAGTAGAAAAATTGCACCACCACTCCAGAGTCTGCCAAATCTCCCTGAAGGTATTTTGCAGTCAAACAGGAGTTTTGATTTGTGTTTCTAGCAATCCTATAAGGTGTTCTCTCTGAGAGTTTTCTTGGTCTTCAAGACCTCAACTTGAACTTCACCGTTCCTGTTAACTCTCATTTCTTAATTACATTACAGACTGAGGAAATAACGACCTGAAAACACTTTGCTATCTTCTTATGGCCTTGTCCTATTTTGTGGGCATCAATTATTTTCATTTTTAGAGTGCTAGGTAGCTGCTTAGAGGAGCAGCACATGGATGCTTATTCTATGGATAAGGTTTGAGGAGTCAGTCAATATTCATAAAGCTTTGTAATTAGCTTCAGTTGGCCTTTCCTAACGTTGACTGTGAATATATATATATTTTTTCAATGAAAATGACAATAATGGGACTTACAAGTCACTATTATTTTATCGCTATTGTACATATTAAATTAATACATTTTGGAGAGAGAAATGCATAACTTCACTCACTCTAACCTCCAGAGTAAACAACCTTCGGTCAGTGTAACTATACAGTTCTGATTAATCTGCTGTTATTTCTGTTATCAATATAAAGTCATATCTGGTATTCATGACTGTTTTATATCGTTAACACAAGTGCAGTTGTGTTACCACGGAGATGACCTGGTTGCCATGGGGCTGTCTCACCTGGTGGGTAGCCAGTCCTGTCCGGTGGGATGGAGAGGAGGGAGTCAACGATGACCGCCCTTTGCTGGAGGAGAGTGGAGATCATCTCCAGGCCCTCTGGGCCCAGCAGCTCGAACAGCTGGAGGGGGAGAGTGGAAGGGAGGGGGTGAAAATCAGTCGCTGCAAGCCAAAAATACAGTCATCTACAGCAGCAGCAGGAAACATACCACCGCGCACACACATCCAAACATGTATACACACCCTATGGCTCACCAACACCCCCAAACGTGCTGCTACTGCCAAGGCTGAGCACCTGGTAATTACCATCCGCCTGGTACAGAATATGCTCTGCCGCTTAGCCTCCCAAACATTGCCACCTGGCACTTAGCAAGTGACAGAAAAACAACAACAAATCCTGTGCACAGCAGCAGCAGCAGCACACAATTAAAAGCATAGTGGAGACAGGGCTGAACAGACAGTCATCAATATCATTGTGAGACAGAAGTGGATGGGATGACAAAGTTTGTGTTTTCTAATTGGAAAATAGTGGACCTGAGTGCCCGGGGTATGTTTATTTGAACCTTTAAAACAATGCAGCCCTTCTTCCCCTCCCCTTTCAAGGTTGGTTTTAGGGTGGAGGTATGGCTATGGCTTGCTCTTTCAGTCTGTCCTCCCTTGGGAAGGCAATAGTCAGCACGGCAGGGAACTAAAACAACAGACGCACTTTGATGTCAGGTCAGCCATCGTCTTTGTTGGGGTTATCTTTGTTTCCCTCTGTGGGCTCTTTTATATCTGTTCTAAATTTTCATTGGTCCCTGCAACTGGGACTGATGCCTAATTCACACACACACAGGTCATCAGGAGCCAGATAATGGCAGCAGTAAGCTGGACCATGGGTTTGATGTCACAAGCCTAAAACTCCATTTTCCACGCCTACACATTCACATTGCAAATAGAATTTCTGAAAATCTTCACCCTGGAACGTGTTTCTAAAAAGGCCATTATTAGTGATCTAAAAGTGCATTTGCTTGTGAACAAAAGTCCCATAGAAAAAGCTACATTTTAAAAATAGCAATATACATGTGGACTAGCGGCTGGGATAGGCTCCAGCCCGCCCCGCCACCCTGCAAAGGAGTAAGCGGCAGATAATGGATGGATGTGGACTAGCCCCCAGAGTTATCGCCTATGTTTACATGAGGCAACATTCTGTGTAATGACAGAGATGGATCATTTTCATTTTGACAGAGATTTTTTAAAAATAGTGCTTGTGCTGATTTTACTGAGAACCAATGAGGAATATCACATTTTCAAAAACTGTTTCTCCTTCAGATGGATTCTGTTAAGTCAATCATCCTGTAAGAAGGAGCAGTTCTCGAGCATTAACTGTGTAACAATTCCATCTGCAAGGCTACAGGTCAGGAGTGCAAATGTCTATGTCCTCTTCCTGTGTCCTCCTGTTTTATCTGTGATTAAATTAAGGCTGTATCTCTCCTGAGCTCAATTCCACATGCATCCCAATTTGAAAAAAGTGTAAGCTCTGTTACTAAATCCAAGTTCAAGTACTCTCAGGGAAGGAACACAACAGCTGGTTTGCAACATGGCAAACACAGGACTTTTGTTTGGATAAGCACTGCAGAGAAGTGAAGTGTGTTTCAATATACACCAGGTGACTTTCTCATCCAGAATATCCAATGTGTACATTTAGCTGAAATGTTCTGCAATTGTCTGTATGAACTGTAGACTGTTTACACAGCTGGGAGTATGTTAAAACTTTAATTCTGCTTTTTAGAAACTATTTGGTAGCAATGGCATTTTCAAAATCATCTAACATTTTCAGTACTGAGCTCTTCTTTCCACTTAGCAGAGGGGTAGCATGGCCAAACACTGCATCCCCAGATTGTCGCTTAAAGAAAAAAAAGGTATTATTCCATAAAATTATTCTGTTCCTTTACAATCATTTTCTTGTCATTCAGAAGAAGAAGATGAAATACCATTCTGTTTTGTTTTGGGGGGGTTTGATGGCACTGAGCAGAGAGAGTGAGACTGGCAGCTGCCAGTACATCTGTCATCAACCAAGATGGCAGCACGTGCACAACACAAGGCTCATCGTCCCTCCAGCTTCTGTGAATTTGTTTGCAATTTATTTCAAGTCTGTTTTATTTACATACCATGCAGACACAACTTGGACAACCTTATCAGCAATCACCCTGAGTATTGCCGAGATAGCAAATTCTACCAAGTGTTCACAGGCGGCGTCAAGACCACAAACAGAGGCAAGAGAAGAGTGTAGGTCTAAGGGCAAAGCTAAAGCTAAAGCTAACTCCTCATCAGCCATGTTTTCATAGTGTTTTCCTTGTACAGTCTCTGGTGGACAAAATAGATGAGCTGTGGTTGCAGATCACCCCTCACAAAATTAATATGGACTGCAACATTAAGATTTTTGCAGAAACATGGCTCAAAGGCTACCTATCAACAACATGGAGTTAACACGGTATGGCAACTGCTCTGTTTCCCACCAGAGAGCACTGTAAAGGGTGGTGAAACTGCCCGAGGCATCACAGCCCAGTCAGTAGATTACACTGTCTGAGGAGGGTGTGCTGCATCATCAGGGACTCCTCTCGACCCGGCCACAGACCTGACTCTCAGGACCAGTCAGATCAGGCACAGCCTCATCCCCTCAGCTGTCACCACGCTTAACTCTCAGCTCTGTGATAACTGGCTGGAGAGGGCTGATCAGCTGGCCTGGACAGATAAGAATCTGTTTTGAAAATGTGCAAAGGGATGCGATTGTGCTACCTCTTCTAGCCAGAGAAATCCTGTTCCAATAGGTCCTAATCCAAATAGTTCCTTGTTTAGCAAGTCACTGTAGGTTTCACTGTCAATAAAGTGAGCCTACTTGAACATGTAATTGGAACAAAGCCTTCCAAATAAGCTACTGTATACCACGAAATGTCTTTCAACCTGACCACACCCCTCCTGGAACTTGGCAACCACAAAATGTCAGCAATCGAGGGTCACGAATGAAAAACAGTATGAAGCAGGTTATGTCCATTGTCAGCTTTAATGGCACTAAGTACAGAGCCTTTAAACTTTACTGTGGACTTTGGAGTCACACAGGTGGATGTGGATGCATGAAAGTGTGCAGATGCACTCACACTCTCTCTGCCACACGCAACACAGAGATACACACACCATTCTACATCTAAAGATGTCAGTGGGAGAGTTTGCTTCCAAATGTCAACTACGTGAGGAACATTGGACCCAACTGTAACCAGCTGAAGTTGTACAATTCTGCTTCTGTGGTGAAGAATTTGATAGATAAAAGGGAGAGAGGGAGAGGGGGGGGGCAGAGAGAGAGAGATGCTGCAGAGAAGCTATACGGACAATATAAATGCCTCCGAGAATGAGAGAGGTGGAGAATAGAAGTGGGTGAAAATGCAGGACAGAATGATGGAGCACTTTCCTGATTCATAAGTAAATGTGAAGGATGGCAAATAACTGCTGGAGGTTTTAACAGGGTGAGACACAGCAGGGGCCTTCAGTGAACACCCTGATATTGACCTTTACTTTATATTTCCTTTCTGTCTGTTCTCTGCGTTTCACACAGCAAGATGTGGAGGCAGATCAAAACAGAAGGTGTAGCTTTCTTTCGATTCTCTTAGCTTTACTTTTATACTAGCTCAATGCAATCTGTGGTTCCTTGGAGTGAATTTATTTCCTCGAAACCTCAAATACCCAGCAGAAATTTTACTTATATAAAATAATCCATACTATTACATAGAATGTTTTTTCCACATACAAATACATACCATGATATGGTAAAACATTTATGTATGTTTAATTATTTCAAATTTTCTGCCATATTATGATATACATCTGTGCCTGAAAAAAAACCCTCATAAATAATTCCTAACATAATGCATATTAAACACAGACAAGATCTCAAGGCACAGCCAGGGGCAGGAGAGTGTCCAGTATTTGGACCTCAGAATTGCTTCTCTGTTCTTTGCAGATGATGTGGTTCTGCTGGCTTCATCAGACCATGACGCTCAGCACACACTGGGGTGCTGTGCAGTGGAGTGTGAAGCGCTTGGAATGAGAGTATAAGTCTGACGTCATGATTCTGTACTGGAAAATGGTGGATGGCTCCCCCAAAGTCAGCATTCTTTTTTTAGAGTTTTCTTAGATCCCCACCCTCCACCCAGCCTCCACACACAGGCAGCGTAATGAACATGATCTCATCACTCTAAGGCTAAGAAAAGGTCTGGGCGGTAAAGGCCAAGGAGGACTTGATCTTACAGCCAGGGGATGATAAATCCAGCATCTGGCTTGCTGATGAAGGTCAAGGTTACAGAATCAATAGGAGCTTCAAAATATTAAATGTAGGACAGGTCAAACTTTATGTCACGGAAGAACCATGTCAACAGTTGACTGCTTGTTTTTAAGTTCAAGTTCAAATTGATCTCGACAGTCTTCATCGGAAGTAGGACTATTGAGGTTGAGTGTTGAGGATTCAAATTAAGATGACTAATTAAAATAGTTAACAGGCATTTCTGTTCCAGTACATGGACAAAAAGTCACTTCTAATACAGTACATGTTAAACACTCACCTATTCTAAAACACAAGTGTGATGAATGTACAGGTGATAAAATATAGATATAATGAATAGAAAAACTTCCATTGAGAATAAGGGAGAAATGTGCAACTTACAAAATCTTATCTTTGAATCCCAGTACTTTTACAGTTTCCAATTGATTTAGTAAATAAGTTAGAATATACTGTAAATGTTGATACCTTATCTGGATAACCTTAATTTTTACCATACACTTGAACAACAGCTAGCATTTTGTGGAACTATCTGATTTGTGAAGTTTGAAGGGGCCATATGCAGCCTGCCAGGGAGATTTGCAGACACAACTCCACATCTTTCTCTAAATGTTTTCACAATTAATTTTTTTATTTATTTATTTTTTTTTAATGCAGCAAAAGTATCAGGCCTCTATCAGCAAAGGTAATTACGAATTCAAGTAGAGTTAATACACTGTATTTATTTATGTATGTATGTCAAATTATCATTATCAAATTTAAACTTTTGTGAAGGTTTGTAAACTATGTATTAAAGCTATAATATTAGTCAGTTTTACAGATAAACAGGCGGAGAGCCACACTAAGCAAATTTTAGCTTGTTTAAGTTGTGCAAGAGGATTCCCAAAAACAATTTATCAGACACAATGTAATATATAGATAGTGAATGTTCCAGTGACACAAACCTCATTCTGCAGCTCATCATCACTCTTGTGGGAGGCTAACATTTCAAACAGGGAGGTGCATAGCTCCTCTGGGCTGGATGAGATCATGTTGCCTCCATTCAGATACTTCTCCACTTCGCGTCTTAGGATGGCTCCATCCCCAGAGCCCAGAGCTCTTCCTGAACTGGACACCTCTTCTTCACCAGTGATCTTCCTCCCACTTTGCTGGTTGTTGAGGAAGTTAATAAAGTCGAGGCTCACTTTCTCCTCATGGATGCCAGAGCAGGGCAGGTCCTCCAGCGGGTCCAGTGTGTAGCAGTCATAGGAAAAGGCAATGTTTCGTCCGAAAGTGGAACCTCTTTGGGGGTTGTGACGGGAGCTCTGGGTCTGAATAAAGCCCTCAACACGGGAGTCTCCAAGTGAAGCCACCAGCCGAGCCACAGAGGCACAAGAGGCTTCAGCTCCAGATGATGGAAAGGGGCCAAACATCTGTTTAATGGCACGGGTCTCCTCCGTTCCCACATGGTCTTTGTTGTGGAAGGTCTCAAACAGAAAGACAGCAGCGCTTTCAATGGCCTCTTGACCATGTTCATCCCCCACTGTAAAACAAAACATAATATATTTACACCTTGACGTCACAATTGCAGTAATGACTACAGCTGGAGGGAAGTTTAGTTATTTGTTGCCCTAGGCAAACTCACAGATGACCTACCTCATGGTTTTCTCAGACCTTTTCCCTAATCAAGAGTGTTGGTATAAAGCAGTGGTGAAAGCAGAAATCAGATCTCTTACTTAGCGGTGGAAAGTCATTAAGTACATTGACTCAAGTATTGTATAGTTTAGCAAAGTTTTGAGGTACTCGTACTCTGTTGGAATATTTTCATTTTATACTTATACTTCGTTACAATTCAGAGGGAAATATTGTGCTTTATATTAGCCAAAGAAATGTTTTTTTTCTTTCAGTAACGTTATCTTTCTGTCAGTAGTTTTATCTCAAGTATGGATTCTTGGAAGTAACAGATTAATGAATGAATATCCAATGCTAATTAGACAGGACGCTGCAACAAAACCGTTGGTACAAACTACCAAAACATGCAGGTATATGTATATAATATAAGCATACATTTTTTCCAATGAATTTTGCTATTCATTACATTTAAACATCTTAACAAATCTACAGCTATTAGGTGCCCTGTTAGTTGGGGACCCCAGTGAGTTGCCTAATGGGCTTTAGCTAACTATACTAACTATAGTAGAAATTATAAATTCCAACTGAAGGGACAATTAAAACCGATCTACTAATCACCATTTTAATGATGAGGATTATCTGGATTGCTGCAACAATCACCTTCACCTTCTCTATTGTCATTAGTGGTACATAGATAGCAGTGCTCTTTTGTATGGCCATTAAATCTGAGCTCTGCACTATTCACAGAAAAATCAGCAGCTGTTCCTCTGAGCAGTAAAGGCTAGCATGAGCTCACTGTTTAAGCTCCTTGCACCTCATTTAAATAATATTCCAAACAATTCATGCTTAACAAGAACTGCACTTAACAAAAAGGAATACAGAGTAATTGTCCAATTAGAGGAAAAAATGTCAGAGGGACAGAAGGAGAATAGAGGAACGAAGGTTGGAGAGGCAGAGGAAAGCGAAAACAGATGAAAAGGATTTAAACCAATTAAAATGGTCTAAAAGCATCAGTCTTGTTGCTGCACGTAGCAGAGCAGAATGGCTGCTTTCATCCTTTCCAGAGTGTGCTAAAGAGGAACTTTTTTTTTTTTTTAATCTGGATCCAGTCACACTGACAAGGGGCAGGTTCATCACATGAAGCATTGGCGAGCAGCACAACAACAAATACTGTTACTTTTGACTGACACGGAAGAAGAAAAAAATGCTGCCATAAACAGAGTGAAAAGTAAACTAAATGAAAATCATCACAGGCTTTCACGACAGAGCTCTATAATAGAATTGTGAAGTTCAGTTAATACTTGAAGTCACAGAGGAAGGATTACAACAGGCTGTCAAAGACGTGGTTCTATCTCTGGAGTAAATCTAGTATGTGTTCATCTGTTGATGAGCATTATTTATGTCTGTACCGTAAATGAACATTTATGAGCTAATTATATGTTCACTCAGACTGTGCCAGTAGTCTCTGTACAATCAGCAATTAAAACTAAAAAACAGCATTTTCAATAATCAAGAAAAATGCATTCTCCATGTGTCAGACCAAGTTCTAATGTACAAGTTTTTAAGTATTTCTATATCCATCACTAAGTTTGAAAGACAGCACTAAAATCAGTTTCAAACTAGTGTTTCACCAAATCAGACTGCACCATTAAACTTAAATGTTTTAGCTATTAAAACTAAAAACCTTAGTAATGACTAAATCAGTTGATAGAGAACATCTGTAGTACCGTCCACTTAAAACCATCAAAAATATAAACAGAAAGTCATTGTAGCAAGCTGCAGCATGACTTCTAAAGGTAACAGTATTAGGGGGGCAAGCAATATATTCAACTTAACGGACAATCCTTTGTAAATGTATGTAGTGTCTTATTTACTTATGCACACATGGTGAAGTATGTGTGGTAGTATTCAGGCATTTAAGAGCAAGACAAATATCTGATTCCACTAACCACATCAACATATATACATACATATGCATAATTTAATCTACAAGCCATGATAACTTGGCATCTCTGTTATAGAGATAAGGGGAAATGAGGACTGGTGGAAAACAAAGTAGACTGGGGAAAGACAGCTACAGCTATCCAAATTGTGCCCCGGAATTGAAATACAACCCTTCTTCATTTTCATTCATAAAAGCCCTCTTCCTTTAAACTCAATGATTTCTAACCCCGGTCTACCAAAGGCACAAAAACAATCATCTAATTTCAGTGTCTGGCAAGGGTATCATAATCACTTTCAGACAATCATATTACCAAAAGAAAAAAGTATTTTGTTATTTTTCAGTTTTCATCGGTTTAACACAAACACATGAAAATAGAAGGAAAGAAATTACAATAGATTTGAGGCTGAGAAGTTAATTACCAATCTGTTTGGCTGCCAGAAGGAGGCTCTTCAGTTCCTGACTGGCAGCTTGCTGCTTAGCTTTGTCCTGATGCTCAGTGCAGAAATGGACAATCTTCTGCCACGTCAGGCCCTCTCGAGCAAACAGCTCCCGTCTCTTCAGTCGTTTGGCCTGACATGAATCACAGGGAGAAATACAATTTCATTTCAAGAGAGAAAACAGCAATACACACTGCTCCAATAATGGCAGGTATTTCTAATTGCCCACTAACACTTGGATAAGACCAATGTACCCCAACAGTTTGCCAACATGTTGGCCAGATATTTTGTAAAAACAAGATGTGGCTGTCAATGTGGTCAGTCACTGATATTAAGGCTGGACAATGAATCAATCATTTTATTTTCAATTACAATTTCTGATTCAAATAATTATGAAAACAGGATAATCAAGATGGGAGCTTGGAAGAGCAGGCAGGGACGGCCATCTGCTGAGGTCAGAAGAATCATTAACACAGTGACTCCATTATGATCAGGATCTCCATGTCGTCTAAAAGTAAGCCTTTTAACACAACCTGAGAGATAATCTCAGAGTGACTTCAGCCAGCTTTTCCCTGGAGAAGCACTTTTCCTACTTAGAGGATTTAACTGGAGGTGAGCCAGTGAAAAGTGTGGGAATACATCACCCAATTTCATTTCAAGTCTCAGGAAGAGACAAGTGATCTGAGAAACAAATGACTGACATAGACCGAAAAGACAGGAGATTTTGAATTTAACAAGATGGCAAAAGCCAAAAAGGAATATGAAACACAAGTGGAAACATATGAAAGCAAACCAGTGAAAATGAAGGATCCAACCCAGCAGAAGCCACTCACATTTTATCCACCGACAAGCAGTGGACACTGTGTCAATAGTGCTAGACAGTGGATAAAAAACTGAGATGAGAGCAGGAATCATCAGACCTCTTTTTCACAATCAGTGTGATGTCCACCAAATACACTGGAACAATTCTACCAATCGGTGTGGAGATTATTTTGAGTCCTACTGAGTATGTGCATTCTCTTTACTTTTCCTTAATGCTTTCCAACAGTATGTTGTATACATACATACCATGATTTGGAAAAAGAAATAACCATGTAATCATTCATAACAGGTCTAAAATAGCACTGAAATTAGTAGTCATTCGATTGATTAGACAATTTAAGTATTAGCAAGTATTTTGATAACTTTAATAATTTAATTGCTTTAAACAGCACCTAAAGTTATCAACTAGCTGATGAACACAGCAGAGCATTTAGCAGCTAAAGAGACAGATATTTCCCATCAAAATTGAGATAATCACAGAGTGAATACTGAATATTCATCATGAAGACAGAAACACTCCCAGTAACTTCACGTTAGCCACGTCAGCGTCGGTGGTCTCAGTCTAAAAGGTGAAGTTATTGGTCACAAAAGTGATGAGAAGAAAACTTCGATATCCCTACGTACACAGAGTACAAAATCAAATAGTTGTGTCTAGCAATCTGTTCAGAATTGTGATTTATTCAAGTATTCCATTTTTTCTTCTCTCATCTCACAGCCCCTTAAGTTTCTTTATTTAAGTAATGGGTGTGAAAACGTCTTCAGCCACTAGTTAGGGTAAGGTGTTGACTGTGTTATTGCATGTTTATGATTGGTCTAATGAAGAGCACAAAAGTTTGTCAGGCTCAACTGTTGAACTGAACCAATGTTTTTTCTAACAAGTATTTAGAGTTTCATTGTGTGACTTGGCAACAGCTGATAGAGATGGCAGACTGCTGGCTTTGGATGGAAAATGCATCACGCTGCCATGCCAATATTAATTTAGAGAAAAATAAAATCACAAACAGGTGTGCAGAGTCTCTTTTCATGATCCCCTGCAGCTGATAATAAATCCAGTATTGACACAGTTTTCTATGAGTCAAACTTTATGTCTACCGCAGGAATCTAATATTAAGAGTTTTTGCAGTAGACATCTGCCATATATTTAGAGTGTGGTACATGTTGATGGCCAACAGCAAAATTAATATGGTTGATTAAGTTGCATGGGTGTTTCCATGCTCTTAACCTGTGCTGCCTGCTGATGGTCTGGGACACACTCCATTCACTAACTGCAACAGCTAACTTTGTCTGGAGTGGGTTAGTGAGCACAGCAACCAGGTGCCCACCCATGTCATGTAGTGTCAAGTGTCATGTAGTTATTTATAGAGCAGACAAATATATTATCCATCAACGAGTGGCGAGTCACAAAACATGTTGGACATGCTGGAAAACAGTAAAGCTGTATGTGACACTCCTCTCGCAAGTTGTCATATATAAATTATCATGGTCTTGTGGCTGTTCCTAATCTCCATATGCTAAGCATCACTCTTACACAGTGGACTGGATGTTCAAATTTAATCTTAAATTAAAACAGTGTCTGGAGCAAAGTCTACATCTGTGTTTTTGGATATTCTATCCATCCAAAATGAAAACATTTGGATTTTTCAATGTGGAGGGGAGAAGGGAGCTGGATTAGAGCCACACAATATGCAAGCTGTGTCATCAAAGATAAAATATTTCCGCAATACAACTAACATGCAAAATCGCATTACTTGCTTGCTCACAGAGTTGGAAGAAAAACAACCTGCTGTCGTTGATGCCAAAGATAGAACCCTCCAGTGAGTGTCAAAGCAGGACACATTTCTTGCTCTAGTAGAATATTTAGTGTGGGAAAATATGCTGACTTGACTCTTGTCATGATTGATATTAATGATTTAGCTTTTGCGAATTCGGTCATATGTAAAGGGCCATTCCACTGATTTGCACATAGTAGTTAGCTTACTTGTCTACTTGCCATATTACAGAGTCTGTCAATGTGAGTGTATAACATCTTCCATGGGTCTGAAAGAGCTACGTCAAGTCTGAGAAAATAACATGATGATGTCATATGCTGTGTTTCCACTGCATGGTGCAGCTCGGCTTGACTCGACTCGACTTCCAACTCATTGTCAAAAAGTTCTGAATTTTTTTATTCACTGGACCCAGAGATTTAAAAATGGCAGCCCACGAAACCATGCCTTGGTCTACTGAAAAAGTGCAGACGTTCCTCCACTTAGTTGCTGATAAAAGGATCTCAAAATTAAAGAATACCCCCCATTATTCTTCTGTGTATGTGCTGTGTTGAAGATGATGTCACAGCATGATGATAAGCAAAGAATCTAGCCTACATTAATAAGGTACCAGCTGCAGGAACAAAACTGAGAAAAGTAACTGGTGCCCGGAGCATATCAACTTGACTCAAGACAAGTCATACCATGCCATGGAAAGCAATTGATAATCTGTCAAAACCACAGATGTGCCTCCTGCACATGTCTCAGAATAAATGTGTTTTAATGTGACTACAATATTAGGCCTTTATCATAAAAAGAAATACTGAAAGCTTTGACAATGTGTTTTTATCCTTGACACTATACAAGCACTATGGGCGAAACGGGCCGTGACACTCAGAGTCATGAACTGTATAAAACATGGATGTGTTCTCTATGATGTCACCCACTAATGAAAAATGCAGACGTCTAGGTGCTGATAAATGCCCCCCTAGCTCAAGGCTACCAAGCTTACTTGGGTAACAAGTGGGCTTCTATGCTGCTCAGCTTTGCTAGCTGGCTCACTCTGTGATACCAGCTAGTGGCCAGCTGTCACTCAAAAGTGGACACATCAATAATTATGCACAACTTCAAACCTTTTAAGATTAAAAAGTGTGAGTTATATAAAAATTTACCCCAGGCATGTAAACATGTTAATATTTCTGCTGTGAACTTCAGACATTTTAATATATGGGTCCACAGGGATTGACTTGCTCTTGGAGGCAGCGTCAAGTGGCCATTCAAGGAACTGCAGTTTTTGGCACTTATGCAATGGCTTAATTATTCAACCCTGCAGGTTGCCACTTGTTCAAAATTGCATGTCAGATGGTTGAATATGTTCAGAACCCCCCTCCCCACACCTTTCCAAAGTCAGATTGGTGGGGGCTTTGTCCAACCATTTCTGTATCTTTCCGAAACAGACGATCTGACATTCACACCCACTCCATACTGTGGAAAAAACAAGCTTCCCTCTCTTACACTTTTCATTGTTTACACAGCTATTTCTTTCACTTTTCACACCGCTTTCTAGCGTGGCCCTACAGAACATCTTTAAAGTTTGATTTCTGATATGGTCGGGCAACATGTTTTCCAAAATACTTCGGAGATATCTTAACCTGTGCTGTTTTGACTTTGACTGTCCTCTTTTTTAAATCAGTTTTCTTCGGCTCAGATATGAGACAACAGAAGTTTGCTGTTGAGATTTTATCATACCGTTTTATCTCTTGAAAATCTCAACAGTGACCATTGCCTGCAATGTTGCGTTGAGATGGAATAAAATGAAAGTAAAGGTGAGTACCAGGAAAGCAATGAGTAGTGAAACATTTCCTGTCATAGGTTTCTAAGAGACTGACACTAGTAATATCAGGATTACAATTCAATCTGAATAAAGGTGCATGGTGAGTGTAAGAGCAGTTATGCACCTTTGGACATTTCATTGATTTTTTCTCCTGCAAAATGAAAATCAACATCAGCATTACATCCAATGGTGGAAATGATTACATAAACATAAACAAAATTAAGAAACACTGTAGTGCTTTAAGAACTGCCGTCTTTACATACTACATTTATAAAATTCAGCCTTCTTCTGTGACGGTACTAGTTTACAATGATCCACTTGCTGGCCTCACCTTCAGATCATAGAGCTGTTCAGGAAAGTCCTCCTTCTTGCTGACATTGGAAAAGGAACGCAGCGCACCTGTGAGCCTTGGAGGAGACATTGTTCTCTGATGATGTGGTCCATACACTGGTTTCCAGCTTGCTCCTATGACTGACAGACAGACAGACAGATATAAAAAGCTGATATACGGTGGCAATATGGTTTCTACATGGCATTTAGACTGTCAGTGCGCAGGTCTACCTAAATACACGCTGAACCCCATAAAGAAAAGCTGTCAATTTAAAGCTCTCTTTCTGACAGGGGAATCGCACACATAATGTAGAACAATATTAGCAACTGTTAACCACCGTTGGGCTGTTTTGGTGCATTCGGAATAACAATGAACCCCAATAAAAGACTCAGCAGCGGTTAAATCTTTGACTAAACTTGATACATCTACAAGGAAGTAACGTTACGTTGTATGGAGATTAACTGTGAAACCAGTAATACACGTCAAATTCTTGGCGTAATGAAGACTGCTTAGTGAACAGAGTATGAGCCGAATTGAAGACCGGATGCTATCGATTCGTCCAAGATCCGGATTTATCTTGGAGATGTAACGAAAGTTGTTGCGATATCAAGTGAGGTGTTTTTAACGACCTAGCGTTAAACTGTCCAGACAGGAGAACAGAGCCAATGCGATGCCAACTAATGCTTATTATTGTGAAAAAAAGAAGTTATTTTAAACTAACTGCAAACATAACATGATAAAAGATGCTCACTAACGCTGAGTGAGAGTCTATGTTGCTAGCTAATGTTAGCTTGTGAGCCTGGCTGCCACTTCCCCAGCGGTGTTAGCTTTAGCACCGTGGACAACAGTCACTATAGAACTCGTTGAGAAAAATGAGAAGCCTGTTACGAAAAGTAAAACTTCAATAAGCACTTACCAAAGGGTCTCACACAGGGAACTGTCAGGCATGTGTGAGTGGCCTACCGGCTCATGTCAACACGGACGGCTTGTGCCACAGGAACTTTGGGGATTGTAGTTTTTACGGCGAATCCTGCCACATAGCGTATGTCTAAAATGACTACATTACCCATATACACAGAGAAGTGACACACGTCACGTACGGTTCGTAAACCGTAGGTATAAGTTTCTAATTTGGAATAAACTCAAAAAGAGGGGAAAAAAACACACAGATTTAAGTACACTTATTTTTCTGTTGTACTTATTCCATTACCTTTTGGAATCAAATGAGGGAGTGTATGTTGAGTAAAAGTAAGTGTAGCATTGTCACTGAATGTAAAAATGTCATCTTGAATTACACACACGAAACATATAAAATTGAACTCATTGTAAATTTAATGATATCATATGATAAATTTCATATTTACATATGTAGATTGAGTAGATCCACCCCCAACTCCCCCAGATTCTTAAATGATTTAAAACAGTACATTAAAACTCTAAAAAAAAATAGACCGCAAAATAAGTAAGAGAATAGTAGAAGTCTTTGGTGTGACTCTTGGTATGGAATAATGTGATATCAGCTCAAATGTATTTAGCATTTTCCCACAAAGATTTGTGAACTGCTTGTCTTGTATTATGTTTTTTATTTTTCTTGTTTTATGATGTATGATTTGCTTTCTTTATGTTTGAGCATTTGTCTATTTAATTTGTTTAATAAAGCTTTAAAGAACTAAACACATAAGTATCCTTAGATCATTTGCTGCTTGGGTGGAGAGGTATCACAATTATGCCTGAAGTCATACAGTTGCCATAGTCGTCTTTAGTGAACTTGAAATGGTGGAAGTACCAACAGCGTTACTTGATACAAAGAAGTGGATGCAACAGAAACCCCACTATATTCTTATTGTTATTGTTGGAAATGGACATGCTGAACACCATCAGTAACAGCAGAAGCAAAACACCAAACAACGTGGAATATTTGCTCACCATGTGCTCCAATGTGTCTGCCTTCCAGCCTGTGCCTGAGGCACTTAGATATATATCAATTTTCCTCAATCTATTATATATGGTGAAGCTTAAATACATTTTTGGGCAAAACAGAAAACCCATAAGACTGAGCTGAAAAAGACCTAAACAGCTGTGGTGTGGTGACAAGCAACATCTAAACCTGCCACCTTAGACATTAGCAAAAAGTTGTTAAAGTTTGACAGAAATGCTCAAGACAATATCAAAATATCTTAATAACACTCGCCCAAATAAACTAAGCTGTAAAATACAGACAGATTTCAGCAGCAATGATGGCACAGATTATTCAGTTCATCATCCATATTGCATCTGGAGTGTGGACAAAGGTTTCCCCCTGAGGTACAAATGACCAACGACTAAAGAGGTAATCACTGGCAGTTCACTTACATTACTTCACTTTAAAGATCACATAAACTGTGCAAGCAGGATGTCAGATCCTTCTCTTAGTTATTTTTCTAATAAATGATGTGCTTAAAGATCTAGAAGAAACAAGATAGAAGCACATCGATAGAGTACAATAAATATGTAAAAACAAGAATAGGATTAAAATCAAGTGAAAATAATATATGACAGCAGCAGTGATGCAACAACAGTCAAGCAACAAACAATGGAGAATAATTACTTATGCTTACTATTTGTTCCCATGTGTCTGCCGCCCCTGCCTGGATTGAACCCTGACCTGCTGTGTTGTTAAAAGTGGGCGATTTTACCTATAGGTGCAAAACAGAATTTTTCAGCAGGTGCTTTATTATAGGCTATAAGATATCTACATCTACAACATGGATGTATACATGATTATATCTTGCAATTGTAGTGCAAACAGCAAAAATTATGTCACCACCACTAATTGCTGTGATTAACAATTTAACACATTTGTGCATGCTTCATACATGCAAACAGATTATACACATTATACAGACACTTGAACCAAATAAATTTTTGCTTACTACAGCATTACCAGACCATTTGTAATAATTGATAGTGATGATTTGGTTTAACCAGGAGTGTCTGTATAATGTGTATAATCTGTTTGCATGTATGAAGAATGCACAAATGTGTTAAATTGTTAATCACAGCAATTAATTCATTAAATGTTAAATGTTAAATTTTATTACTGCTTAAGTTTGTTTAAGAAAATCAACAAAAGAAGTCACTTATTTGCGAGTGGTGACATAATTTTTTGCACAGCCAGTTGGAGACAGACAAAGAGGAACTGCAGCGCATAACTCTGCCAACTGTGCACGTCTTTGTCCTGTAGGATTTCCAAGTCTCTGCAACTGAAATTGCAGGTCTACATCGCTCAGACTCATCTCAATCAAGCCTGTAGAAATGAAGGTACGGACCTCACTGGCTGCTGCTGTATGTCACTGCTATGCGTTTTTACGTATGCCATTTGGGAGCAGTCAAGCCTGGCTATAATTGCCTAACTAATTCAAAGAGTGAGTTACTTTCGTCCTGGAAAATAAATTTTTGTCATAAAGAATTACAAAAAAATCACATTTGTCAGGCATGGATTTGGCCTATTTTCATTGGTTGATAGTTGTGGAGATGTTCCCATAAAATATAATCTAATGTTCATGGCTTTTTCTGTCTACATTGTATCTCCAAGTACTAATGATTGACTGTCACTGATAAAAATGGCCAAATGAAAATTTAAACACATGCACTGGCTCGGGAGTGTTGAATTAAATTGGTTTATTTACGTTTTAAATATTCATCTAATGTTGCCGCGTGTTTGCTCCAAGTATTCTGACTGTAAAATCATCTAATTGGCAGCAGGTGGACTTTGCGTCAGAGACATATGTGATTCTGAGATTATTATTCTCAATGAAACTTCTAAAATCCAATTTGTACCAAAATATCAACACCTCACTTTGCACTGCTTCATCTGCACCAAAATATCACAGAGACATGCAAAGACAATTTCAAGATCAGGAAACTGTCAACGCACTAGCTTGTGCATGTCATTGCACCACCATAGGATACCCTACCTTATCCCTCACTGTCTAGCTTACAGATCATGTCATGCATTTTTCTGAGCTCATTTTTGCCTCCAACATGATGAACTTTTGATTGTAATGACTGCATGACCTTTCTTCTAGCACCACCGTCAGGACAAACCTCACATTTTTAGGCTTACTGATGATAGGATCTAAGAATAGGGAAACAGTCAGCATGTTGTTTTTCTCCCTGTCCAGTACTTTCATATTCTGGGATGTAATGAACATTGCAAATTCCTGGGGCCATTTGCCCCTCAGTCTTGTTTTCTATTGTTGACATGTCTTTATTTTCAGTCAGCTGAAAAGTGTATGTTGTTCTATGCACAACTGTGTTTTGCCACACAGTGAAGTTCAAAGCCACCTGCCACTCTATCACACAACCTCATTGTAATTCATAACTTACCTACTGTAACTTAAGCCTGTGAAGAAGGTGTCTCATCTGCTTTCTCTTTGCTTTATTCCTCTGTGTGGTTTGTCCTCTCGGCCAGGCCCAAATCACTCCCACCACACACACACACACACACACACACACACACGCACACTACTGCACTGTATGCATGAGTGGTGTCCACTGAACTCTTGTGATGCCGCAAGTTACCTCTGCTTCAGAGAATAGTGAGAGTAAGAGAATGATTCACTCTCATTTTGTGTGTGTCTCTCTCCCTCTCTCTTTCTATCTATCCCTTACACACACAAACTCACACACACATACACAATAATAACAACAACACACATACACATGTCCCTGAGACCACACTAAAGGGCACGGCTTGTACAATACAATGCATCAGTTTGAGTTTTATTTATGTGAATTTCTCATGTTTGACTTGTCATCCCTGATATTGTTGTATCCAACGTTAACCACAATCCAAGTGAACATTCTGTGGATGACATTACCACGGGCAAAGGCAAAGTAATATGAACCAAACTGGAAAGAATACCACGAGATCTATGAGGCAAACAGATATCATGTATGCAGCATTACTGAACAAACAAATGCAAAGGCTAATCGGATGAGCAATTAGTAGTTCAATTGGAAACAAACGGACATAATTCTGTTTTTAAAAACTGGAGGAGAAATGATTTGTTCTGTAATCAGGTTTTGTTTGTACATTATAATTATTATTATTATTATTTACCACTTCTACTTGATGTGAAAAAATCACTAAAGCGTTAAGTTAAGGCTCTTTTTATATGATCAGTGTCAGATTTCTTTGCACCGGCAAGATCCAATAGTTTTCTACGGAGAGCAAAGATGCCAATCTTTGCAGGGAAAACATTTATCATGTTCACCATCTTAGTTCAGTAAACCCGTATGTGTAGAGCAAGCTTGGATCTATAGGAGATAGCAGTTAGTTGGTAAGTGTTTTTGAATCTTTGGTTTTGACTTTGCTTAGGATTTGTCGGGTAGTTGTGAGACTTTGTTGGTACAGAGCACTTGCTGGTTTCAATAGGTGGGTCATTCCCTCTATTGTTACCTGGCTGATAATCTGAAAGGGGCGGGTTCAGCCATAACACTTCCTGGTATTTAAACACACATGCTAGATTGTAGCGTCAGCGGAAGCGTCAGCCTCTTGTGTCAGCCCTGATTGTGTTAAGACCGAATTGGGTAAAGACCTTCTTGAGCGAACTGTCTTTAACCAAGTCTCTGCTTTCCTCTCTGACAACAACCTGTATGACCCAAATCAGTCTGGTTTCAAACAGGGTCACTCTACCAACACCGTGCTATCTGCAACAGAATCACTGCGTTCTACGAGAGCTGCTGGACAGTCTTCAGCTCTCCTGCTGTTAGATCTGTCAGCTGCCTTTGGCAAGGTTAACCACCAAATCTTGACATCTCAGGATCTGCCCTCCCCTGGTTCATGTCCTACCTCTCAGGGAGATATTTCAGAGTGTCTTGGAGGGGGGGAGTGTCTGAACCACACAGCCTATCTACAGTGTTAAAGGGTTCCTCAAGGGTCAGTGCTTGGTCCCCTCCTCTTCTCAATATACACAACCTCACTCGGTGCAATAATCCACTCCCATGGTTTCTCATACCATTGCTATGCTGATGATACCCAGCTCTTCCTGTCGTTCCCCCCAGACGACCACACGGTCTCTGCCCGGATCTCATCATGCCTTGCAAATATCTCGACATTGATGAAAAACACCACCTCAACTCAACCCCTCCAAGTCCCTCTATACAACAAGAAATCAACATCCAGATTGAATCAGCCGAACCTAAACCCACATTATCTGCCAGAAACGTGGGTGTCATAATTGATGACCAACTACCCTTCGAGGCTCATGTGGCTTCTGTTGCTCGATTTGCTCTGTACAACATCAGGAAGATTAGACCCTTCCTGTCAGAACAACTGATCTGCAGATGTTCCAGAATGCAGCAGTACGTCTGGTTTTCAACCAGCCAAAAACAGCACATGTCACACCGCTGTTCAGATCGCTTCACTGGCTTCCAGTTGCTGCCTACATCAAATTCAAATCTCTTACACTTGCCTACAATACTCCTCTTGCTCACTACGCTTGGCCAATGAAAGGCGCCTGATAAAACCATCTCAAAAGGACACGAGGTCAATAGCCAGACTCTTCTCCTCTGTGGCTCCCTGATGGTGGAACGAATGACCAAACTCAACTCTTCACTGAACACCTTGGCACTTGATAAAGTCGTATAAAACAACAAAAAAGAATGTATTGTTATATTGTATGTTGTAATGTATTCCCCCCTCACTGCCTGTGGGCACGGGCCCTTCTTTTATGGCACTGATTTAGGTTGTTCTCTCCTGACTAGATCCTTGCTTGTGCTGTATTTACTCTCAAATTTATGTCACTTTGGACAAAAGCGTCTGCTAAATGAAATTGTAGAATTGTGTACATGGTTCTATAGTGAAGGCAAAGGAAGAATTTCATTGTAAGTGTGCATATGACAGTAAAAGCTTTGACTTTGACGGAAAATATTGGACAAGTTCAAATTTTGACATTGAGGCAATCACCCTTTTTTTGCAATTAATAGTCTGAACCAAATTTCCATGGTAATCCATCTAGTAGTTACAGACATATTTCAATTCAATTGGTAAACCTCACGGTGCTTGAGGAAAAATCAGGAAATCACCAAAGTCAGCAGGTGAGCAAAATTGCCATTTTCACCTTGTGGTGGTGCTTGTCAAAAAAAAAGGAAAAAAAAGAAAAGAGGGCAGTCATTTAAAATCATCCTCTGAATCTTAAAACCAAGCATCATGTCAGTCTAAGGCCCTGTTGCCACCAGAGCGAAAGTCCAATGCAAAGGGATCATTTAACATGTGAACAATATCCAATTGTGAGTGCTATTTACAGTCCAGCCTACTATACAGGATGTACAAGGTGTGCAGGCACAGTGAAGGAGACTTGGTGCCACAGCGTCTAACTGAGAAGCACTTCTGGCTCTCAACAGAAACAATAAAAGAGCTCCCTGGGATCTCCTGTGGCATACGGGGGCCATTTGTTTTTGTCAGAAGGCTGCTCAACACCCTGCTAATGCGCTTCCAGGATGCTGCTACCAGCTTTTCCCTCAAGGCGGAAATCCATCCTAATTATTCACATTTTGAAGTGAGCTCCATGGTGAAGACCTTCTCCCACGGTGCAGCCCGCGTCACATATATCTTAATAACTCACCACCCTGAAAACCACAGCCAATCTGCCACACACTCCCAACATGTCTTTGTATAGTACATTATATATAGTACATTATATGTACTATCTATTTATGGATGTGTGTGTGTGTGTGTGTGTGTGCGTGTGTGTGTGTGTGTGTGTGTGTGTGTGCGTGCGTGCGTGCGTGTGTGTGTGTGTGTGTGTGTGCGTGCATACATAGGAGCATGACAAATTGAGTGTAGTTTGTATTTGAGTTCATGATGACAGTGACTGGCTTACTGTGTGTATGAGTGTGTCTGGCCACATATGACGGGTCACGTAAACCATAATTCATTATGGTACCTCTCCCAAACGTACAGCACATTCTGCTTTCACATACACACTACTTTCAAACACATGCACATGTTTCCACTTCCTCAGACAATATATATATAGACTTTAACCTACCTATACATTAATGTATTTTCATTTTTTATATACACACTCTACTACTTTCATCTACTCATGCATACATATACTGGACACTAATTCTAATTCCCATATATTTTATAGATATTTGTACAATCCTAATCACTCCACTCACATCCATACACTCAGGGCTACCCAGGACTAATGCAGTCCAATACAACAGCCTCCATGAAACTATCATTACCAAGTCATCATTATCAAGTAGGGATCACTACAGAGCACTAAGAGAGAGTATTTTAAAATGTGAATGCAAGAGAGAGTGAGAGTAAGCACATGAAAGAAAGAGGGAAGAGAAAGCAGGGGGTTCATTTATTTTCCTCTCTGCTGGTCCGTCTTGTACNGCAGCCAGGTTCAACATCAGGTGGAAAGACTGAACACAGAAGAGAGGAGGCTGTTACAGCAGCACATTAAAGCGCAGTGCCCTGTGGACAAACATTCAGTGTTACTCACAGACACTCGCTGTGTGTATCCTTCAGGTCAAACAAATGTGCTGAATGAATTTTCTTCCTCATTAAAACGTTTGCAAAGCTGATCTTTTTTTTTTTTTTTTTTAGTGCTTTAAATCAACATTTACCACCAGTCTGTTTCTTTCCTGGCCTTGTTTGGTGCATTGCAGCATGTCTTTGCATTGGTTAGAGGCGTGTGTCACGTTCCTGTCATCAGAATGAACAAGCCCTCGTCTGGATGAAATGAAGTTCCAAATAAAAAAAAAAAAATAGTTGCATCATGCCTCATGTTGCATTTTTCACATCAAACGACAATAATAATAATAATAATAATAATGATAATACTACTACTACTACTACTTCTACTACTACTACTAATAATAATAATAACAATAATAATAATAACAACAACAACAACAATAATAATAATAATAGCAATAAAATCGTTTACAATTTTCTTTACTTCCATAAAGAGTAAAGGACAGTAAAAGGAAGGATGTGTGGCTTCAGGCAGCCTGCAGACTCGACCCAGACTGTGGGACCCAGCCAGTCGTCTGTGGCAAACACCTAATCACAGCTTAGTTAATGATGTCACTGAGTGATAGCATGTGTGCCGAGTGTAGATTGAAGCAAATCCCAAAGGAGCCTTGGTGATGGTTTAACTAAAGTTGTTACTGTGGCCCAACAATAAAACAGCTGCTTTTAGAATGGAGTTTTGTTTAACCGTGTGTCCACTAGAAAGACCACTAGGAGCAGAGGGAATTTTAATGTTAATAATTCAGATAAATTGAGAAGACCTGCTTGCAAACAGCATAAAGGAACATAGGAAGTGGAGCTGAAATCTGTGTCTCTCTGCATGTCGTAACATATCACATAATAAGCACAAACAGCTATCAAGATAGAGACCATGGTTCCACTTTAGCACAGTGATGTAGTGAGTTTACAGTAACATCACATTGGACAGACCACCAGAATGGCAAAATAAAATGTCTTCATAACAGAAAAGGAGGCAGATGTCGGGAACACATCACCTGGAGATTCAATAAAGTAGTTGTATTTCTTTAATATATTCTATAACAACACCAATTGTTAGCATGACGCAAGGGCTAAGTATCCAGATGTGTCGCTCTCATATATGCTACTGCCACCATCACATCACATTCCCATCACAGCTCAGAGGTCACAGACTCCTCAGGGAATGTGTAATGACCAAGGTTTCAGAACGTGAAAAAGAAAATTCCTCATCATCTCTTTTGTAGCATTGCCTCTAAACAGAATTACATTCTGCATTTTCTAGTTTTACCTCCACGGGTATTTTCCTAGTTTTGTGAGAGCCCAATTTATTTAGTTCATTCCAACAGTCTTCAGATGTTCAATTTGGAAAGAGATGCCTCAGTTAAATATGCAATTCACAGCATGAAACATCTGATAAAATGTGGCTAGAGTTTTTCAGACTTCAGCTCCTCTCTGTGGTTTTCATCATTTCGTCTCAGGGATCTCTTTTCAGCTGCTGTTACATTACCACATGAAGGCTTCTCAGTTTACAATCGTTTTTTGAAACCTTTTCCTAAACCTGTGCTATACTTGTCCTTTGCACCTTATGTGCATCTTTGTATGTCAGTGTTTTCCAAAAATTCAGAGATCAAATTTAATGTGAGAACTAAATTTAGCAAACCACTCATCAAAGGCTTTTAAGATCTTCATTTTATATTATGTTTTTTCATGGTTTGATGTTATGCATGAAAAAAGAAGGTTGGTTTCATTTTGTCACATCTTCTGTTATATTTTTTGACGCTGGTTTCCACCTTTATTGCATCGTAAGGCAATACAGACACAGACAGGAAATAAAGGGAGAGACAGGAGAACGTGACATTCACGATGTTTGAATCTTATTGTCTTATTATACACACAGTTTTCCAGATCGCAACATAGTTTGATTTGTTGAGTCGCTGAAAGTATTTTCAAGATGTGGTTATGTTGTAGTACATTTTCATGCAATTGCTCTTGTGTGAAAAAACGATGATTTAACGTGAAATGTTAACATCTGTAAAAGCCGTATCTGTCATCCTAAGCTTGGTCTCTCAGTTAAATAATTTGGGGTAATGCCAGCGAAGAAAAAATATTTGAAAATGAAACCTCGTAGCTTAGTTCCCAAGTCCAGCCAATTAAAGAGCACATTCAGATAGTGATGAGTATTAACTTTTAACTGCCACGCAGGACAGTGTCCACATGATTCGAGGTGTCACTCTGGAAAAGAAGAAGAAGTGTGTGGGAGACATTCAAAGAGGCAGCAGTGTGCATCTGGGTGAGATGTTCGGGCACAGTGGATTAGAATAACTTTCAGCAGGACCAGTTCAGTGGAGGCACATGCCTGACTGACTAAACATCAAACTGAAGCAGCTACTTGTGCAGGTTTCTGTGGAAAGCCTTGATGTTTGGAGCAGCCTTGCATATGCAGTCGATCACGTGCAGCCACCACAGATCAAGGCAGGAACCTGTCCACCCTACATGGACATCTCATTATTGTCAAGCTGCTTCCTTTCTCATTTTGGGCTGACATTTGTCCTGAAAGGTGCCTCATAGACTTCTGTCCCTGTCACCAAGAATGTCCCGCGGTGTCATGGTGGCCGCAGCACGGCTCCACGTCAATCTGCTTCATTAGCCTAGCAGTTGGCAAAGCCCAGCTGCTAGGTGCTGCTCCAATCAAATGTCTGAAGAAGCCTGAAGAATACTGAGACCTCTCACGCTGACCTTTGGTCACCATGACGATGGATGGTGCAGATACCCATCTAGTATTCCACCCTGCCAAACCCTCAGCCTCTCCGTGACAAGATCAATTCTCACAGACTCATTCTCATTTTTAAGCAAAATATGTCAAACATTTGCTGGTTCCAGCTTTTTAAATGTGAGGATTTGCTGCTTTTCTTTGTCATTTCTGAAGAGTCTTTCGGTTTTAGACCGTTGGTTGAAAGAAAAAAACTCACTTTCACTTTGGGCTCTGGGAAACTGTGATGAGCATTTTTCACAACTTTTAAATATAGACTAAACAGTTAATTAATTAGTCATGAAAATAATTGGCAGATGAACTGATAATAAAAGTGATTGTTGCAGCCCTAATATTAGACATCTGTCCTTCACAGCCCAAACTGCTCTCAGTGGTGGCAAATCTTTCCCACACATCAAGTGGCATTAAAACTCCAAAACCAGCTAACAGGCACAAAGCAATGACACATGTTGACCTCACAAAGCTGTGACAGCTAACATAGAAGTACATCCTTTTTAACTGACACGTCCAGCCGACAGAGCAGCAACAGCATTCATTCAGCTCATCATGGAGCTGTGTTTCTGACCACCTCAGCAAAGTAACTGTAATATTTACTCGCCTATTAGCTCTCTCTTGGTCTAAACTCCTGGGGAAAAATATCTGGCCATTTACCTGCTGGCTGGTGTTGAGCAGATTTTCACTACAGAGCTCTGTCTCTGATAACGTCTGCCTGCTGCTGCTGCTGGAAACTCATGAACAGTTCCAGCATTCTTACGTTATATAAAAAGAAGTACTGAAGTTAAATGTGCTCTTTAGAGGTGATGAACAGCGAGTGTATCGTTCAGTGTTGGATCTTCTCACTCTCTGGAAGAAAGCATGTAAGCACATCAGCCAACATGCTGGACCATTCCTCTAAGAACAGATATTAAATAGCAGAGCGACAATCTGTTCAGAGAAAGCAGTACTCACAAATGATACATGTACCTCAACATCACCTCCAGCTCTGACACATTCAAACTGATGCCATTGCAGGATTTCTGCCCCATCAAGTCTACTCTCTGTTGGCATTAATAATATATTGCATATATACATTTTTTAAAATAATTTATTTAGCAGTCGTTCATATTTACTTCATACTGTCTGCTTTCTGAAGCTTCACCTGTTCAACGCAGATTTTCCATCAGTCCAAATCCTATAGCTGAGAAAGCATTTTCCTATGTTGCATAACAGCATCACGTCTGCTGCTACTTGCTTCAATGTTACATTTAAACTGCAGTATATGATGTTTACACAGTGCTTTTTATGTCTTGATCTCAGCATGACATCAAGCTTTCTAGATGTCGTGTTTTTTTTGCCACCCTGGCACGGTGGCATGGCACAGCATCGTCAGATGGTCCACCATTTTGTTTGCTTCACTGTTAGTGAGTATTTTACAGTTTCATCCTTCTTTTGATTAAAATGTGACATTATTTTAAAAGTGTTTTATGTTAATAAAAGTAATTTGAAGACTCTCACTCAGAGACAACAGAAATCAGAGATACACCTAGAGATACACCTTTTTGAGTTAAGCAGGAAATTACTGAACTTGGATAACTTACATTGTCTAAACTCATTAAATGACAACAAAACCCCAATAAAAAAAAGAGATGAATTCCGACTTTCAAGTTCATTATGTGATGAAAGTGGAGGACCAAAAAATGCTCATATGAATCATTCTTGCAATGATTATTTGCATCTCGGAGACAATGACAAATTACATCGTGAAGATCGAAGCGCTGCATCAAATAAGCACTCATATCTGGCCCCTCTTCTAAACAAGTGTGAATTATCAAAGTAGATATAATATAAATCATGTGATGTCTGATATGTACAGTTTGAAACAGGATGCCTGAGTATCCATCACATCTTGATGCCTGATCCTGGTCAGGTGTGTTGGACATGTTCCTCCACACAGCTGTTCTGAATAGAGCAGTGATAACACATGAACACTTACATGAATACCAGCGATACATTAAACTCCAGTGCTTGCTCTACATGCTGTATGATAGAGATTATGCTTCTGACCAGTTGGTTAGGCAACAACTAGAATTTTTTTTTAAACTTTTTGATCCATCTTACTTCTGTAATGCAGGGAAGGCTGAAATATCCCAGAGGACATGATGACCTTGGTGTCCTGCAGCTGTGGTCTGTTTGTGTTGCTGCCCACTTTTATACATGCATCTTGTATGATGGATAGATAACGGAAAAAAACATTTAAGAATCACCTTAAATCTAATTGATTTACAGCTATGACAAAAACCCTGACATGCTTATCTTTCTGACAGTTTATCTTACATATTTACCCAGAATGCCTCTGAAAGCAGAGGTAGCACTTACATGTCGCTGCGCTTGTGATTTAATAGCAATATACTGCTCAGGAGAAATCTGTTTGCATTTTCAGATAATCAATTTGACAGAGACAAAATGAACAGATTGATTTAAGCCAGTGAGCAGCCAGACAACACTGCACTGAGAAACTTCATCCATCAATGGGCACAATTGCTTTCTTTGGCGTATCGCAGGCAAGACATACTCCATCACCTTGTAGAGAGAGAGCAGTCACACTATCAAGTGCAGGCGGGTGCACCAACACCACACGGCCTGATACAGAGTGCACAGGCAAAGCAATATCTGACTCATTCATTACGTCAGACATTAGAAAGATTAACATACCAACATGGAAATGCAGCCATTAAAACTAGTCTGCTTTGTATGGTGAAACCAACACATGGGGCTGATATGGGGCCTGTTATTTTACCATATCTCCAATGTTAGTGTTGGTGTGTGGAGAAACTACTCTGGACTGAACATTTACAGTTGTGAATTCTCAACATATTGACCCTTAGTCTCTGCTTTGATTTATGGTTACATGTTATTAACAAATGCAATAAATGAGAAATTAATAATGACTATGTGATGTGTAATCCGAACCGAATAATTGCAGGAAACGGGTCTTTTAACTGGCAATTGGAAATGATTATTCCGTTTGGCGATAGTAAAGAGAGAATGTGATTTCAGATAACGACCACAGCTGCAGCAGATGAAGGATTTTTTTCCTACTTTCTTTGCAGCTTAGTTTCAGACAGAAATCATCAGGAGGATCCCAAGCTATTGCTCCATCTCTGGCACCTCAAGGCCTTCCGGCAGGATTTTTTTTGGGGGTCCTCGGACGCCCACTATTGTAGGAGTGCAGAAATCTTTGAGACAAACAATGGCAGAAGAATAGTTCTGCCAGACAGAGGAACACTGACCTGATGGCCAGGTCTAGGAGATGTCAGTGTGACACCTCTACAGCTGAGGTGCCTGGATCAAGGGAGGCCCAGGGTAAAGTTTTATTCAGACCAAATTGGAATTTTCCAAATTTATTTTTGGACTTTCAATCGAGCCTCATCTTCAGGTCAAAACATCAGTCAGTCTAATACTAACCAATGACTAAGATTAAATTTCATCAGCCAAAGCTCTACCTTTTGTTTATTATGAATTAGCAAGTATGAACATGCTTAGATTTTAAACCATGGCAGTGAACACATTAAACAATGCTAAACCTGCTAAACATTAGCATGCTGATTTAGTCATTGTGGACATGCCGAGTAAACCTAAATTTTTCCGATTTGAATGCAACACGTTCCAGACACCATGTCTGGAATAGGTGCTAAAAGTGTAACAAGTTCGCATAAAAAATGCTATGTTGAAAGATTAACTCAGGCTAACTGGATTCATTTGAGTGAATCAAAAGCGTCTCTGCTCTTGCCATAATGTGGGATTTATTCTGAATTAATGATTGAATTCTCATATATAGAACATTTAGGCCACCTGTAAGTTGGATAACCATATGGTTATATGGGTTTGTATTGGTCTTACAGGCTTTGCTTTGAGCTTTTACATGTTGAAATGTGGTGATGACAATAAAATGCAAAAGTTGTAACAATTTCTTCCTCTCATGAGCTGTCATGAACTGTCAGAATGCAACTAACATGGGCCTAAATACAATCAAAGCGTCAAAAAGAGGCAAAGCGTCACTGGTGCTGCAGGTTCCAGTAATGTAATCAAAAGCTAGATGGAACCATTGACTGGAACCTATAGTCAGCATTGTGATCACCTGGTCTTTTGACCATGGAAGGTTTATGCTTTTGAACAGTGTGACAACATTGTTTTTATATGCCCTCGGCTTTAAACCAACACCCATAGACTTGTGATAAAAAAAAAAACTTAATAAATGAAACATACGTCCAAGTGCTCACAAATGCTGTGAATCACATGCTACGGCCTTCACTAGAGCTCAACCCATCTGGAAACTTGTGAGAGCTGGGGTGTATTTTAGAGGAATACCTTTCGAAAGAGTGCTGTTCATCCCTCCAGGAGAGCTCCACACAGTTAGTGCGTCTGTGACACTCTGTGTGTTGCTCCTTCTCTTAATCTGTCACCTTTCTCTATATAAACTGAAGTAAAAAAAAAGAAGATAACAAACACATCCAGTTTTACTTTCCCCAAGAATATTGCAAACTTTCATGTTTTTGATACTGAGACGAGAAGATGCACATTATGACATTTGAGTTCATTATGAATATGATTTGGGTCTCCTCCTGTCTGGCTCAGTGGGTGGCAGATACAAATATCAGAAAATCTTCATTCACATCCAGTCACCACCAGTCACTTTCATAAAGACATTTTTAAAAAACAGCTAATATCAGCCATTGATGACGTCGCTTGTCTGAGGCACACATAGCGATATATAAACAAAAAAAAGAATAAGCCCACAGGTGAGCAAAAAGGTTCATGAGGTGAGAGTGCAACTGAAATGAAAGACAAACTGATTGAACTGTGGCAAGAGAATGAATCATTATATGGAAGACCTACTGCACAGATAGATTTCTGTTTGGAAAAGAAGCTGCATATAAACAGTGCAAGCTGTTGGTTGCCATCCATGTTTTTTTGGCATGATAACACAGGAGTTGGCTTTCTCGCAGGATCTGTGGGATCCACCCATAGACTGTATAAAGATCCACCAGAACTCCAGTCCTGACTGACCACTGCTTCCATGTGCTGTCTAGTATTGTGAGATTTTTGTAATTCTTGGCTGTCAAAAACTCAAAAAACTGTGCAAGTTGGTTGAAACAATCTTAATGTGAGCTTTGTCCAGTTTTTGTAGTTTTCAGCTTGTCTCCAGGTTTGTCCCAACATAAGTAGCCTGCATATACATGGGTCTGCTGCTGGTTGAAGCACGGACAGTCAGGGACAGACTGACATGACCCCACTCACACCCAAGGCCTTCTGTGCATAGTGTATGTCAAAGTGCTCATTTTGATTTAACAGCACATATTTAACAAAGATATTTAAAGTCTTGAAAGTAGACTTTGATACAATTCCCCCACAGGACAAGGCCAGAAGATTAAGCAATAATGCACGACCTTTCTTTTCAATTTCTTCTCCAATTTGCTATTAATCAAAGTACCAAGATCAGCTGCATGCAGTGAATTTAGGGGCCCTATCTTGGGCAAAAATGCAACTGTTTGCTCACCCTTTCCTGTCTCAGTAATGTTTCATTCAAGTTCTAATTTTCCTTATTTGAGACATGCAACTAGGAGACACTTCAACCCTAATGAATGAGGTCCAAAACTACCCATTTAGAAAAGCTATGGCACAGACATGAAAATCACTGTCCTTATGGTGCAGATCCCTATGAACTGATGGTCTTGATGCCTTCGGTTCTAAGTTTGTCGGGTGGTATCTGCTTGCAGGTCCAGTTGAGCTTATGTTAATGTTGCATTTTTGAGACTGTGTGTGTGCTAAAGACATCCATGTTTCTATAATGGACAAATAGGCAAACCTTTCAATGATAAAGTTATTTTATATTGATGACAAAGACAATAGTTTGTAGTTAGCACTGCTAGCGTGTAGCCTCTACTGCTCTGGTAGCATTTTGAGCACAAACATTTATCCAGTCTACATGGTATGGGTTTGTTTTCTCTTTACTGAAGTGCTGTGTTGTGCAGCTGAGCAGAATATGCATTAGTTGTCTATCACAAAAACATCCATTTCAACCGATTATTTGGCCCTCAGATATGTACACTCCTCCTGCAACGCCTTTGAGTGACAAAACACAAGACAAAATTTATTTTAGATTATTAATGTTTCATGTAGCAACTGTCATGCATCAGTTGTCACAGAGAGTCTCCATCTGCATAAAAAAAAATACCCCTGCCAATTAGACAGACAACTGGCATTCCTCCCTGCAGCTATCACTGTGAAACCACACTCCTTCCAAACACAGAAAACATTTGAATTTGTCCACGATATGAAAACCATTTCTCTTGTATCACAGGCTTATGAAATATAAAATACTGAAGTGGGAATAGATATGGGATTAAACTTGAAAGAAATCCTTTCCTCAACATCACTGGAAAAAGGCAATATTATGACAGTTTTGAATTGTATATTTTTCATAGCTACACTGATACATATTTCACTGTCCTCTAGACATGTGTCATTAGTGATGCTGTCAAGATGTAATGAATGATTTTCGTCAATTTAACTTGAAGTTGAACAGCATGGGTGTGTGTGTCTATTTAGTGCAATAACCCTGCACCCCAAATGTTAAAACATTGAGATGTGTTCTCATGGGGCTGTTAGCTTTTACCTGATGCAAGTATAACTCACTTTGAGAACAATATTGTTCTTCCAAAAGCCAATTCCAGTGTCATAAATGTTTAAAGGAGCGGAAAATGAACCAATTTCTGTTGCTTCTTGATGCACAGTATACTGTGTACAGTACTAACACAAACTGAGGACTGACACCTGCTGCTGTCAGCCACTGGAAAGACTTACTACACATTACTGCCTTTGGAGGTTGATATCAGTCGATATTCATTATCAGCATGTCCATAGAGGGTGCTATAGTGGGATCTCATATAAACTCTTAAGCTTAAAGCAGAGCTGGTGTGAGCAGGATTCCTGGCTTCTGAAGATGCAAATTTTTCATTTGTGGTCAGCAGTTTCTAGTAAATTAGATAGTTTATTGGCTTAAATATCACAATACAAATGTATAACTTTACATTATCAATTAAAAACATTAGTTCCAAACAATATTCCACATATAGTACAATTCTGTTAACACATTAAAAAAAGAATTTACCTATCGTATGCAGCATAGCTAAGACTCTCTGATGTGTGTCTGTAAACACTGAACAAGACCTGACCTCCTTTTTCTTGGGACATAATAGTACACATCCTTCATTCTGTACCCCAGTGTCACATGTGTACAGGCGTTGTTCAGGTGGTGTATGACTCCAACTTCCTAATTCAACCTTTGTGTTGAACCTTGTAAGTCTAATTCTCCAGTTAACTTCAATATAGGCTCTCACATCCTATATGGATCTCAATGCTTGTACCTTCATAATCATCTCATCTTGAACAGTTCGGACATAAACCTTCACTTTCAGCACTTGTAGAAGATTCGAGTCCATGACATGATGCTTATGTGTGGTCAATTTCACCACACAACCTGGTGGATCATAAAGCACATGTGACCAGTAGTAAATGTCCCTTCTGGGTCACCATGGGCTTTGACAGCAGTCAGCTCCTCCCACTAATCAGTCAGTAATAGATATAAGCTGACAGACAAGGTGTTGGTCCCTTCTTTGCTACTCCTCTCCTCCTTGGTCTGCAGGTGACAGATTGCCACGTGTGCTGTGGTAAGGATTTTATCAGTTAATGTTTTATGTGTGTTGCTTACCCTCTGTCTGATACATCCCAGGTCCTGTTCCCTGGCTACCACCCGTGTCCACAGGCTGACTTTCAATGTCGAGTATGGTGTCAGAAGAGGTGAAATGTCAGCATTATTTGTTCACATATATTAGTGCTCCCTGACTACAGCTGCACCCAGCCGTCCTGTAGTGCTCCTGCTTGTGTTTAAAATGGTTTAGATAAATTAAAGTTTGCTTTACTTTCCTTGTACTGCACACTGTAATAAAAACTGATCTTGAGGGAAGCCCTTTGTCTCTGACCATTATTCGACCGATGATTTTGAGGGATCTGTGGCCTTTGGGATGGTTTAGGTGAACCTTGATGTGGCTCTGGTCACACATAACAAGCCAGTGCTTCAGTTTACATAGGTGTACTGAAGGAAGCCCTGCCTCTAATGAACAGCTCAAGTTGGGTGTAGAGGAGCTTTTACAGTAGCCATGTTGAGAGTTTCAATGGATCGAAGAGCCTTCAAGCTTGATATGCATAAAAAATATCAAAGGGGTGACAGTCTCACAGACTTGTTTTTTTTTTTAATGCTAAACAGCACATTTTTTTTAAGCAAAAGACAAAAAATCAGTCTGCTAAAGTGTTTTGCGTTCTCCATTTCAGTGAGATCAGCGCACCTCCATTAGTTACATACAATGCCTCAAAGATCAAAATGCCTAACTGCAAAAGAGCCAGTCACTTTTTTATTGATCTTCATCAGCCATGATTATTATAAACTTAGTTCTGTCCTCACTTACCAAAGAACTACATAATAAGCTTCAAGGAATTCATGTTTTTTAATGAACTTTTCTCTCGATGTTGCTTAATGACAGTGTCAAACATTAGTATTAATAGATTAGGCCATTTTAGGAAACCATTTTCTCACATCTATAAACTCTATAAATTTACCTTGTGACACACAATGCTTTGCTTTACAGAAGTTTATATACACAATGTACAATTTAACCTTCTGTCTCAACAATACAAGCAGCCTCAGTGTGGTCAATGCAGCCTCTCTGGGGTGCATTCTAACTACACCTATACCTGCCCATCACTGCAGTCCTTGATACTTTGTCACTGAGGTGGGAGTCTGAAGGCAAATCTGCTTGAAGCAGAACTTGGGACTAATTGGCTTTGGACTGTAAAACCATACAACGTATCAGCAAAATGTTTTTTTTTTTTTTTTTTACTAAGACAAGGTCAACAGACACCGGAGCATGATCACTTTGGAGGGGAGTATCTTGAGTAACTCTAAAATCTGCCAATATAAAAAGCTGATATAAGGTGTAGATATCAAATTGAATCAATTTAAGATAAGATAAGATAAGCCTTTATTCATCCCACAGTGGGGAAATTCACATTTCAGTTTACATCCCGTCCGAACAGGAGAAACTTGCGGGTCAACCTCAGAGGCGCCCCTTTTCCTCAGAGGCGCCCCTTTTAATTTCACATATCTATTTCTTTTTCTTGCAATATATGAAGATGCTGGCGAATGGAATTGTGTGTTATTAACATATATAATATTTGTATGTTAATGATCATCATCTCAACCTTGTACTCATGTGTCCTTCCTTCATAGTCACGAGCACAGTCATGTGTCTTAGCCTGATTTTCTATAAATGCTGCAGTATAGAAAAATGGTGTGTGTAAAGCCCACCAAGCTGGATAAGTATAAAACTGGAACTTGACCCGTCCCTTGCCTGATTTGTCTAAAAATGAGAATCTGTTATTTTTGAAAAGAACCACCTCTCTTCCTCTTTTGCAGTATGAACATCTTTGGCCATGATGCAGTTAGGTTCTTCTCATCACTGTCAGCACCACTACATCACAACTCTGCGTTTTCTATTGCTGTTCCAAAAGCCTAAGTGATATCGTAGTGACCCTTTCTTGCCTATCAATCAAGGGCACCTGGTGGCTGATGGTGAGGATGTTTCGACGCGTGCAAATAACGTGTCCACTCCGCTGCTTTCATCCTCTGTTCAATGTGCCGTTTGTTGCTGACAGTATGTTTCCAGTTTCCAGTATCTTTCTGCTTACCATTGCAGATGTACAATTTCCAGTTCATAACGCAAACAACATAATAATAAGCCATTCCAATACTAGACAGCAGAACCAGGACACGTGTTGACACGGTCTAAAACGGTTTGCTTCTCATCAGTCCCACCTGAGTGCCTCACCTGGCTGCTTAAATCACCTCTCGAATGGTTCGCAGCAGGGATGCCCCCAGTGGTGGGAAGCCCACAGTACAAATAGACAAACAAAAAATAAAAAGGAAACCAATGCTCACAATTGTGCATCCAGGATTTTCAGGAGCTTTTCTTTCAGTGTTTGCACATTCTTGCAGCATCTGACTTTCAAATGCTGGATATTTGCAAATGAAATCGCCTCACTAATAAGTCCCAACCCTGGTCCTAGCAAGAAAAACCTTTGGCATAGATTAAGAACACGTAAATAAAGAGCTGGACCAGGGTTGTCTGAACATTTTATACTAGGAGCAAAAAGCAAAGGCTATAGTCCTGTGCCATGAGCCTTTTAATTTAATCTGAGTGAGACTGAAGCACACTTGAAACTGCACTAAGATGATTTTATGGCAATCAAATGTCACTCAGAGAACACTCCTTTTGGGAACAATGATGCTGGGTCTGGGAGCGAAGAGTTGCGGTCAGGTCCGGTGGAAGTCTTGTTGTCTTGTGGTCTAGTCCATCTAGGACTGCCGTCTGCTGTTGTTCAGTGTCAGAAGAGAAAAGATTTGCTCACATATGGATGTGCTAAAATGCAACTTCTGAAGTGCCCATCGTCAATCCCCACTGAGCCCCATAAGCTAAAGTTTACAGCAGAGATAAACATTAGCCTGTAGCTAATTTCTACTTCATGACAGTTGTACAGGGCTGGATTGTGCGTGTGGTTACTGTCCTAGAAGCCTGTGCTCCAGTTTGTGGATTGGGGTGTGGTTCTGCTCGTTGGCTGGGGGTCGACTGTGTGTATGTGCTATTGTCCCCAGGGTTTCTCTCAGCTCTCACAGGACAAGAGCAATTCTGTGTTTTAGTAAGAAAAGGTAATGTGCAACGGGCTAACAGGATGGTCAGGCAGGCAAAGGTCAAAACACACAGATCCAATGAGGAATAAGCAAGAATAAACAGCCGAGGTAAAACAGAACAAGAACATGAGGAATGAACAGGAGGAGAGGCTGGAAGGCTTGACACAAGGGACAAGGACAAACTGGCAGAGTGAGGGAAATACACACACTAAATACACAAGGAACTAAGACTGTGTGCAAATACAATAAGATGTGTGAAGCTTCCACGAATGAATGTCACATTTCAGCATGGTTTCAAATAACTTTCACCTCTGTGTTGTTATCCGTTGAGCTGGAGTTGGTTTTTCAGGCTATATGATAATAAAACATTAGCCATGAATCCAAACTTTAATATTTACTATTAAGATTATTTTTAGGAGTATTGCAGTCCAGATTTCTTCCATCCCCGCTGCCAGTGGAAACTTCAGAGAAAACACACGTTGGGTTTGAATCAGGTGTAATCCTGTCGCAGCAACAGAGGAAGGCTTGAGAACATGCTCGTGTTCTTCTCAACAGAAACGGATTCTGGAAAGGAATGCTGGATCAGTGAGGTGAGCACAGCCACACATTTCTTCAGTTATGTCTCTGCCCTATTAATATATTTGACTGTTACATGTGTGAATTTGTCTGTAAACAGCAGCAGTTTCCTTTGGCCATGTGCTGTTTGTGCTGTGCAGCTCTGCAGCTCCACTCAGTCTCCATGAATGCAGTGATGCATCTAACCTTCATTTGACTGGAGGATTTGCTGCCTGCCAACAGCCTCATGAAAGGGTATTGTCACTGACTGATATTCTGCGCTGTTTGGAACCGAGTCCATTGTTACGTCAATACAAGGGTATCTTTGAAGGACTGATCTGTGTTCTCACTCCTTCATCAAAACAACACTTGTGCCTTGAGGTGAACGTAATTACACAAAGAAATATCGACAAAGGAGCAGAGAATATGTACCAGTGTGTACCAATATGTTCTCAGGGCTGGCGTTAGGCTTATTCTCACAGCTTTCACCCAGGCAAGGATATTTGTGGAAATTTCAAATAGTGGCTATTCCTAGAGAAACATTAAGCTCTGGTTGCCATAATGGTGAGAGGATAATCACAGGGTGACATGCTGTGTTCTTGTCAGAGGGATTCCGCAGCAGTGTGTGGCTAATTCAAACTCTCACAGGGGCCCTATATAACACGAGTCAACGGAATAAGAAGAGAAATAGACAAGTGGCAAAGAGCAGCATTATAGGGACTGAGGGAGGGAGAGTGAAGGACAGGAGAATGAAGACGCTTTTGCCCCTGCTTACAAACATAAAAATAAAAGCTTTTTATCATATTTCTTTAAACTGAAAACGCTCATGGATTTAAGGCAGCGCTGAGATCTCGACATTTGTTAAGAGGAGCGTGTCAGGGTCTCGATGGCCGCAGTGCAGAGACATGTTTTTTTAAGACTTATTTTTTTATGACTTATTCTAAAATATTTGTTTAGTTCAAAATAGTTTTGTTTTACTTCGCCTGCTGCCTCCGTTGCTTTATTGTGAGCTGTTCTCTCTAAGCACACCTTGGATCAGTCACACTACTCTTTCTTTCAGGATGAAAATGACAAAAATAAAGTTTGCATTGATTTGCTTGCGACTGCTGTCAATAAATGTTTCCCCTTAAATTTACCAAGGTGGTTCCACATTCCTATTGATCATATGTTTTTGTTGACTTCTCTCCACTAGAGGCAGACATTCTTCCTTGTGCTGTTTCCCCCACTATTTCTGTCACAATCTCCTCCACAGTTCTCCTGTTCCACCACTCTCTGATCCTCCACAGTGCTCACCTGTGTCCATCTGATGTCCGTGGACTTTTCCTCCTTCTCTCAGCAGCTGACTGCCCCACCCATACACACACCTGTTTCCACTTCCCATCAGCCCTGCAGCCACCTGAGCTTCCCCACCCATCTCCCAATCACACCTCACTCCATCTTCCTGTGGGATGTCATGTCTTCTCTTTCTGGCCTCGTGCCTGTTATCTGTACTCTGTTCATCTGAAAACCTGACACCAGCCCGTTTGGGCTTTTTTACCTAATTATTGGAATGTGGACTCTTGTCTGCTCCTTTCACTTATATTTATGTACCTCCGTCTTTTGTATATTAAATCAGCAAACTGCACTATTTGCCTCCTTCCTCTGCATTCCTGTTATCATATGTGCAATTTCAGCCAATGTCCTGTCATTTCATCTGTATTGAAGGCTACATGCTATTTGCTAGCAGAGGAAATAATGAACAATTGGGCAATATGAGAGCATCAAGTGATAAAAAATAATTTTGTATGTCCACACAAATACTTGTCTTTTGCACACATGGTCCACACCTGGTGCACATACAAGAAGAACCTGTCTGTACATGATATGGATCATCTTAGACAGAGGTCAAGTCCTCAGTATTGTTTCCTGGACTAAATATTTTTGCTGAGTTAATGTTATACTATTGCACACAAATTACATATGATGGATTTATGAAGGCTGATTCACTTTATTTCTATTGTATTTAAATATCAGAATCCCAACTCGGGGTACTGTTGCACGCTTTAGCTTTAGCTTGAGTCGATCACGAGTGAATCACTGATTTACTTTTGTTTTTTTGTTTTTTTACCTCAGTATATTTAAATTTGACCGTGGTGGTAAACTAAAAAAATACATTAATTAATTGCGGAGAGTAGCATTTAGACCAACCTGATCTGAGATGAAATTCAGAAAATAAAGCGAACACTGAAATGAATAACTAGTACAGATAAATAAAATTAATAATCGATAGTGTTGCACGGGAGTAATTTGGACATGATTTTACAATCCTGGCAATGGCCCTGAGAGAGATGTCTTTAGCTTCATGAGTTTATTTATATTTCATGTGGCTTTTTTACTCATGAACTTGGCCTTTCAGGAAGCTCTTGAGCAGCACAGGCCCTGCTTGTGTACACGAAGGTCTTCTTGTGATTGGCGAGGTCTACAAACTGATTGACCAGAACAATCCTCCCATTTTGCCCCCCCCCGCCCCCCTGCCCCCCCGCCCTGGCTATATCTCATCTCTGCCTCTTCACAGCACGGCCCTGAATTAAACATGGCTTCATATAATGTAACAGGCAATTGCTGAGGCCGGTCGATGGGCTTTTAATCCCTTTCCTGCTCTCCTCTCATCCCCAGTTTTAGTCTTGCAGCTAAATACATTGTGGCTCTCATCTCGGTGTCCTTCAAGCCCCCTGTCTCAGCTGCGCACCACTTTGGCTGGCTAAACGCTTTCTTTCTCTCATTCTCCCCTGGCCTCGGCCTCTCTCTCTGCAGTGCTGGGTGTCATCCTGTTCTCCTGAGGCAGCGGCTTTGTTGTCGCTGTTATTCCGCCCGTGTGTCTGTGTTATGAGCTGCACATAGCATGTAGTTAAAAGCACACATCAGACTGAAATACAGCGTGGCTGTGCTCTCTCTTGACCTGCAGTCTGCATGCTTCCTAAACTCCTGTGTTTATTTGGAAAGAGTCTCTACCTGACTCACCGCTTCGGCAAACCAAACCCCCTGGCCTTTCTTTTTATATCAAAGTTAGAATAAATAAACATCATTTCCCTGGTGCATGTTGGGAAATGTTAGAAGCAGATGCTGCATTTTCTCAGTGTAGCAGAAGCTAATAACTTCCTGCTTACCAAGTAGGTCACTGAAAAGGTCTCTGTCAACCTTTTCACTTAATGAAAACACTCCATAAAGCCGTTCACACTGAAACATGTTGTGGTAGTCACTGATGTACTGCATGCAGTCCATAGCATGCTTTGTGCAGATACATGAGAATTAACATATACATACTTTAAAGCTATTTGGTTCTAGATCTTCAGTTTTTATAATCTCAAGCAACAGTCTAAGTTAAAGTTCCATGGATATATATTAAAAAAAACCTGGATATTGGACTCAAAGATTGAATGAAAATTGCTCATTGAGTGCACAGGCCAAAAAATATTCTTGCTTACAACTTTGGTTCTGTGTGGTGCAGCCCAATGCACATACACACTACTGTTCAGTATTAGTTAACTTTATACTAGGATGATGTTACACACGTTATTGCTTATCTAGGCATCTGGGAAAGTTTCACAAATTTGAAATTAAAAAATACTAAAACAAAGTAGTAACTGACCTTGTTTGCAGTTGATGCTGCCCTGTTAACTGTTTTACAGACATCCCATGTATAATGGTGGTCTTTGGGGGAAATGCTTTCTTTGGCCACAGGGGATTTATTTTGGTTTTGCAGTAGCCACTGGGACTAAAGCCAAATTAAGCAGAAATTAATTTCTTGTATGGGATCATAGTTCGTGGTCTAATCAAACCTGTTTTAAAAGATGGTATTAACTTGTTAGGTTTATCGTATTAAAGTAAAATACACAAATCAGGTATTAACAGTATTATGCAAATTATAATACAAAAATTGTTACATTTGATAGTTTCTATTATGGCTAAATGCTTTGATCTGTTTCATTGGTTTTTTAAAGGTATAGCTATGATTTGAAAATCAAACAGAAGTCATTACTTATGCAGAGAAACGTACTTGTGGTCAAATGTAACCACTTTTAAGAGCAATTCGGTCCGGGTTCGTTGTTAATAGCATCCGTTTGTCACGTGCGTACGTGACGTCAGTATAATGCGCCCACTAGTTTTAATCGCAGTTTAAATTCTTATCGCTGGTCGTTTCCTATATTAATAAGATTTATTATTCAATACCCTTAATATATATGTTTTTTGTCAGGTTTATCTTGTTAAATAAAATTACGCAAATCACGTAATCTTTTTTTTTTTTTAAACTTTATTTACTGTTCATCATTACACGGTTTTCAACACGTGAACAATGCTGTGGGCTTGAGGTGTAGTAATGCATTCATATGCAAAGGAATACAATTAATGTATGATATGATATTAATATGATATGATGCCAATGATAATGATAATAATAAATAAATCACATAACCAGTTTTAAGAGCAACTCGGTCTGTGACGCACATCAACTTCCTTCCGGTTCGTTGTTGATAGCGTCTGTAGTTACCACCTTAGCAACAACAAAAACCGTATTGTCTATACACTTTCCTTGAGAGACCCGAAAGATTGTACGTCGAAACGAAAAAACTACAGATCGTATACATAAACCGAATGGATACTATGAAAATAAAGTGTACATTTGTCGCTAGAAAAGTTATCAAAACGAAGCTAAAGCCACAAATTATCTTAAAATATAGCAATTTCCACCGAAAATAGAAAGGATGTCCGCCATGTTTTTTGTTCACCCGAGGGAGAAACTCGGCGGTCACGTGACCTAAAGTATGCAAGCAGAAAACACTGGGCAGATGAAACGTTCACACCTTACAATTTCAGATCCGATATGTTGGACTCATACGTTTTCGTGCTGTGGACAAATGTAGGTATTACACAATGAGACTGGGTTGACTGGGACAAACTAGCAGCAAGGCTGAGTGGCAGCAGAAGTTGACCTGCTCTATGAAGAGTGTGTGGATGTAGTCTGTATGTTGTACTGATGAATGAACAACAACACAACTGTCGAATCACATCTGTGATGTGAAGTAATCAAAACTGTTCTTATTTTAGCAGAAAGTTGTATGTTAAAGCAAGGCCCCCCTCACTCCGGATAAGAAACTGAAATGAAACATGGGGTTGCAGGGTCTTTAAAGAAAGTTTAAATGTACTAGATAGGAAATGTCCTTTAATATTGGTAGTGTAAAAATCAACTTTACGATACTTTATCCTTGTGTATACATCACAATATGTTGCTAAGTCCTCTTTGTTTATTCGGTGCAGAAACTTGCAGTTTACATGTTGAAACATGTTGATTCAGTGCTATTGGCATGTTAGGCACTGTCATTCACTGGAGATCTACTACTGGCCAAACTGGTGGATTGAGCTTTAAATAATAATTTCAAAACAAGGCTAATTATAAAAATCAATGGGAAATCCCCAAGTGTGAAAAAATGTTGCATCTTCATATGAATTGATTTGTGTATGTATGTGTACGTTATTAGTTAGACAGTGTGCTCCACCTTATGCATGCATTTATTTGGATGGTTCAGTGTGGACACATGCCTTACCAAGCTGATTGACTGTTTGTTATATGTCCTTATTCAAGACAGAAAAAAAACCAAACTTAAAAAAAGCTTTAACTTGACCCAAAATGTTTTTGTTGAATTGGTCACAAGTTATTATATACGATAACTTCCACATTTACCGGTCAAACCTTTCCATCATGTTTATTCATAATGTTATCAGTGATAGTAAAGTCTTTGTCTGCATGTCCATGTTCGAAGTTGAGAATAGACATAACACTACATGGACATACAGAGTACCATTTTGTGTTGGTCAACTTTTGCATGTCATTTGATATGTTCACCACATTACTCTAGACCCAAGATGGCGCTGCAGTCAGTAGCCTTGGTACTGTGCTCTCTGGTAGTTTCTCCTGTTTTTTGTCTTTAGCTCTCCTTCTCTGATCACATTCCCCGGGGAGGAACTTCAACATCACACAATCCACTGGTCAAAACTTCTTCCTGTTTTTCACTGAGCTTCTGGTTGGAGGAGCAGGAGCTCTCTATGGGATCAGTAGGAGAGACACAGATAGAGGAAGTCAGACTGGGGCGCTCATTAAGCTGAGACAGTGGGGATGTTGAACCTTCATCTGGTGAATGTTTGCTCTCTGGCCGACAACATGGATGAACTCATACACTCATTTAGAGACTATTGTCATAGACCAGTGATCCTCACTATTTTTTTCACAAGAGCCACATAGGCAGAGCAAAATCAAGGGAAGAGCCACTTTACAACAACATACCAAGTCACTTTTGCAAATGGACATTCCACAAAAAAAGAAACAACACAGCCAATACATTTTCAATTAACACTATATTTACCTTGTACTGCGATGAGCGGAAGCTGGCATGCCTGTCCTTGACTTTCTTTATGTTGTATTTGTAGTTTGTTGCAAACACAGTGAGGCATTCAAGATGAGCATGGGTCAGTCTGTTTCTCTCCTTTGTTTTCTCTGCTTCGTACCTTTAGTTTTTTACTGGGAACACCTGACGTTTGCCTGCTCGTCCTCTCTCCGTCGTCCTCATGTTGACTTCCATTTGCTGCTTCCTCAGACTGTTTTTCCTCACTATTCATTACAACACTGTGTGTCTGTCTGTATGTTTTTTGTGCTGGTTTTTGCCCCTTTTTTAAAATTAAAAATCGATCCATTTTGTGCCGGCTAGCGGAGCTAAGCTAGCCTAGCTGCAAGCTTGCACTGCGGTCAAGTGTGACGGCGTAAAACAGTGCCGTACACGGACTGCGTTGCCAGGTTTGACAGTGCCCCCTTTAGGATCATTAATTCATCCTTAAATAATACTTCTCTTAATAATTAAGATGAGGGGAGAAGTATAATGCACAGGTTGGCGTTTTTGTAGTGCAGTGTTCACTGTATGTTTATGTAGCACATTTGAAAAAATGTATTGGCTGTGTTACCATATTGTTATAAGCTAACATGCGAGCAACCAATTAAAGCTTGAGGAGCCGCATGTGGCTCGCGAGTATGAGTATCTCTGTCATAGACTGTAAAACCTTATAGTCACTTGTTTATTCTGGTTGGTGTCTCCATCCCATTTTAGGATTGTGTTAGATCAGATAACTAACATGGAGCAGAAACAGCCAGAGCCCCTGCTCATTGTTCTCGGGGACTTTAACAGAACAAACCTCATATGAAGTGTCCCACCAGGGATAACGGCACTCTGCACCGTTGCTACGCCACAATAGGACATTAGAGCAGCAAAGAGATACTACACTGAATAGTTGAAATACTCATTGTCGGCTAATGATCCTGCATTAGTGTGGAGAGAACTGCAGGGACATCACTAGCTTCAGGAAACCAGGCAAAAAAAAATTCATGTTGGACTAGGGATGCACATGGTTAACCGTTTAACCGTTAACCGATAACAGTAACTCTAACCGATTAATACTAACGCTCAATTTTGTTTTTAAGCTACGTAATTCAATCAACTCATGGGGGCGTGTCGACAGGTGCAACACATGCCATCACGTGCTTTCCATCACAGCCCACTTTACAGCGAAGATGAAGAGAGCAAAAAGGAGTTGTGTGCGGGACGATTTTGACCGGAAAGGGGAGGAGGTCATTTGCAAGTACACGCGCCTCCCGATGCTGGCCATTCTGGCCCGGCGCTACCTGTGTATTCCTGGGACATTGGTCCCATCTGAGCGCATATTCTCCGCTGCGGGTCTCATGGTAAACAGGCTGCGCACCAGGCTGAGCCCAGAGCATGTCAACACGCTGCTTTTTCTTAATAAAAACCAGTACATTTAAAAATAAATAAATAAAGCCCATGAGAATTTTTTTGTAACGGCACTTTTGAATGGGTCACAGTACTCAAAAAAATAAAAATAAAATCATAGGGGAGGCAACCGCCATTCCGACATCCCTCCAATCGATTATTAAAAACTCCTGAAACGGGAAATATAACATGTCTAGTACACGTATTAATGTAACGCAGAAACCCAGTGTCAGTGAGCTGCCACAGCAGCCAGCTGGAGCACAGCTCTCCATTCAGCCCGTGTGTCTCCATGCACACTGGCATCATATGCAACATTAATATTACAGATATCAATGACGGCTCTGCAGATGACACCTGAAGTCACTCACTAATTCCAGTCTCCTTCGTGTTGTACAGTAGAGGAGGGTGTGTTCTTTGTATGCAAGTACGCACAAAACACACATTACATTGAATATTATTATTTTTATCTCCAGACACGTCGCGGGTCGTCCAGGTTTACAGTAAAATTGTTCGGCATGAAGCCGCATCATCCAGATAAACATTGAGCTCCATCAGAACTGTTTAAAAATCAGATTTCAGAAGCTTAAGCTTTATTTTGGAAATGAAGCAGAACACACAATTAAAGAAATCACCAGCGCCCTCGCTCTCGACATTTGCCGTCATTGTAAATCTTATCGGTTTACGGTCATACAAAAAATCCAAAATGTGCATCCCTATGTTGGACACTAGATTATTTTATGTTACAGTCTTTTCAAAATGTCTCCTCCATCAGCGCAGATGAACAATCCTCCATTTCACATGAGTTCACTTGATGAGCTTTAAGAGCTGCTTTTTAACAAAGTCTAGGCCCACTTATTGCCATGGTGACTACATTAAGGGAAATACGCAGTTCACTTTAATCTGAAGTGACGACACACAGCACATTTCTAATTAGTGTTAGGGTCCACTAATTATCAGCAAAACCTCACAAATGAGAGGGAAGACAGGTAACGCTGGTAACGCTGTCGCCCTCCATTCAAGCTTTCAACCTCTCCTTTATAATTCTCCCTCTAACATCTCATCTAATGGTTGCTTGGTATTGGTAGTTGGGGGACAAAGTGGGGGTTGTGTGGTTGATTTGCTGTGTTGTTTAAAAAACTGATGCCATGCATAGTAGAGGCCCTCTGACTCATTAGGATGGAGCAGGCTGCTTGGCTTGAACTTCCACTGGAGAGTACAGCAGTAATTGGTAATCAGAGATGGATGGAGCGTGGCATCCCTTGCCTGACCTCTCCATGCTCTGGGATGGAAAGCTATGTAGATCTACACCCAGATGTACATCTTGTACATTGTACTTGACAACTGCCTGACTGTGCAACTAAAGCTGCTAGCGTCTGGCTTTCACCAGTATGGATTTGATCGTCCATACAAATCACTTAAAGCTGTGATCCACAGATCTTCCATAGTAAATATATTCAGAAATGCTCAGTGCTGAAAGAGAGAAAAATGCAAATGCCTAAAATGTGTTCACAGTGAGAGGGTCCTAACTGAAAAAAAAACAGCAGAGAAACAAGTTTGAAATTACCTGTTTTCTTTCCAAGCTACCTCTTATAATGCATATGGAACTCATTGTTATGCAGATGATACGCTTTTATAGTATATAGCAGTGGATGAGCACTTCTTTCTCAGAGGTCCTTTGTAACAGATGACATTGAGTGAGAGGCATGGTCCACCCTGGACAGGTCTCCAGTCAATTCCCGGGCTCACTATCTTACCTGGACAAGAAAGGGAGCTAAGTGATTGCTGTTCATTGTCTATTGTCCATATTTTCCTCCAGGCTTGTGACAAAGCTCAGGGAGCAGGGATCACACACCTCACTGTGCATGTGGATACTTCCTGATCCCAAGTGGTAAGGGTCAGTGGACACACTTCTTCACCCTCATCCTTCACACTAGGACAGCACAGGGCTGCCTTCTGAGCCCTGTGCTGTCCTCCTTGTACACACAAGACTGTGCAGGCACTTTCAACTCCAACACCATCAAGTTTGCTGATCAACAATCAACAATAAAAAGGCCTACCCAAAGGAATTAGACAACTTGGCCAACTGGTGTCAAGACAGCAACCTACTCCTGAATGTCACCCCCCCCTCTAATCTCAACAGGTCCTCAGTGGAGAGGATGGACAGCCCCCAGTATCTTGGTGTCCATGTCACTCAGGACCTGACCTGGGTGCTGCGTATTAGCTCAGAAATGATGATGTAGACACATGATGGCTTCCTGATTGGTTTCCTGAAAGCCATTGTGTGTCCTTCTCTGATTCCTCACCTGATCCTTTTCCTGAAGAAGTCAAACATCAGCCTATATACTATATACCTATGAGCGTGGACTACTAGTGATTAATGTGAATGTGAAAGGACGGCGACTGGGACACATTAGCTGTCTCTCTTATATGGTCATTCTCTGATGTACAGGGATCCGTGGACGGCCATGTTGGTCTGTCGGCCATCACTTTGGTCAAAACTGAAATAAACAGAAACAACTATTAGATGGATTGTGATGAAATGTGGTTCAAACATTCATGTTCCCCTCAGGATTGATTGTGATAACTCTGGTGATCCTCTGATTTTCCATCAAGTCAAAGTTTTAATTTGTCCAATACTTTGGTTCATGACCTAATATCTGCATCTTTGGGGGTTTTTTTTCCTACAAATTCTAACCGTGTCCCTGGCCTGTGAACATAGCTGTTTTTTTGCTCCAGGGCTCTTCCCTTGTATTGCACTTCCTCTCAGCTGCACCTTGCCGTGCACAGTGACGACAGGCAGAGATCCCACCGTCAGGTATGAAGCAGGCAGGGGACAATTGTGGGGGACTGTAGCAGCTCTGTGTTGTTTTCACTTTGATGTCACCACTTGATTGTCCGTTTTTAACTCTGGCCTTAATTATGGTGACTCGAACATGGAACGAGTGGATCAGCACAGCGGCTTCACATGTTAGATTGTCCCTGTTTATCACAGCATGTTTGAATGTGCTATCAAATTAAAACTACTCGGCCGTCATTGTGCTCTGCTCTCTATACTGACTGAGTCATGTCTCTACCAGCTTATTTCACAGAGTTTATATTGTAATCATGATCTCAGGGTGTATGCAGTACATGTTGTCTGGTCCTGATGGAAGAACAGAGACGGGAAAGAAAGCTAGAAGGTGAAACTCAAATTCATAATATAAAGCATGATGTTACAACGTGGAGTGTGGAGTTTAAACCACACAGTTGATTAAATAAAAAGTGACATTGGTTGCATTATGGGAAGTGCAGGATTCAGTGTGGATCTCGTGTCAGAGGACCTGAGAGGCTGTCCTGCAGGAAGCAGGCTGCTGCAAGATGATGTGCTTTTTGTCTCTCTTACATGAAGTTGATAGTTTCTTTGACTGTTACCCAAACTGTCTGTTTTAAACATCTTGTATGTCAACTTCCAGGTTCAGCCACAGTGTGGTAGTAGATCATTCTGGGACTAAGTGATGCTTTGGATTTATTGATTATATTTCAAGCCCTGAAAGGGAAGAACCAAGCTTTGACCAGCCTTATCAGAGGTTTGCATGAAGCTGGTTGATATCTTATTTAGTTTTCAGGATATTCACCAATAAACTTCCCTGCGGGGCTTAAATGGCCAGAACTCATTTACAATATGTCCAGTCATCAAAAATCTGGGTCATACCCTCAGGCCATCTGCAAACAGGCGAAGTCCGACTTATAGGTATCACCACAAATACCAAACACGTGAGCCTAAAAACCCAGTGGACAGAATTTCACCAATTTTGTGTACATGTTCTGCGGATAAGCAACCAAACTCTGAAGTCCTATATTGATTGGTGCAAGTGGTCACATATTTGGTCATAACTCAAGATGCCTCTGACTGAACTCACCGATGGGATTCTGTGCTGTCTCCTGACCAGACACCACGTTTTGTTAAAATCGGATGAACTCTGAGTGTGCAATTAGTCAAATGTTACAGACTTTGTGATGATGAAACAAGTGTGTGAGTGCACAAAATTAACTAGCTGAGGTAACTGTGCTCACCTTTGTGAAGCCTGAAATCCGCTCATTGCTGGACGTGGCTTTAACTTTCGGCTGATTGAGCTGCTTCCTTCTTTTGGACGGAAAAAGGCTTGAACCTACGACAGCTAAGCTATACTTTGTTTACTGAAATTAAAAGAGGAAAAAATGGCACCAAACCACCACCATCTACAAAAAACAAACAAACAAAAAAATCTTTGTACATGTTGACTCGACAGTCCTCAGATGGCTGTAATTCAAATTCCGAAGACAAACAGAAACACGTCTAAGCCAAAGGTGTCCCATTCCTGGACTTTGAGTGACAAGTGATCTCTAGGAGCTGCAGGACAAAAACACCACAGAAAGGACTGTTTGGAACCAAAAGAGGAGACAAAAGTGAATAGAATGCCACATGAAGGACGTAGGTCTGTTCCCTCCCTGAACCTGACCACTGTCAATTTCTTTTTGTCGATTCTTATGCCATAATCAATCTGGTGTTTCATTAAACTTACTGTATATATATTAGGCTTATCTTTGTACATTATAGTATTATATACAATATATAAGCATAAAATCCCTGTAACATTTTCAGCCACAGCCATTCAGTTTAGTAGACACACACCTTTCAAGTGCAGGTCTGTGTTTGATTTGAAACAGAAGAAAAGATTTGACACTCAGGAGGAAGCTGTTTGTATTCTCAGTGGCAGTGACTCATCAGGTGAAATTCAGCTCCCACAGCACCGTCTGTTTGTCTTATCTCACTGATTTGCCTTCAATGAGAGTGTTGTGTGCCTGAAATGACATGAACCGACCCTCTGAAAACATTTGTTGTCTGCAATCAACTATGAAAAAGTGTATTTTCACAACCTGCAATTTCACATAATTATTTTGGCTAAAGGGGCCGGGGTGTTGGTACTGTGTGTTGTGAGGGTGGCTGGGGGCAGAGAAAGCCTTTCAACCACTTTTTTTTTTCAGGCAATCTTTTCTCTGGCTCTGGGTGTTTATGTCCTCCTCCTGTAATCGCCAACGCTGTGCTCCAGGCCTCATTACCAACTAGGATAAGAGAGAGAGAGACACACCACAGACACCACCAGATTGACAGAGAGAGAGAGAGAGAGAGAGAGAGAGAGAGAGAGCAAAATCAATTCTTATGTGATGGTCCTATTTTCAAGAAGTCCATATGAAAAAGATCTTAGAGTTGTAAATCCAACTTGTAAGAAAGGTACAGTGTAACAAGAGTATCTGGAAAACTCAGTACACTCACTAAGAATGAATGGGAGCATACATGGATGTCAGTTGTATTTGGAAATCAGTGTCATATTCGTCTCTCATTCCAAATGTCATCTCTTATTTTGTCGCATGGAGAGCAAATATCAAAGGGAAATGGATACAGAAGTAATTGGAAGCAATCTCAAACAAGTCAGCAGCTCGAAATCAAGACCATTACCCTGTTAGTGCCCCTTTTCCAGCATGACGCTATGACTCGCATTGAACATTATTCATTGTTTTTTACAGTCTTTACGGTCAGAGTGCTCAAGGGTAGCGCTCAGCTGGCACCTGGTCTGAAAGAGAGACTGAGGTAACAGATATAAAAGGTAACTCCGGTAACGTTGTCACCGGCCTCCATGCCACCCTGTGCTCTTCTCTGTCTGCATGTTTGTGACAAAAACAACAACTTAAGAAAACATGACATCTTAATTTAGCCTGTTGGCTTATTAGCACTAATCAGGAACTACAGAGACTGATGGGAACGTCATCAATTTTGCAGGTATTTGGGCATGAGCCAAAATAATAAAGACTATAAAATTACCTTTTGAAATCTGAATTTGATCATTTGCATTTAAGATTTTTTTAATTTCCATTTCTGGAATTTTAGGTAATTTAAGGGATTTTTCTTTTTAAAATCTCCATTTTCCTGTTTAATTTTAATGCAGGACAACATCATCCTTCATACACTACCAGTAAGGCAGCAGAGTCATCATCATGGTGCTTGCTCAGGTCAAACACTTTGTGGGATGTAACAAACACTGTGCTCCCCACGTACTGTGCTGCGTTTCATTGTAGTTGCACAGACAACATTGTGCATTACAGTAAGCCCACAAAATATCAGAACTATTTGGGAGGCTCTGAATGGATGACTTGTCAGTGAATTTGCAGTGACATTGAGAATCCCTCCAGAGAAGAAAGACACAGTTGTTTACCGCAGTATTGGGGATGATTTGTATGGTCACTGAGTATTTGTTTCCTCACTGATGGGCCATAAAAGCCCAGTGCTGGGAACAGTACGGTGTCGCCGCGAGCACAGACGTGATCCAAAGTTTACTGTTAGGTGTTGGAACAGTCACCGGGGACAGGCCTGACTCCAAGGACATGAGTGGATGTTTGTTTTGATGGGACGCTCCAGACACTCTTCACATGAAATAAATAGTGGAAGGGGAAGAGGGATCAATTTAACTTTTGCTGAAATATTCCTAAATATCCCAAAATGGCCTTTAGTGTTTAACTATCACGGGCAACAGTGTCTCAGAACTGTTCCTGGATTCGCTGATGCGAGAGGGAAAACAAGCAAGCGTGAAAGAAAGCATGAGAAAATATTCTCACTTTTACACTTGCCTGAATTTTACATGATCACCAGCAAAACCATGACTCTCATTAGCTATTCAAATGTAGCCACAGTGAAGTTAGGTGAAGTTTTCAATGACTGCATATCCACTCATTACTAAATCTAACTGACCTGTTTACAGCGCTTATTTACTGCTGTGTGGATATTTAATGTTGATAATGTTGATACTAAATAGATATCCTTCCTAGTACTACAGTGCCTATAAGCAGTAATTCCCTGCTGAATGTTTGCATGCCGCATGTTCATGCAGGCTATGCCATTTATGTTCTGCTCTGTGACGTCTGTCTTCTAATCATCTTTAACAAATGCATCACTCAGAAAGAACACTCTCACCATGCTGAGATCTGATCCTGCTTGCAAACCAGCCATTGCCCAGCCTGGCATGCAAGCCTGATTTTATGGTCTGCATATAGCTCTTCTTATACGATACAATGTTTTAATACAGGATATTATAATATAGGAAATTGTTTTTTCTTGAATGCCTACATGCTGAAAAAAGCCCATCCCACAATTTCTCACCATTTGTTAACAATGAAGGGGAAGCAACAAATAACAAAGATCTAAGTTGAAGTGAAAGAAAGGTCAGAGTGATAGCATCAGCTCACTCTTGTTGCTTAATTTTCCACTTAATTTCCCTTCATATTTTTCACAGCTCATCAATGTGATATCATGCCCCACTTTATCAAATGTACTGTATGCATGCACGCTGACTCAGAGACATGTGCAGGTGCCATCGTAGGACCTCCTCCATGTGACATTGTTTTTACACTCTGACTCCATTTTTCCTCTCTTGTGTGCCAGTAAAGCTCAAACTCCACACATAGCTAGCCACTGTTGGTGTGCTGTGTTGTTGTTATTAAAAGCATTTGTAATGACTGATCATGGCTCCCCAGTGTGACGTGAGCATTCGGGTCTCACTATATATGAGGAAGAGGGAATCAAATCAATGAATCAACCAATAAAAATGATGCTGTTTTCTTCCTGTACACTCCTGCCAACTTTTTAGGTGCAGTAAATTTCTTATATCAGTCAGCGTGTATATAATGTATGCTAATTGTCAAAGTATACTGTCTTTGCTGTTAATAGACAAGAAACTAATGTTAGTTAGTTGGCAAGAGAAAATAATGCAATATATGTGGAAATCAATGAAAAAGGAAAGGACTTTGGAAAACTTAAAATTATTTTCAAACGAGTATTACTTTTTTGTTTTTCAAAATCTTCTACAAGTGCTTTTACCATTAGTTGGAAATGAGTAAAACATGTTTGTCACCTTTCCCATTTCCTTTGTGAATCACATTGTGGAGGAATAGTGTCCATCAATAAACTATGGTTACTTACTATACTTGGCCATTTTTACACCACTACATTATAACCACTGTGTCCATATTGGATGAATCTGCATCTTACACTTTCCTGATGTCCAATAATAATAGTCTGGGCCAATGTGGGACGTACTGTGCAATGATGTAGAGAGATGGAAAGTAAAGGTGTGGAGGTCAGGGTGGTGGACGGGTGTTGTGCCAAGTCACAAAGCTGCAATTAACATTCATCGTCTAATTAACACTAACTACAATCTATACGCAACCTTAAACAAGTATTTTAGTTTCCTGACTTTAATGGAAGGGACTGGCCCAGCTTAAGACTCTTCCTAGTAATGAGGCAAAAAATGTAAAGGTCATTGCCTGGAAATTTCAACATAACAGCAAGACTCCAGTCAGTCACTGCACATGGCTGCTGATTGTTCAGAAATAGTCCCAGCGCCAGCTAACAGCTTCCTATTTTACATTTCAATTTGTTTACAGAATATGCAAACTAAATACAACATGTCAATTAGTGAGCTAAGTTATTGAGGTATAGAGGGACTAAGGAGTATATGTGAGCCTTAGAGCCAGGCGAGATGTTTCCAATGGTTCCTGCCTTTATGCTAAGCTAATCAACTCCTGGCTCCAGCTCCATGTGCACAGAGAGTTGGGATTCCCTCCTGCTCCATTAACCAAGTGCTTTAGTTGCCAAACCCTAACCATAACTCAACCACAGTTCATGTTTCTGTCATTTCCCCTAACCTTAAACAGACCACATGCCATGCACTCATATAGTAGAATGAAAGAAATAGAAAAACAATGGATGTAAAAAAAAAAAAAAAAAAAAAAAAAAAAAAAAAAGCCATTAAAGCATTAAAGTCTTCTTCTGAATCAGATTGTACTGGGCTTTAGAAGCTCATCATTTAGCTGCCGGGTGCACCTCATAAGCATCTCAGCATCCTTTGAAACGTCTTTGTAAGAAGTAAAATTCATGAAGCCTGTTTCAGTGAGTAAAGGAGTGTGAACACCCCAGCTCCATTTAGTGGCCCGCTTACCTCATTAGCGTCTTGATTTGTTTTTGGAAACAGTAAATCACTGTAAACTACACTGTTTGGCAGAATGAAGTCTGCTGGACGGGCTTGAAACAGAATGATTCTATTTCTATAGACCTTCCAGCTGTGAGAGTTTTAAAAGCAATTATGAGAGTACTTTGACAGGGCCACGGACCAATTCTGTGTGAGGCAGAATATATTAAAAATGACCCTTTTAAGTTTGACACTTGATGGCTTTTACATGTCAGAGTGTCAGCTGGAGAAAACGGCAGTGGTGGCTGTAGCAGTGACATGGCTGAACCAGAGATGGGCTAAAAATGCATGCATATAAGAGCACTTGACTGTCTAACTCCTCTCTGTAAATACACACAGAACCAGCAGCATTTCAATTCCACTACAGCAAAACCTCCGGCATGCTTGAGTTTGGAATGAGTCACAATCAGAACAACATTTCAGCTCATTTGATGTCAGATATGTGTGAATTCAGACAAGTGAAAACAATAGACCGGTGTGAATGTGTTTATCTTTGTTTGTTTGTGATCTATATTCAGCTCATTGGTCCACACTGACAAGGGATGACAGCTTCCCACGCTGCTGGCCCCTTCATTCAAATGTTGCTATACTGGATATAAAGAGAATATGGATATGAAATATGTACTGAGCTGCTGTGTGTTCCGGGCTGCGCCTCTAACTACACAAGGATTCTTTCTTTTATATGAGTTTTGCAATTTTGCCTTATTTGGCAGAAGAAAATGTCGAGAGAGGAAGGACACAATGGGAGAGAGAGAAAGGGGTGTGACATGTCACCAAGATCCCTAAATGTAATCCAACTGTCTCAGCGTGTTAGTCAGTGGGCCACTGGGATGGACCACACACTATTATTAGTATTTATATGGCATGATAATACTGGAAAAGTGATAATATGATATTTTTTGTTTAGTACTGTTTTCTAGTTTATTCTAGTTCAGACACACACACACAGACACACACACACACTTATATATATATTTTCTGTTTGTAATGTTTGTTTGTATAACTTCGGAGACCTGCGACCTTCGCATTGTCTTAGACTGAGTGAATTCCACCATGTTGATATTCCCTGGAGGAAGCTGTGCTCTCTAATGACTCCAATGGTTCCCAGCTCTGCCACAATAAAGCTTGAACAGTTCATTATTATATCACAGTCTTATCCGAGCTGTCAGTCCTCGGCGCTCAGCGGAATAAGCTACTTTTCAGATGGCTCTTAAATCTTTCTTTTCATTCTCCGCTCAGTGTCACTGATCCTGAGGAGCACCTGCTAGTGTTGTATGTGGAGCTGTGACACAGTGGCTGACTCACTTCCAGTTTGACCTCTTTACAATCAGGTTACAGATTCACTTTTATCACTCACACGTGCAGGAAGTGAAATGTTCATTTGGCTGGATAGGGAACAGCGGCTGAGAGAGAACACACTAAACACAGATTAGAAAGGTTTGAAAAGTGCTGAGCAGTGTCTCATTTACAGTAACATACATCATGTTTTTGAGGTTTTTTCCATTGAGGTTCTTATTAAAAACGATAGGGTCATTTCTTTTGTTTCACATAAGATGTCTTGTGTTCTCGTGTGTTTGTCTGGTTTTGAAGGCTGTATTACATGAAGGTGATCGACTCTACTATTTATGTCCTACACTCAGTTTAATATTTTAAGAATAAGAAAAAGTTTCAGGATCTAATGACAGTTTTGGGTCAAATCTAATTTTCTATAAGAGACATGACACTTCCATACACTAATCAGAAGCTCCCTGGTTTGATCCCTGCATGGTCCCCGCAGTTCACATGACAACGTCTCCATGGCTAAGATACTGAACCCCAAAAGGCTCCTCATGGCTGTGCCACTGGTGTGTGAGGGTGAGTGTGAACAGTTATGGCTATGCAAGCTATAGGCTAACTGAACCCAAACAAAACGTTCTCTGGACAGCAGACATCAGGCTCCTGCTGAGAGCTTCCCACTCTGAGGGACTGTTGTGTCTCTGTGTTTCCAGAGACGTGGCTCAATGAAAACACTGTGGACGAGGCGGTTCAGATGGATAGGCTAACAGAGCTTTGTGATCTGGTAAGTTCGGGGGAGGGGGGGGGGCAGCCATTCACATCGACAAATGCTGGAGCCAAGATGCCGAGGTGGTCTCTACACCCACCGCAGCTAGACTTCCTGACGGTGTAGTGCCAACATGTTCTCTTGCTGTGGGAGCTGACAGTAATTGCCTTTGCTTCAGTCTATGTTCCACTGTTTGCTAATGTATATGTATATGAGCGAAATCTGCAGCACCATCAGTGAGTTACAGATGGCTCACCCCAATGCACTCTTCATAGACAGGCAGGTGTCAAGTCTGTTTTCACCAGAGTTCTAACAGAACAGGAGTTTTGCAACAAGGGCAAATAACACATCAGACTTGCTCAGGACAAGCCCCCCCCTCACACTGGAAATCTGTTATGCTAACTCGGATGTACCACAAGAGGTCATTCCAACACTGCAGGACTATTCAGAACCATGAAGAAGTGTGTCATCAGGAATCTTGGTGGACTTGGTGGCTGAATCCTGATGTGACCAGGAGCTCACTGGATGTAGACATGGGCCCCTGCAGCTGGGGGGTGACGTAGAGGCAGCAGGCAGTCAGGGTTGGTCCCAGGCCTGAGTCCTGAGCCCCCCATGACTGAGATCTAACACTAAGTTTGTCAGCGACACAACAGCTGTGGGTCTCAGCCATGCTAATGAATCTGGATACAGGATGGAGGTAGAACAAAAGTGTGGTTGGTGGACTCATGATCTCTCCCTCAACATCAACAGACAAGTTCCCACTAAACTCATGATGTAACAATCTGCATGAAATATTTACATTATACGCAAAAAATTATTGCATTATTTGCTCATCATTTTAATTACATTAAAGCCAGGTTATTATATTACATGTATCTATTACATTTGGGTTTTTTTTTTTTTATCATGCCTTGCTACCAACATCACTCGTCCTATACAGAGATCCAGAGAGTTCCATACTGGATGTTGGGGTTTAGGTTGCAGAAAAGATAATGTCACATTACACTTGTGCCCTACAGATATTCAATCAGTTGAAGCCCAAATGGTTAATTTATGCATGCCAATAAACATGTATTTCCTGGCCTGCTCCAGCTGACATGAACTCAGAACACACCGTGCAGATGTGCTCAAGATGCTTCTGTAACTCACATTGCAACCATGACATCACATTCTTTCCCCATCCTGTGTGTGGGGCAAGTTTCCCTGGACAGCAGTTTAATGTGACCATAGCTTAAGGGAGATGTCGCAGGTTCCAACATGACAAGAAGTCTAATATTAAAAGTGCAATATGTAAGAAATGGACAAGTGCTGACTTCATTTTTCAAACAAACATATCAGTCAGCAGCCATCTCTGCAGGCCTGGACTACCTCTACCTCCACGGATTGGTATTCTGAGACAGGAGGGGCCAGGACTAGCTGGGAGACAACACAGACCTTACTTCTTCACATTCTGCTCATAAGTTTGGTAATTTTCGTAGCTGTTGCACGTTTTCACCTTTTCCTTACTTTCTGTTTTTGATTTATGACTTTCATCTTTAATATGCTAATTTTTATTTGTCTAACCTTCCCTCAACAATCTTACATTTCTGCATTGTGACTCTGTGTTATTATTTCTGTGATATTAATCTCAAAAGCTTTTTACCTCATGGCCCAAATCACACACACACACACACACACACACACACACACACATAGAGAGACTGGTAGCATCTGCATTAAGAAAGTCTTTTTTCTTGAAAAGTTGTCTAATGTCTGTCTTACTCCAAATTCCAGATTTCCTTCCCTCTCATCCAAACTGAATAATTCATCTCTAAACTAATGTGTACAGGGGTTTCAGCCCCTTTTATGTCCCATGGGTGAGAGTACGAGAGGTTTTTGGATCACAGAACTGTCACTGACTATTTATTTGTAGCCCCCACAATTCAACTTTTCATGCTGCACAGTGTGTGTGTGTGTGTGTGTGTGTGTGTGTGTGTGTGTGTGGGAGTGGGGGTGATCAAAGCTCCCTTTCATTTCAGCTGCAGACTGTGGCCTCAGATCGGGCCTCCCTCACTGCCGGGATGTGCTCCTTCACCACTAAATAGTATATCTCTGCCTGATGGCCTCACTTTATTTCCTTTATTTCTGACCCTGCCTTTTGATTGGCTCCGTATGCTGAAACAAAATGAGAGGAGTGTTCATGTTGAGCGGTGACAAAATAAAGGCTTTCTATCTTAACAAGTCAATTATTCAAGCGTGGAGTCAGAAGAAAAGTGTCTTTGCCATATAGAGCAAATAATTGCAGTGGTTTCTATGCAAATCAAGATTGTTCTGTATTGAAAGACATTATCTCACCTAATGTCAAGATATTGTCACTTCCTTCTCTAAACACAAATTGAAACAGAGAAAAGCTTCTCACTGCTCTTCTTCCCCCCACTAGTTTTAAGGGAAAAATATTATTACATGTTGTGACAAAAACTGTTCGATGGTTAGATGTATTCATGTCTTTTCATCTGCCACTGAAAAGACAGCTGCATCAGCCTGACCACATGCAAATGAAGACAGTATGGAAACCCTGGCATTTCATTGATTTTCTTTGCAATTTTGAAAGAATATTTTTCATTGATTTTTTTCTATTTATAAAACCTTTTTAAAAAAAAAAAACCAAAAAAAAAAAAAAAACCAAGGGACACCTGGCCAAAACAGCAGCAAAAAAAATTCCAACATAAGATCCAGTCCAACATGTTGTGCTGATGGATCAAAGTCTTAATGTACCCGTACAGCTGAATGGGTTAATCTAAATTAAGGTTCTTCATGGTCTAACTGATGTGTCAGAGGTTTTTCCACACTAGCAGGAACACAGTTCAAATGGAAATGTAATGGTGGAAGAGCTATCAGACTCATTTTTTAATTTTCATTTTTGGCACAGTCTCAGTACAGAAACACTCAACAGCACGTTGATATTTGAATTTGTCTTCAAAAACAACATCCATACAATAAATATAAATGATTGATATATATACATATATACATACATACATACATACATATATATATATATATATACATACACACATATATATATACATATATATATATACATACATATATATATATATATATATATATATATATATATATATATATATATATATATATATATTACAACACTAGTATTCTAAGTACAACATTACTAGAACATTGTGAACATAGTGAATGTGAGTGATGGTAATATGAGAGGGGAACTCATGGCTCTAAGCAGTGGGATATAGCCTTTACATTTAATTCAATTCATCAGCAAACCTCTAACCTCTGTTTACAGTTTGTGGAACTGATAAGATGCCTGAATGCTTCTTCTTCTTCTTCTCATTTTCTCTCATCAAGAAATAATCTGATAAACAAGTGACGTCCTATATACTCCAGAAACTGTGGTCAAATTTCTGTTGTCACAATCGCAAGATAACCTGTGTCCTGTGTACAGTAACTCAGTGTGGGGAGGAAAGATGGGTGACTGAGCAGATCCTTGATAAAGTTAATTCAATAACCGTCTTCATGAGCAGTACTGATCCTCTGCTTATATTTATTCTGTCCTACCTGTGAATGTTTCCATCTCCTAACGATGGGGGACATCTGACTCTCTGATTTCATTTCTACACAACTGTTCTGGATGTAACCTTCTGAGAGGGTTTTAATATCGAACCTGAGTGATGGGAATGTTAGTATTATGTTCTTGGAAACAGAATATCTGGATTTACCAATACCCTTCATTTTTGAGCTCCTACTTTAAATGAATTTATAGATCTTGAAAGGTTAACTCTGGCTAATATATCACTCTGCATGACAGCAGCTCTATCTGTTATCATCTGAACTTTTTTTTTTTTTAAAGAATATAAAATATAATAACATTGGTAAACTATTTTCGACCAGCTGTCAAACACACTCTATGAAATGTGTCTGACAACCTATATAGCTTGTGACAAGTGCAAATTACTAACTGTGCTGTGAGGAACCAAAATAGCTGGATTCACCAAACTCTAAAGCCCAAACAATGGCATCTACTGTCATGTGTACTTTTAATTTTAACTTTTAAATTTATGATTGTTCATTTCCCACTGAACCTCCAGTGACACCACCTTTATAAACTCTAGCTAAAAGCTTATGGGACTTGTCACAAATGAAGCTGCTCACATTAACCCTGGAGGCTGGCCGCCTCAGGAGATGCTCATTTGATGAAGTGAATCTTACCATGGTTTCGAGAGAACATTAAGCCCACAGTGTAGTCAGATTCCTGATCAGGATCAGACTCTGTATCATGGACAGTACCACTCCTTCACAGCCAGTTAACTCCCAGACTGCACTGCTCTTCTTCACTGCCGTGGTGTGGTGGTGTTTCTGGGCTGAGCTACATCAGCACATAAAAGATCATACTGTGCCTCTGATGACCAGTCTCCTCCGGCGGGGGAAGCTGCAGACTCGCTGAGGTCCCCGGTCCCGGCGTGTGCCCCCCTGTTCCTTGCAGCAGTGCGTCCTGCCGTCCGACAGGAGGCGTGTCTCCCCCACGGCCGGAGCGCAGCGCTGCCAGATGCGAGTGCGGGGGAAGCGGCTCTGCTCCTCCATCCAAACAAATCAACTTCTTCTTTGTGCTGCTCTGCTGACTGTTCCCGGCTCCGGCTCCGGCTCCACCTGGGGTAAGCCCGTTCTCTCTAACTTTACATACATTTACATGTTCGTCCTTCCTGTTTTCCCCCCCGCTGGTCACATCTTTTCAGGAACTGCTTCTGTCCGTGGACTCAAGAGAGTCGCGTCGTTTCCGAGCGGAGACACGCGCAGAAAACAGCACCAGGTCTGAAGTTCAGCTGTCAGTTATAGAGGCAAATTAAGCAAACATTCACATGTGTCAGAAACAGACTCCGATGTGAGCTTTAAGGAGCCTTGGAGGGAGAGGTGACCTCCGGTGTCTTTGGCCGACCTCTATCTGGAGACGCGTGTCACCCCCTCCTCCTGCTCGGCCCGATGCCTCCGCTCTGTCAGGGGTTGAAAGACATGACGGGGGTCGTTAAAAGCTCGCCGTGATCCGCTTTCTAAATGATCCACGGATGAGCCGCGTGGGTCCGCGCGGCTGGGCGACACGAGCCGCGCATTTCAATCCCAAAGTTGATGAGCGCATTAGCTTTAAATCAACTTTGTGATGAGGCGGCTGGAGGGGCTCGGCTCAGCCTGGCTCCACGTACAGAGGGGCATTTGTTGAGGTTTACCTGTATAAAGTGACGGACAGAGAGAAATCCAGATGAGTGTGTGCTCTGGTGCCAGTAGCTTTCAGAGATCTGATATCAGTCATTCTGACCTCTGTGAGTTAAAACACTGCCGGTCTATTCACGTGAGAGAAATACATGTCTGACATGTTTTTTCCCTTTTATTTCAGTCATACATTGGCTCAGGATACACAGGATCTAAAATGTGCGGTTGAAAATCTAAATAAAAGCGTTTATTCTAAAGGCGGAAAAATCAAATAGTAAGTTCCATTCACGGTGTAGACTGTCAGCCAGTACAAATGATGCCCTCATTTCTTAATAATAATTATGAGGTTGGCATCTTTTAAAAGGCGCATTTAGCTTGTGGATACAACTTGTTTCTAGAAATGTTACAGTTGTTTGAAAGTTGGCCTCAATAAGTGAATGTCCATGTGGAAGCAGTGGAACAATATTTAACCTTTAGCCATAAACTGTGTCATCATATGGATCCGGTCCAAGCACAATGGCTCCCTGTTCGTTGAGGAAGAGAAGGAGCAGGAGGAGGCTACATGAGGAGTCTCTGTCCGTGGTGCTGAAACCTGCTCCATGTAAAGACTTCTGGAAAAACATCCGATCAGCTGTGGCCTAAATGTGAAGCTTTAATCTGAGATATTTTATATATTACACAACTTGTGATATTGAAAGAAGAACTTAATGTTTTGCTGCAAATACTGTTAATTTTCCATTTATCATAGATTGCATCAGAGGCCGACTTCTTTTTCATTTGCTCCGTGTTTAAATCAGCTTGACCTCTATGATCCAGTATTCTTGATCCTGTCTGAGGTGTGAAATTTAGTGAAGGAACCTGTGAAATTTAGAAATTAAGCATCAGATGAATCAAGCAGAATTTGCCTGAAAACTCTTTTCATTCAGCCCACAGAGCTTGGGAAGAATCCAGCAGTAACACGTGCTTCTATAACTGGAGATGCAGTTAAAATAACTATAAGTTGTAAAATGCTTATGGAACGATTTATTATTAAATCACAGGTGAGAGAAAATCCTGAATGTGGCACTTGATTTTTTTCACCTTTCAGACCATGTCAGCTCGGTCAGTAATTCATAGTGATTGTAGTGAAAGAGCCGATGTGGCACTTCAGTCAGAAGACACACATGAAAGTGACATTTGCCGTTGAGTCTCGGCTCTGAGCTCAGAGTCTGAGGAAAAGTGGAGAATGAAAAAGTAATAATTCCAAAGACAAAACACGAGTGCTGGTGCACAGAGGCTATTCATCATGTGGAGTGCACGGTGACAGGCTGGCTTCGCACGAGTCCAAGCCTGACTGACTCCGATGAAACACGGGCGATCTGCTCCGATTCATTGATTTGCTTTTACACGGCGCTGCACGGCGACGCTCCGCCGCCAGCAACGAGCCGAGCCCGGGGAGGGAACCGGAGAGCGGCCGGCCGGGGACACGGCATCAGGGGGAGCGGAGGGAGGAGGGGGGGAGGGCACGATCATATCGGCAGGCGACACAGATCAAGGGGCGAAGCGTGGTCAGCAGTAGCCGGGGAACATGCCCGGTCCCCCCCGCGCGCTCCGCCGCCACTAGCGCCGGCTCGACGTCAGAAGCTGTGCGGCAGTGCAGCAGGAGGAGCTCGGCCCGCTCCTCTCACTCACACGCTCACTTGGTCACGCTGGATCTCCACAAACCTCCGCCCTCCCCCCCTCTCACCCCCCTCCAATCTCTGCCTCTGTCTCTCACTAGATGGATTTCTTCAAGCTGTGCCCTGCCTAACATGGATGCCCAGCCGTCTCCACCAGCACCACCTCCACCTCCACCATCATCTCGCTCAGCTGAGTCGGAGGACTGCTTCTTGTTGGCGCAGTGAGCTGGACACGCAGTGCTGTGGGTTTTTTTGTTGCCAGATGGATGTGGGGAAACCGCTGGCCAGTCCGCCTGTGCTGGTGATCATGCCGTGATACCAGCGCCTGGCTTCACATTCAAAGGGTAAAAGAGAGACAAAGAAACAGTTGTGGGGAATATTCAGGGATTAAAGATCCTGTGCAGCACACAAGCACCATGAAGATTACCTCCCTGCTGCTCTTTAATGCGAGAGTCAAGTGCACCGTCAGGCTTCTACTGCTGCTGTTACACTGTGTGGGATATTCTCATGGGATGCCACACGTCCTGAGATTCGGTGAGCTCCTTCCTCTTTTTCCTCTCATGTCGCCTGAAAAGTTTGATTGCTGTGTTTTCATCCCCATCGAGCGTGTTGCTCTCATCACGACCTGTTGGAGAGTCGCCCCCCCTCCCCCCTCCCCCTACCTATCTTTCCTCACTTGTGGGAAACAGTTGAAGTTGCTCTCCTGAGTCTTATTTGCAGTCTGATTTGTGTGGAACAATAGCGTGAGGTGGTCCACAGAATTGGCACAGAGCTGCACTACTGTAAGGCAAAACTGCCAAAAAGAAATGGATGGATGAAAGATACACACGTCCACAGGGAAGCAATAGTGGGCCACCTTTAACTTGTTGCTGTTTAGAAACTTTTAAATGTAAAAGGTTAGTGCTTGCAGAGTCAGTGCCCCTCACAGCACACCCCTGTGTGTGTGTGTGTGTGTGTGTGTGTGTGTGTGTCTGCTGGCACTGCTGCTTCTATGAGTTCATGTGCGTGTGTATGGGCTATCTGATCATTTCTGATGTGTTGTTGTGATGCTTGTGTGTGTTCTCTATATTTATTCATGATTTTTCAAATTGCACAGGACATTTATGTACGTGTGGTGTGTGTGCATGTGTGTGAGAAAAACAGGAGGAGATAGAGACACTGAAATATTATTTATTACAGTAGCTTTACTTTATGAAGAATATGTGCATCATTTTTTCACAATATGCCTCATCCATATTTCAGAAACATGATGAATATTTTATTTTGCTATAAGCGACATTTTTGGGTGACCTTTTGAACCATTATTTTCCCCTTAAATTCCCCCCTTAAGCCGCTCAGGAGAAAAAATAAATGAATTTCATCACTGTACGGGAACACAGTGTGTCTGGTCCAATGCATTACAGCTATGTGATGCTTGCATAGAAAATGTTCCACATGATTTTAAAGCTGCATCATTTCAAAAAATGTGAAATATTGTAGACGTCTACTTTGCTATTTTATACACAATTTCAGGCCAGTGGGTTTGAGTAACTCAGTTTTTTTAATGCTGCATGGGGCCAGCGGTTGGAAAGAGGTTAAGGCCACTGCCTTGTACCACACAGTGTGTCTACAGCCATAGAATAAAACAGCAGACAGAAGGAAAAACACAGGAGAAACAACATTATTAATATACAACTTTTAATTTAATCAGTCAGTTTTATAAATCACGCATTTTATCAAGAAAACGTACAGTACCGCGGGCACACAAACATACACCTCAAGAAGACACACACAGATACCGAGACACACACACACACTGCTATGACTGTAAGCGAAACCCATACAGTATTTTAATATATGCTAATATTTTGGTTGAATAATATGACTGTGTTTGTTTTACGGTTTTGAAGAAACAGCACCGATAAGATATACAAGAAAAATCCACAGTAATTAAATCCACAATGTGTGTTTCTTTAATGAATGCATCCAGTTTGATGAGGTGCAGATTGATTTTTCTACTGATGGAGCTATAAGACCTGAATCCTATCATAGATGGATAGATGTGAAATCCTGTGAGCCTCTGGCCAGCCGGGAGTCTGTCGTCTCCTTCCGTTACAGTGACTGGCTCCCGGCTCCGAGCCTCTCAGTCCATGTATAGCGGAGAAGACATGGTGCTGAAGGAAGCACCCTGTGCCCCATTCCATCCCATCATATGATCACAGTCCTGTATGACGACAGAATGCTGAGGCTGAACAGTTACAACCTGAATCTGTCTGATGAACATCAAAATGTAATGTGATTACATTTTTCCTGCTCTCGTCTTTTTCCAGTGGAACATTCATCAGGCACATGTGTACTGAGAAATCATCAATATCAGCAGGCGTCTGTGGGCCTTAATGTGTGTGCTTTCAAGTTTCCTTGTGGAATGTGTCATATTTCAGTTTGAATTGTGGAATTGTTTACCAGGACATAACTGTATCGACTTTAACCTCCATGTAATTTTAGTGAGCTGTGCAGAGAGAACACTGATCAGAATATAAATAAATACTGTGAATATTAAAGGGACACTTCAATCACACTTTGGTGAAGGTGGGGAAACTTTAGAGAGAAAGATTAAACAATAAATAGTCAAAATCGCAGCATGAATCAGGCAGCAGAGGTTGAGGTGTCTCCAGTTTTACTTCCTTGTAAGGGTCAAGCTGAAAAAAAAAAAAAAACCCACTGGATTTTACACTTCCCATGATGCAACTGAACATCTTTGCCCAGATCCTCTCAAACTGCTATATGTGTCCAAAAATGCCCAAACTCCAAACAAGTTCTTGTATTCTTGTAAAATTTGTATGATGACAACATCTCTGATCATCTGATCATTATCATCTGATCTGATCTCTGACAATCTGATTATGATTAATATGTACTGTTTAAAGGAATACTCAGTAATACCCTTAAATTTCCAAATTTCAACTAGATGATCTTGGAGGAAACACAGGGATTGGAGGGTGCTATCGAGTGCTATAATGAGAGCAAAAAGTCTATCTTTAAATAGGCAAGGGCCTCACAATGTTATGTATTCCACCTCGACTTGGCCACTGTCAGAATTGTGCTGCTTTAACTCTACCAATTGAATTTTGACTTTGCAAATGGGATTTCCACTGCTTCTGGAGCAGCTTTGACTCTGAGAAATGACATGAAAAGAGCTTACTATTAATGCAATAATCCCAACATTAAATTTCCGGATGTGTTTTGACCATTCATTTATAGCAGCCATTCTTCAAAATGAGAGCTTGAAATGGTTCATCTCATTCAGTCATTTGAAGAATCGCGGTGCATGAGTGATGGATAACTAAATTGGTTTTCCATTTTGAAATTCAAGCACAAGGAAAACAGCTCAGAGCAAGAATGCCACAACTGTTGTTTTGAATCATTCTGACCAGCTCCTGTGATAAAAAAAAGCTCTTTACAGATTCCCACAGTCAGTTCTTAAAAGACCTTTGGAGACATATATGGTTAAGATTCTTTTTAAAAACAGCCATGCAGGGAATAAGCAAGCTGAAGCAGGGTAAGGGTTCCGTTGGTGTGATCGTTTAGCAGTCGTGTCTGTTGAAAACACAGGCTCACATGCTGACAACCAGCGATGATAGAAGCCACATAACTGAATTTTCCCGTGGCCAATTGAAGATAAAGCCTGATACAGATCAGCCGTAAGCAGCCATTGACTGAACCACAGCAACATGTGATCTGCTGGCTCTGTCATTCTGACTCCAGCCTGCTGGGGCTGCTGAAATGTCCTGGAGGTTTTTTTAGGAGCTGAATTGCAGACAGGTGAGGTCAGGAAATTGGATTACTTGTGTGGAGGAGAAGCCATGTTCAGGGTCACTTCACAGGAATACAGCAGAATGTATTTCACACATTCACTGCATGAGCTGGTGGCGGAAAGCAGACGCTTCACTCCTTTAGAAAAGTAGCATAACAAAAATGTGTAGGTCAAGGAAGTGGTCCATCTAACGACAGTATGGAGAGTCATGGATTAAATGAAGAATTTCTCATCAGAGCCTCAGAGTCATGGGCATCCACGAGGTTCCTCACATCTAAAAGAAGCAGTTTTAATATGTGTGGATCTATAAATGCATCAATTTATGCTGGCACTTTATGTCTGTGTGATCTCTGCAGAGCGGAGATTGAATCAGGTGCGTCGGCGCTGGCTGCCGTGGTCGGCATTAGTATGAAGGTCACCGTCTAATGGGGCAGACAAGCTAAATGTTGCAGGTCGAGGCTAGAAAAACTCCCTCTTTAGAAAATAACTCACTCTCTTAGAAGGCTGCCTGCCAATAACTGAGCAGAAAAGTTCACATTATCCTCCAGGCTCCGGCCCCCAACTCAGCCATGACTTGTAAATAAGATCTGCAAAGAAATGCAAGCTGCTTGGAAACAATGTGTGGCTCAGTGCATCATCACGCAATGGAGAGCATTAGGTATGAAATGGGAGGTGATAATCACAGCATCCTTTAATGAACAGTATCCCATTTGCTTTGCAGTAGCTGTCGGTTTAGAGGTGCTATTGATTCCAACAAGCACAGAGCTCTGTCATGGCTGTAAAATGCCAAAAGGTGGCAAAAGCACTTGTTGTGTATTATCGACAGCTGAAAATAGTTCGAAGCAAATTCACTATTTCCTCCTGTTGGAGTAATGTTTGCTAAAAACTACAGTTTCTTTTTTCTTTTTTAAAGAAACTATAAGTCCCTATTTAAAGATTGAAGTCTTCAGTATGAGCTAAATGGCTTGAGGCTGAGAGCCACAGTCAGGGTAGAGAAGCCAGACAGGACTGAGAGACAGGCAGACTAACACATTGTTGGTGTTGGTCTTCCCTTTAGATTGTAAGAGAAACACAGAAAACATCATCCTTGAACAAAGTCAAATCTATGTTAACAGCACATATATATTTTACACACATTCTGTGTCCAGCAAAATGCTGCAGGTAAATGGCAAAGTTGGTAGTTGACCAGTACATTTCTAAATGTATATGACCCACGTCACCTCTCAGTCCAGTAACCTTGGAATTCTGTCCATTTTTGATGATTATGCACCGTAAAATTTATGGTCAGTGCCAGTGCAGGAAGCAGGGTGTTCTGTATGTAGTAAAGCAGAATTGAAGGGCTTGGAGGTTGGAGTTGCCGATTGGCCTGTACCGCATCCAATGTTCATGCCTGGAGCATGAAGTTTGTGTCATCACACATATTTCTGACTATGCAATCTTCCCCCTATTCCACAGTGTGATTAACATGTTGAAAAAAATGCACTATATATGACAAGCACAGTGTTTCTGTGACACTCAAATTTGTTTGTTCACTGCTCGGTGCTGCTTTACAGCCCATAACAGTTAGAGGGTGCTATTCTGCCAGTGCAAATAAAGCTAAAGCTGTCAGAGTCTGGCAGCGACAGATGGTCGGAGAAGATTAATAGAAAAATCACTTCCAAAGTGTTTAACAGACAGAGGCTAAGAGTGGAATGGATAGGCGTTTAAGAAACAGCATATTGTGCATAGACAGCACCTTTAACTAATCTGCAGGAACCCAAAGGCAGTTCTTTAATATAGGAATCTTTATGCAAACCATGAATGGCCAGAAAAAGCATTGCAGTCGTCACTGAGAAAACAGCAGACTGCCCAGATGTCTGGTACTGATCCTGAGGGTGGAGTTGGGTGAGCAGTGAGGAACAGGCTTTTTTCAGTCTGAGCAGTCTATTCACCACACACCCAACTGTCCATTTGTCAAAAGCCTGACTTCTGACCTTCTGCTTGGAGCCAAAACAAAACGCAGTGCAAGTCCAAACTGTCCTCCCGTGCAGAGACACAGGATGGACTGTGTGACTGGGTGACGTGTCCCCTCTTTCCCACTCTGTCTGGCTGTGTCGAGTGGATCATCTCCTGAACTGAGCGTATGATGCATCCACATGGGCATGTGGTGCAGCTCTGACGCTGCTGTTTGTTGATGTTTTTATGGCCTTGATAGTCTACCAGGGCTGTGTGTTTGGTTTTTAAATAAGTGGGATAAGTTTCATGGACATCAGAAATGCACTGTTGTGTGTGTGTGTGTGTTACACTGTCATCATAGCAGAAGAGCTCACCTGCATCTCCACCAGCCTTTGTATCACCTCGGCCTAGGTAATGGCCAATAGATGCTAATCAAGAACTTGTTGATGTCAGCATACTGTCGGCTGAAAGATACTCAGGAAGTACAGTTCAGAAAATGTAAAGATGTGTCTGTGTCGACATTTGTTCACCAGACAGCAATGGCATACTTTGATCACAATAAGGATAATAACAAAAACAAGCACAATAAATCCAAATTAAGCAATCCTTATCAGAAATATCCCACCATGTGTTTATTTAAAAAACAACAAAAATAATGTACAATATTGGCAGATTTTTTTAAGCGCTCACATATTTATCTGTAGCGGCTTCAGAAATCCAGTGTCAGTCTGATATTTAAATGATGACGCCTGCAGGTATGAGGACAGTTTTTAAGTCTGTAATTGAATGCAGCTCAGTTTATTAACTTATACTACTTGTTATTTCTTTTAAACCATTTTGTTTAAATAGCATAATTGCCTTGCTTGTTTAGCTTTGTTAGTGCTGCTGTATGGTATACTGTGCACACCCAGGGAAAACAATCTCCAAAAGAGAATGTGACAATAAAAGTGACAATAATAATTTCCATGTTTAACGTGCACGGCCACACTTTCTGGACTGCCCCGTTGCATTTACTGCCTGTTTTCTCACACTTCCTAAATATGTGACGGCAAATGGAAGGCTGCTTGCAAAACACTGCAACATATCCTCCTTGTATTTTTCCACAAGAAGCCACCCTGGTTTACAGAAATCCAACATGACATGAGTGCAGCATCACACGAACGACGAACAGCTGAGGTAACAATGAAGTTATCTAAAGCAGAAAACAGAAATACACTTTAGAGGTAATGGATAAATGGAAATGAGATGTTAGCATGCAGGTTCATCACTGTGTGTGTGTGTGTGCGTGTGTGTGTGTGTGTGTGTGTGTGTGTGTGCGTGAGAGACAGAGATGCGTTCAGTTAGAATTTGTTGTACTCGGCTGTTGGAGACAGTGTTTTCCCTTTGGCTGTGTATGGAAGAGCAGCGTTTACAGCCAACTGAAGCTACAGTCATACTCGTGAAGCAAGTAAGAGATAAGGTTGAAAAGTTGGAAATGAAGCAGGTTATGATTTCCAATCCTGCCCCAAAAGATTATGTTAAAGGAGACTGGATAATTTAAATATAGTATCTGGCAGAAAAGGTTCTGCAGCTGACTATGATTATGATATGAATCCAAGCAGCGTGTTAAAGATACAGCAGGGACCGGGATAAAAACAGAACCCAGCAAAGACAGTGTAGTGAAAAAAAAAGCATGAAGACGAAGACGACGTTCCAAGTATAATCTGAGATTTAGTTCACGTTTGAAGAAATATGCTCATTTGCTTTGTTTTGGAACGTGAGATGAGAAGATCAGTCTCATGTCTGCAGTCAGGACAAGGTCTGTCCAGCTGAGCATGAAAACTGGAGGCAGGGGAAACAACCAGGCCAACTCTGTCCAAAGGGAGGAAACGTACCAGCCAACAACTCTGTCTGTCGCAAACATATTTGTTAAACTTACAATGATTCTATTTCGTGACAACTCCAAATTGGTCACCCTTGACTAATTTAAGAATTGGACTGAAATTCCTGCTACACCTGATTAATTGCCTGATCAGTCTGCAGTCTGGTGGGTGGATGTCCTGCAGATCAGACATGTTGGTTGGTTATCTGCAGCTCCACAGTCTGAGGCTGTGATTTTTGAAAAAAAAAAAAAAAAATGCAGTACTATTATTTGCAAGACAATGGTCCATGTGTTTGACAGAGTGTTGAACCTCTCTCCATCCTCGCTTGTGAACGACTGAGTCTTTCCAGGATGAACCTTTCATACCCAATCATGATCCTCTCACCTGTTACCACTGAACCTGTTCACCTGTGGAAGGATCCAAACAGGTGTTTTTGGATCAGTCCACAACTTTCACAGTCTCTTGTTGCACCTGACCCAACTTGCTTGGAACGTGTTGCTGCCATCAAATTCAGAAGAAGAAGATATTTACAATAAACCAAGGAGGAAGATGAGGTCAAATATTAAATATATTATCTTTGTACTGTTTTCAGTTGGTTATATGCCATAAAAGGAATAGCAAATGATCATTTTTTTTAATATTAACTTAACTATAATAACAAGACCTTCTGCCTTTTTCAACCATTTTTGGCTTTTTTTCTTCTTGCTCTAAATTGAGATGAAAGTTGAATTGAAAAAAGTGTTCAGATGGTTACACTTCTCTCCCTACTTGGTTTTTGTCAGTTACAGGTGGCATCTGATGATTGGACTGAAAACTGATGGTGCCAACTTTAAAAATGGTGCTTTCAAATGTTGGTTTCATTTCTCTTTTACCTGGTTCTCAACCAGACTGAGCCCTGCTGTGCTGAACCAGACCGTGCCGTGCTGCCTGGTGATCACTGATGTAGTGATGTTAGATTGATCCCTGTTGTACATGTTGTTCTAACAGAGCAGTCCTGGTGAGATAGGTAGGGGTTAGAAGGCTCTGTTGTTGATCTCTTTTTCTCCTGTTCATGTTGGGGAGGTAGGTGGGCTGCCTGGGTTTTCTTTTCAGGTAAGTTGGTTGGTAGTCTTAGAAGTAGATTTCTTGTTTTGGCAGTGCTCAACCTAATGCCTGTTTTTTGATTGATGGGTGGATTGGTTCTGTTTGGACTGCACCTGTGGTACTGGTCATCCTTGGGAGTGGGGAAAGAAGAGGGAGTCCCTTTTGTGCTGAAGTCAGGTTTACCCTTTGCAAAAGTAATGCTGCCTTTCTATTTTTTTTTTTTTTTGTCAATGCAGCCATCTTATTTTATAAAAAACTTGCTGGTCGATCAAACTGTATCAGTGAACATAGAGGTCATACATTCTAGATGTGCAAGGAAGATTAAAACGTTTACTGGCACAACCTTTTGGACCCATCGTGCATAAATACGACCACTACTAAAAAGCTTTTGGACCCATCAGGACCTACTCTGCTTTCACATCTGCAGATATGGTCAATCTTTGATCTCTGTACAGGCAACATTATATCCAATCTGGCAACCTCACTATGACAACAAGACCCATCGAAGCTTGCACAGTCACTGTGCCCAGAGCGTGAGCTGTCACATTTGAAATTGTCTTCTTGATTGATTGTCTTCGTTCATGATCTCACAGTCTCCAGTCATATTCAAATGACTTCAGTGCTTTGCCTGAACATGATGCTCCATTCAGCGTGCACTCGATACAGCAGAGTCAAATCTTCATGCTGAAATGGCTGATTTTCTGGTAATTTGTTTACAGGGCCTACTTGAATTAGCAAGCTGAATTAGAGTGTCAGAAGTCAAGGTTAGCCAGAGCTAGCAACGAAGATATCATTTCAATTAGAGGTATGCTGCTTGAACTATGTTTGACCTCAATCAGAGGAAAGTAATCTGATTTGATGGAACTGTGCTAAGGAGGATATTTTTAAAGGAAGATACATTTGAAAGAAGAAATCAATTTCCTACACTTTCTTTGTTCGAATGCTTGAGTAATGTTTGAGAGCCTTCTTTTGCAAACATCATTATTGTAATCCAAGTCGATTTCATTAAAAAAAAAAAAAAAACCCAAACAAACAAAAAACAGAACAAATTCACTCTATGATATTGTCAGGAAACAAAGCCTTGGGTTGAAGATTAATGGAAGACATTTGACCTTTTACAATCAAACTGTTTTTTCCCCCTTTTTAATCTTTATTAACTTCAAAGTCCGAGCTGTGGCTGAAAATAATCATCTTTATTTTTGCAGTCCCTTATCATTGTAACATGACCGATATGGAGATCAGACACAAACCCGCTCTTACTTTTCCAGCATATGAGATAATGTGCACCTATACAAAACCAATAATGCTGAGCACAGGGCTTTTGTATATTTAGAATGGAATTCGCTGCTGTTCTCCTTCAGGTGCCTTTGTGGTCATTATACCTCTCTGCAGTGTAAATCCAGTTTATATACTCTGCCATCAGCACTTCTTCCACCAGTAAGTGCTCTGCAAGAGAGGTCTTTCACTCAAAAATGGTAAATGACAACTTATTGTAAAACATGTGTGTGCATTTCTCACTAACTCAATTAACAGTGGCCGGGCAGTGTCAGGCAAAGACTGCTTCATGACATTGAGATCAGGACGTCAGTATAACCGTTATTTGATGCTAAAGCATGATGGCATTGTGATACACGGACTGTAAACCCAGCCCCAAATGCTTCAATGATTCATCTTAATAAAGCACATTTACAAAAAACTGCAGCCTGGTCATAGTCTTAGCATCTGCCTTTATTTAATCTAACTTGGGGGCTTATTTCCAACCTGTTTAGCCCATTTCTTTGTAATCTGAGATGTCTTGTATGCATTGGACATTTGTCCTGCCAGCTGCAGGAGTGGGACAACAAGTGAATCAAATGCTGGCCTGGCAGATTCATTAGGAGTCATCCTCTGGGGACCATGAACATCCACATTACATTACATTTCATGGCAATCTCATCAGTAGCTGCTTAGATATTTATATTGATATTGTGGATGTCTCTTGGCAACCTGTTCACATTGAAGGTAGAAATGAAATAAATGTTAATGCATTGGAAAGAAAGAAGCTGCCTTCAGCCAGTAGGCATGTTTTCTGAGATGGAAAGAAGCTCAGCAGTTTCACAGAATGGCAACACCATTGTATCATCCTTCATTGAGGTTAACTCAAGCATATGATGTGTCACTGACTCTTTTTATGCCCTTGGCAGCGGAGCACACGTTCTACCACGGCAGCACTTCCCCTTCACTTCTTCTTCCAGTTTATGATGATTTCCTACGAAGGAGTGTGGCTTTACTGGCCCTGTTTAAACAGATGTAGAGTGCAGTGCTCATGTTTTATAGGGTTGAGGGTCCTCATTGCTTGTTTCTTCCGAACCATGTATGATAGGTGAAATAAAGATAATACTTGCTGCTTTCTTGTCACATAATAGATTTTTAACCTTGTTATAAATGTATAAATTTACGCTGTTATAAAAACAGAATGTTTCTCTGGCCCTAGGAAATGATGCATGTTGTGCTTGCGACTTTGGCCAACCCAGATCATAAGATATTTTTCTATGATCAGGGTTGGCCAGGGTTGGCCAAAATTATGTATTATAATTATATAAATTATGTATCTAATTATGTATCCAAAATTATGTATCTAATTTATGTATTATGATCTTTAGTGATGACACATGTAGTGTGTTCAGTCAAACCTAACTAAACTTAGCCAATGTAAGTGTGGGTGTTGTTCAGTCTCAAAGGCTTTGGAGAGAGAAAAACAAATAGAATGGATGTTAGAATTTATGGTAATCAAGCTTGAGCCAACCTTACTGTTATGAATTAGACTTTTATTTTTTGTCACAGAAATACACAAATTGAATTAAATAATTAAACAGCTATTGACAAAAACAAGAATGCTGACTCACTCACTTGCTGGAGAGCTTTTCACTGGATCACATGGTCCTTATCAGTAGGTGGAATTTGCACAATTGGCATGCAAATGTGGATGTCAAACTTTGCATTATTATTATTATAAGTTTGGAGATAAATGCATGAACTATGTAAATTGGTTGTAGGGCAATTTTGATACTACTTTTCAGCATGTAGCAGGTTTCACAAGCTCTTCTGGACACATTTCTTGGCAAAGGTTGTACAAAAGCATTTAAAACATGAGATTCTTTACACCACAATATACTGTGCCGTACTGTTTCCAAATCACAGCAGTCAAATCAGACTTGTTTAGTTCTGCCTACCTGACATTGCATGCAGCTCTGTCAATGTTGTTGTTTTTATGTGATTTCCTGTAATAATTATATGCAGTATTGTCATAAAGAAGATGTCCTCTGTGAAGGGGACACATACAGTAGAATAGGAAATAACACACCACACTGGTCAAGTAGGAGTTCTGGTTGCATAATTTCCTCTTGTGTTCATGTCTCCTCATATCTGTGTTATTCTCCTTGCTGTTTTTACAAAGCATCAAGAAATGAAATATTTTCCTTAAAAGACTTTATTTGCCTTAGTGCTGCCAGTCTGAATTATCAGCTTTCTTAAATTGAGTTTAGCGGTGGTGGCTTTATGAGCATTACACTGTGTCTTGGCCCACAGCCAACACACTGCTGGTAAATATATTTAAATCAGTGCTAAGCTGCTTAAAATATTTATATTTCACTCATAGCTAGTTTATAGAAATTTGAAACTATCTCAGTTACATGGATTATATATATATATGATTTCACATTTTGGTAACAAAGAGAGTGGGAGCTGGTGAGCGATGGCGAGGCGTTAAGCCCCCGTACACAGTGTGTGTTTCTCTGATATGGCTGGCTTTAGATGTTCTGTCTCTCCCGGCTGAGAGAGCCAGGAGGACGCATGCCATGTTCCTCTCAGGCTCAGGGTACCGCTTCGTGTGGAGACGCTTAATGTGCCACGTCAAATGATTATTCTAAAAGCCGCTTCTCTGCACCGTTCCCTCGGCCGGAAACCGAAAGTCTTTGCCTGCTGTTGGTTTTGCCAAATACGGCATGTATTTGGATGTAATTAGCTGAGTCTTAGATGCTGACTGGGGCTGAGCTGGAGGTGACTTACCATGCGGACTAACAGTGACAGAGACGCTCTGTTCAGGCTGTACTGGAACACGTGGAGGACAAGTGACCAGATCCATTCCCCGTATCACTGCAACTGTAATATGAACCAGGACTTCTCATGACACACTGTCCTCTGCTCTGACTGCTGTATCCTTGGGCTTTGTCCTGCACTTGAGTCACTGTGCACTAAGAACTGCATCCTGGTGCCACGATGACTTTGTGCACTTGAGGAAAGAAATTACATTTGGCCAAAGCTCTGTTTTTCCTGATTCAGAGTCACCTTTGCAAATTAGGGCTGCTCTTAGCTCACAGTCTCTAAGGGCATTACAAAATTTTTCTCATATTCACTGTGCATTTGTGAGGGCTTTTCCTGCTGTGGTACCTTCAGTCTGATGTTCCTGAAGTATACCTGTGTCTACCATACATATGGTAATAGATGACAAAAAGCATCGTTAGCCAGCGTTTCCCAAAGCAACCCATAAGTAACAGAAGCTAAACTTCTCAGTGGGCTCTGCACTACTGTTAGCAAACCTTTTCACAATGCACTGATTCAATATTAACATGAATAAGTTTAATGGTTCTGCAATGAAGAATAAGTCCCCTACATCCTGCTTTTGTTTTCTGTTCTGCCTTCAGTTATGTCCTCAATTACAAGGGGATGTGACAGATGTGTCAGATGATTGACAAAACATCTTCAGCAATACTCTTTCATTGATAAGATCTATAGCGACAGATTGTGAGTAAGTAATGGGTAAGTCATTTTTATAAGGTAAATAACACTTCCTGTGAAGCCAATTGAGGGTCCCTTGATTACACTCTGGGCTCAAAAAGGAATATTATTTATTGTTCTGCACTGTACTATATCAAGTACTGCCTGTTGTTTGAGAGGTAGATCTGAGAAGTTTGTTACTTGTTCCTTCATGGGCTATGGTAACTGCAGCCAGCAAGACCTATGGATTTCCACTGTGGTTGTCAGAGGGGACGTTCCATCACCTGAAAGCCCTCTGTCTGTCTGTCTCTTTCCTCCTGCTGCCTGGGAGACAGGTGTTTGGAGGCTGAAGATGTATATATTGTACAGTAAGTAAAAGCCTCTGATTGAGAATGGCAGAGAAGCGTCTGCAAGTCAATAACTCATTTGGAAGGGGTTATGAATTAGAATGATCTTGCTGAGGGAAAGGTAGACTCCGGCCCATATCCCGCCTCGAGTCGCTGAAGAAACTGGAATAATAATCCTCCAGGAAAATCGATGGCTGAATGCAGTGCCACAGGGACAAATACCAGCAACGGGCCCTTTCTGCACCGCACAAGCCTTATCTGTCAATCGGCTGGATTTCTGCTGATATGCCATAAATCCAATTCCCTAAAATGTCATATTAAAATTTCAGGCCATTTAGATTGGCTTGTGGATGGAGAATGACAGCTCCCCTCTCCCAGGGGCTGGGATTATATGTCAATAATTTCCTCAGTGCCAGGGAGGTTCTTTCATTAGCTTGTACTTAGATTGAAGTGTCATCCATATTATGAGAGCCTGCTGCTGCGTCTCTAAGTGTTTCATCAGTTTGTCTGTGTGTGTGTGTGTGTGTGTGTGTGTGTGTGTGTGTGTGTGTGTGTGTGTGTGTGTGTTTGCCTGTTTGTACAACAGTCAGCCTCTCTCTCAACTCTCAACCTTGATAGAGTCGTCAGTCCGATAAGTCATCAGCGTGATGCGTTGGGAGATACACACAGTATGGAGTGGCAGTGTTACAGTCTCGTGGAGGTTACGGAGACATTGCAAAACTGAGAAGTGACAGGTTTTAGGCCAGCCAGTGTTGTTGAATCACCTTAAACTCCAAACCTGTTCTATTTATCTAGACTTTTTTTTTTTACGAGCACATAATCCTTAATTGTAACTGCAAAAATATATGAATACATACCCACGTTGTCAGGTCTTAATCAGTAAAAAACTGTAAATATCTGATCAAAATTGAGGTTATAGTATTAATTACATATGAATGAATGAATACAATAATGTCCAAAATTATGAATCATATTTTAATTTTAAGTCTACTCAGAGTGACTCTCATCACATCATCATTTGTAGATGTTTTTCTGCTTACAGTGTAGATGTAGATGCAAAGTCAATCCTCAGTAACTTTTGATCTTTTTTCTCTGGATTTGTTGTGCAGTGCTGGCTGAAAACCAGACTGATGCTGCACAAGTGCTTTTTTTACATTATGATCACATATTGAAGTGATGGAAATCTTCACACTTGACAGTAGACATGTGTTTCATGCCCCATCAGATCTATTTCAGTTATGTTGCTGCCTTTCAAGATCTGAGCTTTTACTTTGGTGACCGTGGTGTTATTTTAAGTGACAGAACCAGAGCTATGGAAATAAATGTGTTGTTTTCTTTACAGTCATCACCTAACTTATGATCAGCCTCCATCCCTGGTGTGGTGCTGTGTAAAGCAGGATGGATGCTGTGCTGCTGTTTAAATGCATTAATGTGGTTGGCTTTGCCCTGCAGCTGGACTCCACACACATGTCATGTTTCCTGGGTCAGCAGAGCGTTTAGTATTCCTTAGGGTTGCTCTTTCTATTTGTGTCATGTAGGTTACAGGTCAAATAATTTAGGGACCTATTTGTCTGTCTTGTTTCTTGACTGCCCAGAACCTCCATGACAATGATTTGATTTTTGTTCTCATCACTGGAACATTTTAACGGTCAGGACACCACTGTTCAAATATTTAGGTTTTCAAAATGTCTATAATGTCAAAATGACTTTTTCTATACCTTCCTTTTGTATAAAACATGCTGATTTTCTGTCGACTATAGTTATTTTTAGAACTGGTTTTAACTGATTCTATCTGGATTTTGATTAAATCTTTTTAACTTTGTGAAGTGGTCATCAATCATGCACCATCATATTGACATTTTTTTTTAAACTGATTTCATTCATTAGCAGTTTTTCAAACAGAGACGGGCTAACAAACAACAGCTAGCTTTAGGTGTGATTTATGATCACGCTGCACACACAGTACAATGGGTGCCCTAATTTGAATGATTTCGCTTGTTTTAGCTCATTAAAGGTAACCTGTGGAGCTTTGACCTCTCGTAGCACCATGGAGCAGTGGTTTTAATGCTTGGCTCCCTGTTTTGTTTGTGTTGCACAAAAGGACACGTAAGCGTGGTGTAATGTGATACACGTTCTAATTGATCAACATACTGTTCCACCAATCTACAGATGGCAGTGATGCCCAGAGAAAGCAGGAAGAAAAAGACTGGAAGCTAGTAGACAAAGATGTAAACAATGCAGCATTGAAAATACTTTAAAAATGCTATATTACAATATAAATTGTATTATTATTAGGCAACCATTTTCCAGAGCATTCAAAGCAGCAGGTCTCAGATGTTTCCTGCCTCCCAGTGAGCAAATGGTTTCAGTCCATTTTAAAATGTTCTCAAAAAGAGACTTGCTATAGATAGCTGATCCTTCACAGGGAACATTTAGTCACCTTTAAAACCCTCAATTTGTGCATTCAAGAATGATCTGTACCTGTGCCTGGACTTGGCTGCTGTACAGCTCACTCAGAGTGGCTAAAACAGGCACTCTGCCAGTCGAGTTTTGGAGCACACCCACTTGACATGCAAGCCGTGGTAACAGCAACAGTTCACTTTTTTCATGACTACTTAACGTACATCATATATACCATTCTGATGCCATAGAATCTCACTGGATCACCAAAGGTGTCATAATCTGCAGCTGGAAATGGTCCACAACAAATGCACTATTTCCTCCTGTTTGAGTTACTGCAGGAGCCAGCTGAAGTTAATATAAATGTTGATAACAGAAATTATTTTGGCAAATTGGATGCATTGCAGTTAGTGAGAGGTCAACCATTATAACCCCATGCTATGTTATTAGGTTGATAAGAAGGCTGGATCATTAACATCATGTTAAGTCCAGCATTAATTAGCCAATATGTGGTTTCGAATGTTGAGTCCAATCATGTGCTTTCAGTGCAGTTTTGTCCGGTTGCTCAATGATTGTAAACATGACTAATAACGGTCTTGAATGTTGCATTCAGAGACATACATAGAGAATTTTGCTCTCTCTGAGGAAGTGTCTCACACTGTGCTGACTGGAGAAAAAAGAAACACTTCAGGCATTTCTTGGAAGTGCTGCAACATCACAACCAACAGGATAAACAGGATGAGTGTGGGTGGGTATTTTAGTTATTTGTGTGTGTTGTTGTGTTTATATGACAGTGGGGACTTTAACCTGACTGCACAGCAACCCATGGGGACTTCTTGTCTCTGTGGGGACATACCTGATGTCCCGTCAGCATTTTGTGGGTTAGAACTGGTTCTAGGGTCAGGGTTAGACTTGGGTTAAGGTTGGGGTATGGGAATGCACAAGCCCCACAGGGACAGTGATACAATTGTGTGTGTGTGTGTGTGTGTGTGTGTGTGTGTGTGTGTGTGTGTGTGTGTGTGTGTGTGTGTTTGTGCGCATGTTCCATCCTACTGTTCGGTCTTCAGTCTTTGAAAGACTGCAAGTAGGATATTTCTTGTATGTGTTTTGTGTCAGGTTTCCACCAGCAATGTCCAGGCCTGAAAAATGAAGCCAATGCAGAAGTGCCAAAAACTACAGTTCCTGGAATGACCACTTGAGGCTGGCTCCAAAAGGAGTCAATCCCCACTGAACCCCATATCAAAATTTTCAACTTCAGAGCAGGAATAAAACCTGGTACAAAAACAGGTTTGGTTTTTATAGCTGATTTCGCTGTTGAAGGCAGGGGACACCCTGGACAGGTCGATATCTTCGCTGTGTTTGTAGTAGTGTTGCCTTTTGGAAAATTTTCCATGCTAATATTGGACAAATAACATGGCTCCGTTTGCAGTTAATTGTACTAATAAACTGTCCAAGAAGTCTCTGCTACAGTTTTTTTGTGATTAACTAATTAGCCCGCTAATGAATTAGCCTTGGAGTTTATCCCTCGAGCAACAGGCCCAGCTGTGTGGCATCTTGTTGTGGGACGTCTGTGCAGTGTTGTCGGTGTGTTTGTTCTCAGTGTGTTTGTTCTAGTGTTTGACTGCGTCAGAACGAGCTTCTCCTCAGGGAAACAGTGGAGGCTGATCTAATCTAACGATGCTAACAGGGGTGAATGGTAGCCACAGTTATTAAAGCAGCAAGCACACAAGTCAAAATGTAATTATAAGTATTATAATTTATGGTAATATTTCTATTGAACAAAAACCATCTGTGAGAAGTTGGAAAATAAAGGGCCACCAAGTAGCTGAGCTAATTTTATGCAATTTTCAACTTGTCATATAGCCAGTGCAACATAATGTCATGCCAGAATTGGCTGGGATAAAAAATGTCAAACTGAGTGAAAATACAATAAGGTGTGTCCAAAGTCTAGCAGTAACACACATTTCAGCATGTTTCCAAAAACAACGTTAACCTTAGTGTTGCAATATGTTATTGCTTGAGCTGGAGTTGGTTATTGAGGCTGTAACAGTAATGTAAAATTTGACAACCCAAACTTTATTATCTCAGTTAATATTATAACTAAAACTGGAATTTTACATTTCTTACACTTGAGAAAGTCACTGTTTGTGATTGTCTGTAGGCTGAAATGTTGACATATAGCATTACTCCTGCATTTTAGGAGGAACTGTGCAAAGTAGTGTAGTCGCTGCTTGAAGTGGGCTGGTACCACAGGGCTCGTTGGCTAGCAGTGCAAAGTAGCATATAGCCTAGCTTCTTAGCTTCAGCAAGCTTGGTAGCTTTGCATTAGGTGGGTGTGTTTCTGCAAACAGGGTTCATTCTGCCCGCCTCAGCTCCACCACGCTCCTCCTTTTTTACACATTTTTGGATGAGCCGGGTGGCGTCNCTCAGAACCATTGTACTCACCAAGTTAACTGTTGAGAACTGGAACATAGCAGCATCACGAAAACAAGTACAACGAGGCAAGAAGCCTTCACAGTCAGATGATGAACTTGTTTAGGAGAGAAAACGAAGACAAACTGTAAAATTATGATCCGACTGAGTATGAAATATCATTCTTGGCCTTGGTAAAGATAGTTAGAATAATTTTGACAGTCAACTTTCTATCTTTATCATAGACTGTTCAGTCGCATCTTAGGGTGTTCATAAGTTCGATTCACTTCAGTTTTATTTCCATAAGGCCATATCAAAAGAGGAGTCACCCCAAGGCACTTTTCATACAGAGCAGGTCTAGACCACACTCTTTATAATAGAATCTATAGAGACACGATTCCCATCTTGAGCATGCAACTCTATGTCAGTGTTTCAGTATCCAAAGTGACTGCAAAATATAAATTTAGGGGTCAGCTTTAATTTGACCTTTCACAGTCACAGAAGTAGCATAACATGGTCGTCATTTATCATCTGTGAAATATGTCTCTACAGTCAGAGTTTTTCTTTCTGCCAGACTATTCCAAATACGGTATTCGCTTGTTATGTTTAGGCAGCACCATATAGCCACCTACTATGTGATCACAAGGTTTGCAGTTCAGTCCCTATCTCCTCCTCTCCACTAGTGTCCTTGGGCAAGACACTTAAGCCCAAATTGTTCCTGATGGTCAGACCTGCATGGATAAAAGTGCCATGTACAGTAAATGTAGCCAATTCACCATCTATCCCCTGCATCACTTTGCTTAATGTCAGGGAAAGATCACAATGTCTGTGTAATACAGAAGAAGTCTGCAACTGGAAGCTCAAGAATGCTCTCAATTTACAATCCCAGCAGACCTTTCAGATCACAAGGTGCCAAACGTCTTCACATCCAGAGAACTCACTCAAAATCTGATGAGACTGTGTTCAGTGGTTGGATGAAAACCAATTCCTTCTTGCCCTGCTTCACACCCACAGACATTCAAACATTCACACCTGGATGCTGCCCAGTACAACCACAGTCTGATCTGCTGGTCACTGAGCACGGCAGGGGTTAAGTGCCTTTCTCAAGGGCACCGGGGGCAAGTGGTGCTCCTTCACTTCCCTGTCTCAGTTTTCACAGTCGATTCATGCTGTTGGTCAAAACCTTGACCTTTCAGTCTCAAGCTGGAAGAAAAGAGAGGCATAAATTGTAGGATGGCTTACGGTTTGGGAGGAAATGTGCAAGATTTGAGCATGATCTAATTCAAAAAAAATTCCCAAACTGTCTCTTTTGGCGTTCTGTAGCTCAAACTGGTCGACTCGTGCACAGGCGCACACATGCATCTTATTAGACTTAATGCTGCTCTCTGTTTCCACTGCTATACTGTGCTGTACAGTCATCCTGTGTTACACTAGAGGAAGTCCGCTCAGCTCCTCCACCAGCATCACTTCAAAGGCTTCCCAACTCTCTTCTCAGAACTTTTAGGGGTGAGAAAGGAAGTGCTGCTGGAAGTGCATTACAATATCCTGAGCTGCAGATGTGCCCAGCGTTTTTCACTTTCACTCAGGCTCTGGTTCCACATTTTACTGACTGATTGTTGTATGTATGCACTGAGACACCAATGTCATGGTCAACTGAGCTTGCCGGAATTGCTGTAAATCAGAGATATTTTTAAAGCTTTGAATAAATAAATAGCATTAATTGGCAAATTTAAGCATGTATCCAACGATTTGAATCAAGGAAGGTTGTTCAACAGTGAAATATATGGAAAAGGTCTAATTTAACAAGCAAGCGGGCCTTTTCCCTGTGAGGGTTACAATTACCCTAATTGAAAAAGCTGGACATGGATTGAAACTGGCAGTCTAATTAATGGACTCTTTTACAAGCTTTCATAGGAACCTCTGTTCAGTGCAATAGTTACACACATGGGTGGGTCCACGGTAGCTCTGCGTATGTATTCCATATTTAGCTGGCATTTCTTTGTATATGTGTGCTTTTTCAATGATAGAAAGATTACACTTATTATCCTAACCAGTGTATTTAATATTAAAGTATAACTGACATTTTGAGATGAAAACAGACTTTTGAAAATGGCTGAGGTTAGGTTATAGGTTTTCTTCTGTTAAATAGTTAAAGCCACATGATACAAATTGTAAATTTGTATGTGAATAGGTGTTAATTGTTTTGGTGGCCCTATGCTAGAAATGCTATCAATAACTCTTAATGGGTACCCTGTTGTTTTTCATTTTTAGGCTATTATCTTTATTTCCTGGCTCCAATGCTCAGTCTTGAATTATTGTGTCACTGACAGTAAAAGGTCCAGAAGTGAAATGCTGCTCTTCTCTAAGCATTCCTTTTAATGTGTAATCCACATTAATCAACTGGGAGTCGGCACTCTTACAAGAAAAACCTGTTCATTTAACTGGATGTTTCACCAGAATAATTACAAGAAAAAATGTTCCAAGTGCCTTATGCAGCGTGCCATAAAACCACCTGGACTGTTAAACAAGATTTGGCTCAAGATTGTAATGGCATTTTGCAGCAGGAAGATTTTTCTAAATGAAATGGTGATACCTGATACTGTGTTTGTTACCTACATGTATTTTACTGTTACAGCCGTAGTTTTGAGCAGACATGTTAAACTGTTTATTGATGTTGCTAAATGAACTTGTCCTACTCCCTCTCAAATCCACTCACAGTCAAACACAGACCTTGTTTAGTCATTCATTTCAGCTCATCCTCCTCTGTAGTGTCTGCCATCATTTCTGTCACAGCAACCTCTGCTACATGGATTTACTGTCATGTGATGTCCTAAGGTGGTTTGCATTAAGTTCCTGATCATTACTGTATGGTTTTAGTTGGTGTTCATTCTGTCTACTGACTAACTGCTAACACTGGTTATTCATTATTATTATTATCATTATTATTATCATTATTATTATTATTATTAACTGTAAACAGATGTTCTCGGCAGTACATGACATTTGCACATAATTGATAGACTATATATGTATATACGAAGAAAAAGATGCTAGACCAAGTTTCTTGTAGTTTTTAGCAGAGCACCAAATTCACTGAAGCACTGGCTGGCTGGAGGCAACTCTGTTTGCTGCCTCAGCCCTCTACCACCTCCACTTCCTCCTTAGGTTCCAGCTTTTTGGTAATGTACTGTATTTATGTGCACTATAAATAATCATAAGCGAGTTCAACTTAAAAATGTAATTATAATGAACATCAGTGGCACTATAGGAAGAAAATGACACCACTATTAGGACCTTGTCCAGTAAAGAATAAAAGGCATTTTAAGCATTATCATTTTTAAGGTTCTTGAAAGTGTGACAGTGTCAAAGTGTGTGTTTGTCTCATATATCTATTTAGCGCCTCGCATGTACGTCTGTTTTTCCTGCCCAACAGTCAGAGTGTGAGAACGGGTGATTGGGCATTTACATAGAATATGTCTGTGACTAAGCCCATTGGCACAGTACAGTACGCTGCAGTGCTCCTTGCCTCACCGTGCCCGTCTGCTGTGAGTGTAGTTTTCTGTGTCCTGGTTGTAATCCTCAGTGCCGTCCCTGGGGGAAAGCTGAGGATGCTAACAGCAGCCAAACTGCAGGTTGCTGCTGGAGAGAACAACAGGTCAGTCTGTCCTTGCTTTCCCACTGGCTTGGATACTACACACTGCAACAGTATCACAACATTCGAGGTGATGTAAAGCACTGGGGATTCATAGGGGGAAAAATACCAGTTGAGGAGTCAGACTGATATGTTGGACAGGCTGATATACAGTGTGTATCTATCCACAGACATTAATGTTGAATTGGGAGATGGAACATAAGCTGTGGTTGGAGAAACAACTGACCATTCACAGCTTTGTTGTGAGACATAAGAAAGGGGATTTCATCTTCCTACGTAAGCAGGTAGCTACTGCCATAAAACAGAGCGGCAGAAAAAAAGGCCAGAAAAATGTTCAAATGAGATCAGTGCAGCTGTGCAGGTTGTTGTAAGTCGACGTACAGTGGTAACAACTTGAATTGGCATATTTCTTCAAATGTTAAGAGAGCTGTTTGTATCGCAGCTTCAGTGTTGGCTGGAAATGACACCACTCTACTGAACATTAAGGGCAACACAAAACAAAATACCAGCCATGCTAACTGAGGTATATTTTTATATTTCTATAGATAGAAAAAAAATGAGAAATCCTACGAAAAACAAGATGGTGCAAATTCCTAGTGCCGTGTTGAAAATCATTGAACTCTGGTTTCACGGTCCTCCCTTCTGACAACTTGCACAGACCTATGCCCTCTTTTCTACGTCTTCCAGTGAATCAGACTGTGCAACACTACACGTGGGATCTTATCTTATTCATAAGGAACATGGATAACAATTGGACACTGAATTATTAATTAAAAGTCGGCAAGCAGGAGAATCTCTGGCATCTTGCTCTTTCGCCCTTATCCACCCCCGAAGTCACTCAGTCCTGTTAAGAAAAGGCGATTAAAGCCAGTAAGTGGTGATATACAGTGACTCAGGCTGCTTGTGCAGGTCCATTCTGAAAGCAGCCTTGGGGGAAATATAGGAGTGTGCATGGACTCTCTACCTCATTCAGAGGTGAAAATAAGCATCATGGATCCACTGAGAGCCAGGAATGTTGGCAGGTGTCCCAAATCAAGGAGTATGAAACTACGCCATGCTGCATGGCCGAGTGAAAGAACCAGCAAAAACACTGGCTGGATGAGTGTCTGCGCAGTTCAGGAACAAAAGTGGTCAGAGAGGCATTTGGGAAGTCAGTAGCTTCAATCCCAGAGTGTGTGTAGAAAGCAATAGATTAACACATGCCACATGCAGAGCACTGAAACCATGAGTGTTCAGTGGTCACCAATGGAAGACGAGTTGTACTGGGCAGCTCTGAGTGTGTTTGTGTGATTTCAAAGTTTCTCCAGATAACTAAATGTTAGAATGTAATAGCTGCCGGCAGCACTTCCTGGGGCCAAACACCAGCACTGCACCCTGCTTACAGGTAGTATGAGGACATATACGTATGCCCTCTGATCATGGCAGGAGGAAGTATGTGGGCAAAACAAATGTTAAAACTATTCATCACAAATACAGGATTTTAAATGTATGACAGTGATGCAAAAATATATCTGTTGATGGAGACAAGAGATTGTCTCTTTTGCATGATGTAAAAATGTTGGAGCTGTATGTTAAGCCTGTGAAAGTGTTTAATTCACACATCATTTTAAACAAACTCCTGAGTGAAACATGACACACACACACACACACACACACAGGATTGATTTTATTCACTTTAAAATAGATTTTCTGCTGCTTTACTTTACCACACTTTGTTGTTCTGGTACTTACAGTCTGCAGTGACAATAAAGTTGAATCTAATCTCGCAATCACAAGTGATGTCACGTATGGTAACAGCTACATGGCAACTTAACAACAAAGAGGGATCACCTTATTGTTTATGCCTGGCAGCAGCCTGCGCTCTTTGATCAAGTACAAGGCTCTTCTCAAATGCAGAGCTTTGCATCTCTGTGACGTATTCACTGTCATCTTGTCCTGTTGTGGTGTGGAACCTCATAATAGGGGTGGAGCTGTCTTAAATTTGTGTCATGGTCCATGTACATACTTTTGCAGCGACACTTTCATCAGAGGTTTTTTTCCAGTATTTTCCTGCCTTTTATTTGTGATGCATTATGTAAGAAGGACTGAACACTTATAGTTATTGTCTGGAGGCTCAGGCTCAGGAGCTCAACGTCTCATATATTTGGCTTAATCAGTTGGTTTGTGATCATTTAATTACCTGCAAATTTGCAACACTTAAACAAAATTTTGACTGAAATGAAGGACTTAATTAAACAAATAAGGTCCTATATTGTTACCATAGACTGTGATTGTTACCAGTGTCTAGACCAGTCACGTCATTTGCATGGTGTTTAGGCCTAAATGCAAATCATCACAAATGGGGGGTCGGCTGGTTCCTGGACAAATCCCCCTGCGGGGCCCTGACCATGCTGTCTATAGATCACTTTTCTCTGGCCAAAGGATTCTCTTCCATAGAAAGAAAAAAAGGGAAAAAGAAAGGAGAATACATTTTACCTCTATTTATGTCAACACAGGGGGCAGAAATGAGGAACCAGTTCATTTTGGAAATCAAAGTAGTGCTTTTTCCTCTGTCTCTATCTTCTTTCTGTTGGCTTCTCTTGCTCTCTCTCTCCTTGCTTCTTGCTTTGTAAGCCGAACCTCTGGAGGGCGAAGGGCTAAAAAAGGAAACAGACGCTTTGGCCCTCGGCTCTTTTTTATTTTAATAGGCCTGGTATTCCTGGTGGAGCAGGCAGGAGTTCACCTTGATGTCACATATCAGCGGCAGGCTCAGGGCTCACGGCCGGCCTTCCCTCACTGGTCACAGTTAAAAGAAGGTTTTGGGAGGGAGGGAGGGAGGGGGAGGAAGTCAACAAATTCTTTGACCATCTTTTATCAGGTAAACTGTGACGAGGCAGTCAGCTTGCATAATTTTATTTAATTGTATACCTTATATGTGCTGTCAGCCTATTGCTGAGACACACTTGCTGTGAGTGTCTTTTGTGACGTGTAAAAGTGGTCATAAACTAGATCCTCATTTTGGTCTATATTGTTTGGTGGCGTATTGCTGCAGGATGTTTCTGCACTGTTCCTCTCAGAGATCACTCAGTCAGACTAGGTATTGGCTTTGAATATCACTGCTCATGCTGACTACTGAGTTCTTATTCTTTTCATTTCAAACAAGAAAAGGTAAATTGCATCACTTCATGGATCAGTAAAGGAGGAAAGGACAATTACTATGGTGTTGCAACCATCTGTGATACAGACTTGCTAAAACTGTTCACAGTTTACTGTAATGGCAGAAAGCACACATGATGAAATGGCACAAGACAAAAGCAGAACTCAGAGGACAGTCAATAGAGTGCTATGTGACTGAATCGTTACTGAAGTAACGTGTGCAGAGCAGACACTATGCGGCTGTATTTACCAGTGACACATATTAATGTAAAGTACTTCAACATCAATCACTGTCCAATATGTAGCACAAACTTTTTCTCACTGCTGATCTTTTATGCATCGATGCTGTTGCTGTCATGAGGAGGCCAAAATAAAGGTTGGGCAGGTCAACACACAAAACAGGCCCTTTCACCTCCCCAGCCTTGTCCACACAAACTCTGAAGCTGCCTTCACTTTCAGTGTTTAGCTTCTTTACTCAAACCTGCTGTGTGGACCTGTATCATACAGATAATAAAAGGCGTGTTCAGTCTGGTGTATCATATAACTCATGTTTTGTTTGACTGAATCACGAATCAGCTCGTACCTGCAGCAGCTGTTGGCTTGTGAATAGCAATTAGCAGCAGCAATATCACATAGTAACATTAGCGATAAATACGTGGAGCAGGTGTTTATATAAACTGCTCTGCTTTGTAAGTGTCTGTGATCTGCTGATCTGGGAGGCACAGAAACTTCATGTTCTTACCTCAGCCTCCACTTTACTCCTTTTCTCTTAAATGTAAAAACTTACATTACACATACTGTAACCAGGAAACAGAAAAAAAAATATGACTTGAACTTCCACACAGAGTGAGAACTTGATTTCTGATTTACATTAAGTCGAGTGAAGGTGAACCCTGTGGTAGGCATGAAGATGCCAGGGGATTTTTATGGTGCCATAATGCTATATAGGGACCATTTTGCATTCATTTTGCTTGTGCTGAACTTGACTGCCTCCTGTGACATTTGTCAGTTTTTTTATGAGCGTATGTCATGGATCATTGCTTTAGGTTCTTCTGTGGAGGAGTGCACATGTTACTGAGTTAATCTTGACTTTTTCACCATCATTTTCCTCTCTCTGTCTCTCTCTCTCTCTCTCTTTCTCCCTCTGTTATTCAGTCTCTTGCTGTTTGGACAAACACTTGACCGGAGCGTCCAGCAGTCCAGACAATCGATGGCAAATGCCCATGGCTAAATTAAATTACTTCTGCTCGATTTGTAGCTGGGGACAAAAGAAAGAAGAAGAAAATATAAAACAGTGTTATTTCCAGGGTCAGCGGCTGTCTGAAGAAGGTTTTTTGTTTCTCTCTAGAGAGAGAGAGAAATGACGCACAGCACTGAGTCTAACTCCAGCTGAGTCGAGCAGATCACTGCTGTGAGTGCTGTGCTGTCTGGTGGCACAACGGAGCTGATGAAGCAGTGGGTGCTCAATGTGGCAACAATTACTATATACTGTCAATTCGCAAATAAAAATCAGTATAATGGCAGAGTATCAAATTATAGTAAGGACTAACAGATAAAGGTGTGCCACTTATAAATGCCTGCAAACACTGAGGTTGTTGCGATTTGTTGTCGTTGCATCACATGTTGCTCATGGTAAATGTAACTAAAATGGAAGGAATCTAATTTTACAAAGACGCAGAGATAACAGCAATGATTATTTAGAATGAATTTGGGTGTGGCTCAACAACTGTCTACAACTGGTAGTGCATTGTAATATGTTTGTGTTGTTCACAAAGTATAAATAAGGGGAAAAAAACCCTTCTAAAACGGCAGGTCTGGAGCTGCTGCGGCTACAACTGAGAGGGCAGTCTGGCTCTGCATGTTGATGATATCGAGAATGCTGCAAGACACAATACTGGAGGCTGAGCAATGGGCCCATTCTCAGCCAGCGCCTTCTGAATGGCTGCTGCACTCATTCTGTATAATGTGCATTTCTACACGACTAAGTCCATCAGTACAACAACAGCCATTTCTGACTTACTACAATATTTTCACAGGTGTTTCATATTAAAAGCCCTCCACAAGGGCTAGATTACTCTCTTTCAGCTGCTGGACAGAGTGTAATGTGAAACATCTGTTTGAGATTTATTATCAGTTGCAACGCATAATAGAACTAAGTGGAATATGATTTGTGATTGAGCAAAGTATTTCTTTGAAAAAGTGAATCTCAGAGCAGCACAGTCTTTTTTACCCTTTGTCTCATATTCTTGTCTGTCCTTGATGTTGTTTTCTATCATTATTCTAGTCCATATTCTGCCTGTTTGCCTTCCTTTCTGGTCCTTTCCTTCCTGTCTACGCCCCTCACCCCTGCCTCCAGGGCCACTTTGACAATACATGATGCAGGTGTCAGGCTGCAGATACTAAGCTATCCATTTCTCTGTCTAATGGAGTTACGGCTGGCCTCTGTTGACCCTTTGCGGTGTTTGCGGTGGAGGAGGCGGCCACTGTTGGTGGCATTACTGTGACATTCTCTCCTTGCCGCCAGTTTGTTCTCTGCCAGCAGATCTCATTTCAGGGTGAAAAGATGGGTTTGACAAAGAAGGACATTTAATGCAGGGGACTGATCGATTTGAGGGGAGATCTGGAGGTGAGGTTGTCCACACATGTCCTCAGACGGAGCTGGGGTTTCCATCCTGGGTGTAGACCAAGCTGCAACCTCCGGTGCTGAAAAATGAAGCCAATGCGGAAGTGCAAAAAAGCTGCAGTTCCTCAAATAACCACTAGAGCAGGCTGCAGAAGGGAGTCAATTACATTTGAGCCCCATGTTAAAATGTCCGATTTTACCACAGAAAAAAACATATTTACAGCCTGGTTCAAAACATGGCTCTAGTCTCATAAGCTGTTTTTCTACTCCATGACAACTCTGGGGGGGGGCGAATTTTTTTATAAGGCGTTCGTTTAAAATATACAGCATACATCATTATGCACAATTCATAGCTGTCAATCTAAGTGGCGCCACTTTGATTGACAACTAGCTACTGACGGTCTAAAGGGCGTCACCCCGGCTAATTCTAGTCACTGAGTTTGGGAAAGAGATCGTCGCGGGGTTAGCCGGCTAGCAACGATATTTAGCATTTAACCTAGCTGGTTACCCGTAGCTAGTTTGATTATTTCGAATAAAGCGGCTTTTTTCAGCCAATAGCGTTCATTCGACCCGCCTCAGCTCCACCCTCGCTCCACCTCTTTGTCCATATTTGGAGTAACCGGAGGTAGGCTACCAAGATGGCTACGCACTACGATTTGCTTCATTTCTGCTCTTCAGAAACCTATGGGTGACGTCACGGACACTACGTCCATATTTTATACAGTCTATGGTGTAGACTCAACCAATCTGTTGGTTCGAGCCAACAAAACTGACTGAGATTTTTTAAACTCTTGTCAGAACACTCAGTGTTACACTATCGATCTCTTCAATCCAGAGAAAGAAGACAACTTTGACATCCTCCGCAAAGATCATGAGCAGCTTAAATCTTTCAGTGTCCGTGATAAAGTCAACAATATTCACTGGAGCGTGAAAGGGCCTCTGAGCAAAATACACTAGAAGCAAAGAGTTAGTAGAGAAAAGCAAAGTTAACCTGATTCTGACATCTTGTATGCATTTACTGTAATACATTTGGCTGTTCAATAAGTCCATCTGCAAACTGTGATGGTTGTTTCAGCTGAGTTTAGTTTAGGTGATTATTTTAGTGTTGCCTTTGTTTTCTCTGGTTTCCAGCCTTCCTGATTATCTGACTGCTTTGTGTTTGTTGCCCCATCTGAGTTATTTTTTCTGATGTTGCCACATTTCCAGATGTCAGCTTTCAACTTGATGAGAACAATGTTATTACTAGATGCATACTATCCTCACCAAAAAAACACACTGGCCATTACCTCAAACACTGGAAGCTTTGTGTATGTTTCCAATGATGTATTGTAGCTATGTGAACTGTTGACTGTCAGAAGTTAAGGCAGAATAATTGTCCCAGTTTTTGAATTATTGTAGTGAGGGGGTGGATGGATTTAAACAAACAAACAAAACAAACCTTTCACATACGTTCACATCTCCAAACGTAAGTAGTTTTAGTTTCCCAAACCTAAAAAAAATATAACTATAGTGTTGGGAGATTGTTTTTGCTCTTGTGTGTGTTATTTAAAAGGATATGAAAGTCATTGACATTCAGAATGGCATCACATCACAAAGCAGAAAATTAAAGACTTTCCATTTCATTTATTGGAGTTCACAAAAACAAGAAAGCAGACCTTGAGTGCAGATTATTTCGTCAGCACTCCAACTAAAAATAATAAAATCAAATCTTTCTGACCTTACATAATATTACGACAATCAAAATATCACACAACGACCACTTTTATTAACAACACTGATGTGGTGGACTCTGCACTCCAATATAAAGTAACCAGTGTAGCACAGATGTGTTTGTTTTATTTAGCAGCAAATTCATTCAAATAGAGGAGAACACACACTGCTGACTCCTGCTGCTGAAATCCAGATGGTAAAAGATTCACTGAGTGGTGCAAAGTGCTTCAAAATGACCAAGGAAAAAGGCTGACATTCAAATTTTGTGTTTGTCTCTTACCTGCAGGTTCAGCTTGAGCGGAGCTTAGAGGAATGTGGGCCTGCAGGACGGCCTGCTGCTAATTGTGTTATTTCTGGACAGTTGAGGCTTTCTCCTCGCAGGGCCACAGCAGTTGCCATCTTCAGCACCTGTATATTCGCTCTACGATTTCTCCCTCACTCACCTCTTCCATAATAACCATTACATGTTCTGTTAAAATGCCTTCCCTCCTCCAGTCTAATTATCACCAACCTCTTTCTCTCTCTCTCTCCATAATGGATACCAGGAAACATTAAGAGCTCCAGTGCAGAAATTAGCGCTTGACCCGCAGCCTCCTAACTGAGATAATGTCTGCACACTAACAGTAGAGGGAAAAAACGGGGAGGGGGTGTGCTGGTGGGGAAGGGGGGGTTTGGGGTAGAAGACTGTGATCTCTTCCTTTGCCTTTTAACTGCTGTGGGAATTGAGAGATAAAGTCTAACTCAAGAGCCTGGTGTCTATAATCCAGACAGAGCGAGAAAGGCGACGCAGAGACACTGAGAAGGAAAGGATCAAGAGGGTGAGGCGAGAAGAAAAAGCTGCTCTCATCATCCCTCTCTCTTACATTCCAGCGACCGTCATTACTGCAAAAAGCCTGTCTTCTTCTTTTTCTTTCTCCCAGCATCCAAAAACACTGTTCCAGTGCTCAGATAACTGCTGCTATGGGAATTGGGTTGTTTTATATGGAGAAGAGGCACTCAAAAAAGAAGAGGCAGGAAAAAGGAAGACATTTACTGACTTTTAACATGAGAGAAGAGAGAGAGAATGGGCTGCTTATAATACAGGCCTTTAAAGTTTGTTGTCAATAATGATATTGGAAGTTTTCAGTGTTTGATCATTTGTGCCAATTTTCATGCTGAAATGCCTTCAAAACACTATTTATAGCATGAAAACTGAAGCTCCCTGTAGGATAATTTCTGATGGCAGTGCTGCTACTATTATGACTTCTGATAACAGTACTTAAGAATAAGAATAGCAAAGCGTTTATTCTCTCCCTTAGGAGAAATTTGTCGTGGGCTTTCAAAGTTGACGTGGCAGACACATGTACAATCAAACTCCAGTGAACACGTAGCATCACATCCAGAGCCACAAACACGAGAACACACACATCAAGAACCCTGACGCCCCCAACCAAAAGAGATGAGGCCGTATGAATCTATACATCAAGGTACTCCACAGATGCCATACATCAAGAATATCAACATATACCAGGGTGACCAAACCATGTTGGATGGCATAACAGCTGAAAGGTTCCGTGGCAGCCCTGTAGGACAGTAACATAATGCTCCACTCCACTTATCCACTCCATGGACCCTGCAGACACTGACTAATTCATCAACAATCATACTCCATGTGATAAGCCCATTGTAACAGAATCAAAATAAATACAGAGGTACATGTATGTTGTTACTTGCTTAAATCTCCCCCATTGATTGAAACTGTGATCCTGACTGTGATCACCAACAGGCCTGGGACTGTAGGTTTCCACATTCATAAATACAGTCACTAGAGATTGACCGATACGTTAGGGGCACCACCTCCAAAGAGGAAAATTAATTACCAAATTAAGTAATTACCAATTATCAGTCTGATCTTAAAAGACGTGACTTCTATTCACTAAACTGATCTCCGACTCTACTCTAGGAATACCCAGGACAACAACTTGGTCTACATGAAAATATTAATAGATCTAACATTTGCTAACACAGGATAAATTAAATTACAGACAACCACAAGATAATTGTCAGGATGGAGCAAATGAGCAATATGCACCCTAATGTGAAAAGACAATAAATAAATTATGCAAAAGAAAGAGATACAACCTTGTCAGTAGGCTAAACAAGTACACTTTGTCCAAGGCACACAGCCATTAAAATCAAAAGGCTTCATCCTCTGGGGAGCACAAATGTGCTCAGTAAATTTCCTTTTTTTTTTTTTTTTTAATTAGATTTTCATATTTCCTGTATATAAGTGGAAATTTTGTACCAATGGGGCCAGTAGAGGGAAGGTCAAGGGGTCACCAAAAATAATTAGCAATCATCCTCTGGGGACCATAAACGCTCACAGTATATATCACAATAATCCAGCTGTGTTTATCATCTGACTTTGGCCCTCTCTAGGGTGAAAACACAGGAGTCTGTTGGGCTCACGGTGAGTTTGCAGACTAAGAATTATAATATGGGTTAGTGGGGGGTGGGAGAAGTGAGAGAGTTATAAAAAGAAAGTGCATATCCTCTCAGATTTGGCCATGGGGCACAAAGTACTTCCTCATCTTGGCACAATGACATGAGGAGCCTGTGTGTCCATATGTTGGAGCTGGAGGCCTTGGATTCAGCAGGAAGTCTTATTAGCATAGCGCTGGCTGCAAGACATTTGCCTCACACTTGTTTAAAGGTAATGAAGAATCATTGGAGAGAGCGCACACTGCGATCAGGCTGCCATCTGTTACCTGCTAACACCGCTCACCCTGACAATGAGGAAAAAGCTGGAAACACTACACAGCCACGCCAAGCTGTGTGTTCATATGTGAGCGCTTGTTTAACAAATGATCTATTATTTGTTTTAAAAGTGGCTGACATTCTGTTCACTGACATTCTCTTCATCTGGCTTCTTGTCTACCTGTGCCACTCTTCCCCTCTCTCTGATTAACTGCTTCTATTTTTGTCGGCCGATAATAATAATAACTTTTAGATGATATTAAGATAAAATTGGGCATTTTCATGTCAAAGCATCACAGCTGAATCAGTGGTTTTGATCAAAGGAGACACAGCAAAGAGCCATGGTTCTCTGTGGTTGCTGCTTCTTGAGAATGCACCATGAACTGAAATTGTTTGCTAGTCAAACTGTTCTCCGGATATTTACTCATTGCCACAGCGATACTGCATACAAAAGAGCTCATATGGAGCAGTGATGGGTGGAATTTTGTTTTTCTCGGAGACAGAGATTTCATAATGGAAACAGCAATACAGTAATGATTTTCTTCAAGATTTCCAGTATTGTGCTGGATATAATTTGCGAGTTATCATAATAATTAATGGGAGAGAAAGCCTGAAATAATATTAGACTGAATCAACCTCCGGGGCTCTCACTCTGCTTTGGCTATCGGCCTGTTCTTGTTTTTATATTTCAGAGGAATTATCCAATCTGTTGTGGACTGCAGTAAAAGTGTGTGAGCGTACAGACTTGAAAGAACTGTCTCTCACATGTTCATGTTTAGTGTTAATGTTTTATGTGTTTGCTTCATTTGTGATCAACATACCCCAAAGACAATAAGGGGAATCAAAGCATGGCGGTATGTTTTTATGGGGTAACGTTACTTGGTGGATAGTTTTAGATTTTGCTGCTGTTTGCACTGTCTTCATCCTTGGCGGGTTGTTATGGTAGATCCAATTAAACTTGCTGCAGACATGAGAAATGAGCAAAAATGAAATCAATACCATATTGAGTGTAAATTCTACCCTGCTCTATTTTGGTCTTCCTTTCAAACATGACTGCACACACACACACTCACGCACACACACAGACACACAGAGCAGTGAGACTGTTAGTTAACAGGAGGCTGGTATCGAGGCAGTGAGGTGGTGAATATTGATGCCAGCTGTATTGATTGAAGACCTGTAGGGTTTGTCTTCTTTTGTCCAGCGAGCCTTCTGCCTGTCCAGCAGACTTTATGGAGCATCCTTTCCATGCCTGGCTGCACATTATGAGAGGTGTGGAGGAGGCCCATTAAAAGAGTTGAAGAAACACACTTTGTCTACTTCTATACACAGCACAGTTCAATCATGACAAGACGCGGCCTAACACTGACGTTACAGTATATAATGAGCCACAACTGGCTCACTCCTCATCATATAGACCCTTGGCTGACACAGGTGCTATATCAAGCTCTTTGTAACCACAAGCAACCGCTATACAACCACACAGCAATAGAGCAATCATCCAGAAATCACTAATATCTGCCATGCAAACGCTCAATTCCTTGTGTCTATCCAGCAACTCAGTTTCTACATAGTAACTACTTGAAGGACTCAATGGATGGCCAGCCAGTCCAAGCTGCAGGTTCATTGTTCTTGTCTGGTGACTCCTCCACCCAGGAGACTGTGTGATACTCTCCATCCACAGTCTATAGCCAATACATCTCAAAAGTTAATGGCTGGATTAACATTGAATGTGCTGCACACATTTTTGCTCACAGCAGGAAGACACACCTGTTGATGCTGACTCTGTGATCTTGCCTCTAGCCCCGCCATCAGGCTCATATTGATTTCAAAACTGGTACATCTAACTGGGGAGATTATTAGGCCTTGGGAGAGGTCAGCTCTGCACTGAGTTCTTCTTGCTGCTTAAAGATACTGGATACACACTGAGAGTATTATAGTGTCTAACACTGTCTCCATACTCCGATTCTCCTCCCAGCTCACTGTTGATGTTTTGAAACTCAACTGTGTTGGACTGCAAACATATGGGGATTTGAAGGTCACACTTAGCAAAGAACTCTACCTCTTGTTGCTTTCTCCTATGTCATGCATGCTCTATGTGCTTCCTATTTAAACATGGGATTGGGAATTCAGAATTGGTTTGATACAGAAGAATTTTGATTCAATTGCTCTTGGGTTTTTTCGGAGGGACCTAAATTTTAATACAAAGGGTTTCATGTCCAGGTCTGGGGGGGATTTGAACAAACACAGTGAAAGTGACTATTTTTACAAACCATATGCAGGCCTGTTTTATCAAATATGTTTAAATATTTCTCCCAATCCGTCATATTAAATTACAGGAATGCTGTGTTATTGATAGTTTACATATCCCCTTGAGCCCTAAGCTATTTTTCAGGCCTCTGCTCGAAAATTACATACCCATAATAAAATGAGTGTATCTCTGCAACCACAAGGTCTATTTGAATAATTCTTGTGTCATAATAAAGGGAACACTTGTAAGTTTTGTTCAGATGTAGGGATGAGCCGGATACTCGTTTCAGACGAGTATCCGTTACGAATAAAGCATGTTTGACGAATACGATTATGATACGAATAAAATCCGTCAATATCTGTGCTCGTGCTGAAGGAAAATCCTCATTGTGGAACTGACTGTCTTCGCGCTCTGTGATTGGCCAGTCACACACAGCACCCGCCCCTCCCCACACAGACACGTCTCTGCCATAGACTGTATGGTCTCTGCACGTCTCTCCCAACATACGCACGGTGCATTTGACAAGACAGAGCTGAAAACGGCTCGCGTCGCGTCGGTAAATGCCTCCGCTCCGCTCCGGTCCGATTTTTTAATTTTTTTTTAACCGTCTGCTTGCTTTTAGTTTGGCTGGTGATATGAAGTCAATTGAAAAACTTTGCTCGTACTGAACACGGTGCTTTTGAGAAGAATACAGTGAACAAGGCTGACATATTATTTCCCTGTTTGCCATCACTAGATGTTTGCATGAATCATGAAGTTCACACAGATCATTAAAAATAAACAGTCTCACAGACCATTTACACACATACACACATATAGCTGTAGCTGAACACACAAAGTAGCCTATATTAATATTTTTATTGTATGTGGCTGCATGCAGTATCTGACACTTTCTCTCTGCAGTTCATGAAAATAATATTATAAATATTATTGACATATACTGTATATAGGCTTTGAATACAGTAGATTAGCGACTTCTGATCAATCCATATCAATTTCAGACTTAAAATAATGTACAGTTTTAAGCCTCACCCATTTCTGCGCTCACTTCCGGATTAGGCCTCGCCCAATCCGAATACAGATACAGATAATGTAGATGGTTAAACAGATACGGATACAGATACAGATAATGGTGTACTCGCTCATCCCTATTCAGATGTGTAAATATCAGTATATATGTTCCTGGTTAAGAGTAAATGAAGATGGCACACAGCACCTACGAAGTTCAGGTTCAGGTTCGCCTGGGAAAAAAAAGCACTTTTAGGATAATAAAATGATCCAGCCGCAGCTCTAAACTTCTATCAAATCATGGCACAATATGTGAGCATTGTCTCTGCAAAGTTTGACTCTGATAAAGTGAAGCAGAACAAACTAGAGAGGTTTTAGCGCAGACAGTGCAGGCCAGGTCACATCTTGGCATAGTTTGGTACATCATGGTTATCCTAGTGCCATGCGTGAAATTCACTGTGCTACGTGAATTTACTTCTTTCCCGGTATTCTAGGAACACAGTTGCTCACAAAAAAGCTTCATATTATTCAAAAGAACGGCCTCGTTGCGCGTATTCTGCACATGCGCAAAGCCCATAAGACTAGTATGCAGCTGTATGTGAATACACGAGGCTGTATCTCCGTCATGGATTGGTTGATTCCAGTGTATGACACGTCATTTGAAGCGTTAGAGCCAATAGATACAGGGATAGTCACAGATAGGCAAAACAGCTAAGGTAAGAGAAAATTTTACGACTATAGTTTGACAAAGCGATTTGTGTTTTTGCTGTTTTTTGTGGCTGCTTTGGTTTTAGAGAGCTTTGATGGATATGGTTTGAATCAGTGGACTGTCTGCTTTCGTTTGAGGGGTTGTTTGTCCGTTTTGCATACAGTACCACAGCGCTATAGCCAGAAATATGGCGAGTGGGTTGACTTGGTGGCTCTGTATTAATTTCTATATTTGATCATTCATTTAGCTGGCGTTTGAGCTGTGTTTGGTGCATGTAAAAATGGCTTATATGTTCTTGTAGCCTAGGTTCTGCTGTTTAATTTAATGTGCAGCATTACTATATTCTCTCATGATAAGTGCATTGTTTCACACTATTTCTTTGTCTTACGCTCTAGGGTCCCCCAATTGGGGGACCCTCGGGCATGAGAGGTAGATGTTTGGCACAAGAGCAAAATTGTTTTAATGCCTATCTGCATTGGAAGATCATCATAATTTGTAATTAAATTCAATATGTTGCGGCTTCTGCTGGTACTGGTGAAAAAACTATGCCAGAGAAACTTGTATTATACAAATGTATTCTGAACTAACCTTAATTTGTGGGATGTTTTTGTACACTGAGAAAGTCGCAGAAGATCTCTTTCCTGCTAAATATTGGACACACCGCGGCAGTTTCTGACATGCTGCTGTAGTTTGGAGGATTTTAGAACTCCTTCATTGTGAAGTGCTGTTTGTGGCCCTGTGGGTTGGAAGCCTCTGGATGTTTGAAGCCTTATATAACACCACCATTCAGCATTAAGTGGCACTTATTCAGATTAGTGCAGCACTCGGCTGAATCACCTGTTTTCACAACATCGGTACCAACTGAGTGGAGAGCATCAGGGCTTTGCCAAACAGGCTTTATATGATCTACCGATTTGTGATTTAGATTAGCTGTGATCTTAATGGCCATGAAACACCCTTTTAGTGCTTGTGTGGAAGTTTATGTGTGTTAGGAGCAAAGTATTTGTGCTTGCTTATTATGGATGTAATGATTCATCAACATATTCACTTGAAAAAGGCTACTGGCAACTCAAAAAGTCCATTATTAATATCTTTGAAAATAGTGTCATCTCCATAATGCATTTGCTTACACACTTTAAAAGTCTGGGATTTCACCCTAACATAATGCAAAGTTGCAAACTTTTACCTTTGAAACATCAGCCATGGTGGCTGTTTGTCTCCTTGGTCATCTTTCTGAAATGCTCCATTCTCTGACTTGTTTCTCAGTCCTTGTGTGGAAAGCCTGCTACAGACCTTTAAAGGCAGCCAAAACACAAAACAGACTCGAGCTAAGTGCTATTGCTGCGTCACTCTGAGCTGGTGACATGGTGAATAACTGTGCAATGCTAAAAGGCTCACAACTTGCCTGTCTTCATTTGCTGTATTAATCTGTATAAAAAAGCTGACTTTGCCGGCTGGCTGGTGCAAAATGGCCACAGGAGTGATCCATCGTCTGTTTAATACCGCGAATGAGGGAAGACAAATTGTGACTGATTTGGCGTTCCAAACATAAGAGCTCAAATAAAAGTCCAGCACAGTAATGAGACACAGCTGTTTGAGGTGGAGGCTGGAGTAAGCTGGTGACGTGTCAGGTAGCTCCACAATGAATCAGCAGGCTATTATTGCAGGGCTGTTGTACTAGACTGCATTAGTTTTAGCAAGGAGTCTCTAATAAACTGGCAACTGAGTCTCTGTTTGTTTGTTTGTTTTTTTTTACAGTATTTTATTCCTTTAATGAAAGTTTAAGTTTATTTCCAATATGCATATTAAATAAATACAGACATTAAATATAATACATATATAAAGAACAATATATTATATATATATTATATATCCTGAGGACCACCAGGTAGAATACATCTGATCATTACTGCACATGCTTGTGTTTGGCAAATAAATAGTGCAATTGTCAATTTAACCATTTCCCCAAGAGTTGACAGGCCAGAGAGCCTGTGTCTGTGTGTGGCAGGGGAATATGATTAGGACGATGGGATGATGTAATGGAGCGACAGATCTCTGAGTGATCCCAGCCCATTATACGAGGATGAGGTTGAGAGAAAGGAGTTAATTGGAGAGCATGTTCAGAGCCTCATTTAGACCTCAGACCTCATTAACCTGCAGCCTGTGAGATGCAGGAGGGGGGCTGGAGGAATGGGTGACTGGTGAAAGGACAAACTCTGACTGCCAGTACAAGATGGAACAGACAGTAGTGCAGTGCTGTCAGACCTATGGCACATATCACTCATGACACAGTCCTAGTGGCAGGAGGAGATGGAGTGCTGTTTCCTCTCCCGCTTCTCCTGCTGGCTGTCGCCGCTACTAGAAACACTGATGATGTACATGATGATTATATCATTTTGGAGGTAACATAATCTGGTTTCCATGTTTTATCAGCCTGATGATGTTGAACATACTGACGGATATGTGTGGCATGCATCCACACCAAGCTCCTCCTTGTGAATTTTTCCTGCACTATTAAGAAGTGAATAGACTGCATGCAAATTGTTTTCCTTGCAGTATTTTAGGCCCCGCCCACTCCGAGTACAGATACAGATAGTGGTGTACTCGCTCATCCCTAGTGTCCGTGTTTCTTCTTGCAAGTGCTGGTCTGGTCCATCTGGTCCATCCCCTGGTCCACGTATCTTTTTGCCAGTCCGTGGCCTCGAACTAGCGACTCTCCAGTCGAGGCCCTGCTTCTCTGACCACTAGTCCATCGTCTCTCCCCAGTTCACCTCTTACAATTCACCCTTCTGTTAGTTCTATAAATCTGAAATGTTGATCAGTAAATATGACTTTTTCTGGTCATCCGCTGTAAAATGTGTGTTTTTCAGTCCACCCTAAGCGTTTGGCCTTGTTTCTCCTACTGAGAAGAGTTTGAGAAACTGCTACTCGTCCTTTACAAGAGAGCCTTCTTTTGACAGTGGAAAGTATCATCTGAACTCATACCTCAGTGGATACAACTCAAAAAAATAGGACCATTTGTGCAAAAGAGTTCAGTCGGTCAAATTTGTTTAAATTTGATTGCTGACTTAGAAATAGTGTAGAATTTCACACGTCACAACTGCTCCTGCTAAGCTCTGTGAAATTGCATAATCATACCAGCGATGCGTCTCTTTTGTGTCTTACCCCCATATTTCTCCATCAACCCCTGGAAGCACAAACTTGGCAGGCTTGCCTCCATAATGTTTTGTTTCCAAATATGCAGTTCCTTCGGGTGGTGAGCAGTGAAGAAAGTGGAATTGGTAATAAAATGGTTGAGGCTGTAATTACTTCCTGAATTATTATAAGTCCCTAATGTTGTTGATGGTGCTGCCTCCCTGCACGCCCCCGGGCTGAGAGCAGAAACCACCCAAGCAAAGAAGTCACACGCATGCTTCCCCCTCCCCCCTTCAATTCAGACAATGCATAACGGCTCAAAATATTCATTACATGCAAGTGTGGTCCCTTAACACAAGCATTTACTAAAAATTCATTTTGCTTCTTGATGTTCTGTGGTGGAAATTGTTCCAAAAATGAACAATCATTTGTAGTCATTTTGCTTTTCCCTCAGGGCTGATGCATTTGTCTCATCCTTTCTCTTCCACGAGAGATAGAAAAGATTTCTAGAAAGTACATCAGCAAAGCCACAGTGTTTTTTTTTTTTTTTTTTTTTACACTTTTCATAACTAAACCATGTCCCACTGTCTTCCCTTGTGTTCCTGTGTGCTTCTGTTAGTGTAACGCATATGTGATGCACAGAGCAGCGAGGAGACGAGCATGCACGAGGATGAAACCTCAGCATTCCACAAACCCCTGCTGCTGAAAATCACTTAGACGAGCATGTTTTCTTGGATATTAACTATTGAAGACAATTACATTCTTCAGTCAACCTTCATCACTGCCGTCCTCCGATCTGCCTCCTCATCACATGCTCTTTGTTTTCTTCCCAGTGCCTGTGTTGTCAGACAGGAGAAGCACATGCCTGTTCCTCTACTGAAGGGACTGTTTAACTCGACAAGAACAAAGAGCGGCAGGCTTGTCTGAGTTGTGTCACACAACTCTTCTGTCGATTATTTTTACCTCCTCTATTTATAATCTTTCCTCTGTCCTACATATGTCTTAGACAGCTCTCCTGGGAGGTCTTTGTCACTAAAAAGCCTGCTCGCTCTCTTTCTGTCTGCACCTTGTGATTAGGTCAAAGAACGCAGCACCAAAATGAAAAAATCTCTCTCTCTCTCATTCTTCCATATGTTCAACTGAAAACCAACACAGTCAATTTGATTAGCTTAGTTTTGATGCACTGATTGATTAGTGACTGATGTGTAAAAAACAAAACAAAAAACAAAACAGAGGATATTGATCTATGATGAGGCTTTTTTTCTGACAACAGCTTTTGGGTTGTTGTTGTTTTTTTTTTAATTATTGTTATTAATTATTTGATGCTGAGGTGGTTTGAATCAATACCAGGACAGGCAGCCTGTCATACCTCGCCCTGTCTGATAGATGTGCAGGGCCTGTGTTCGTTACCATGTTTAATTCAAAAATCTGGGATTAAACAAACATAGTGACCATTTTGCTTTTCCTTAAGCCTCACCAGTAGTGGGAATAGACATCTGTCCTGTGAGTGGTGCTGGAAGAAACCTAATTGAATCATTTCAGTCATCATTTCAGAATCATAAATTAATCAATATATGATCCACAAGCAAAACAATGCAAATAGACACATGTATTGATTATGGAATGCTCCAAACATGTAGTCACACTAAAGCACTCCTTCCTGCAGTGTAATCCACCTCTTTAAAACACTGCGCGTACTCAGTGAAGATAATGGAGCCTTCCCAGTTAGAGTTAAAAGACAAACAAGGGTTAAAAGAAACGAGGGTTGGGAGGAAATACCAAACCTTTCTCACCCTTGCTCGTAATCATAATATAGTATCGTAGTATCATAATATCATAAATGCCAGAGGTCTTTGTCAGCAAAACATATTGACATATCATTTTCGGGTGTTTGAACAAATAACTGATGCTGTTGTTTTTATTCCACGTGATTCAGTTCATGTAGATTTGAATCAATACTTTGTGTTCTCTGGCAGTCACAATTGTGAAAATGCCTTTAAAAAAAAATAAGATTGATTTCTCACTCCAAAAATATCAGGCCTGGGATCAGTCGTCTGTACTGTCCTGGCTCCGAGTTAGGAGCTGGTTAACTAGTTGACACGCTGCTCGTTGTGTGTGTGTGTGTGTGTGCGGCGTGTTTGAAGCTCTGCTGTGCACTGTGAGCGGATTATAGAGGAGGGTACCTGGCTGCTGGCTGCTTTCTTTGTGTGGGGCTTCCATTCAGCCGGTGGCCCTGTCCCTATGCTCCGTATCTCTCCATTGTTGAACTGCCCCCTCCACCACCCCACCCACCTGGTAATCTCCCCTGCCTCGCCTGCTCCTGCGCTGCCTGCCTGCAGGCTTGGCTGGCTCTGATTACACTACCTGTGGATATTCACGCCACATTCTCCTCACACTTTGCCATTTGAGGCATCTACATCTCACAGAGAAAGTGAGAAATATTTCTACCATATTCCCACCTCTAGCAATATAACGTTTACACCCCGCTATGTGTTGAAACAGCTCTGCACTCGCTCTTTTTAGGAAGAATATGTGTGTACGACTGAAGTGTTAATTTGGCTATTAAGGAAAAGGCTGTATGTTTGTGTACACTCGTGGATGCATGTATGCGTGTGTGTGTGTGTGTGTGAATGAAAGCGGAGGAGGTTGGAGCGTGGTGGAAGCGTGCGGCGATGCAATGGAAAGCAGTGGTGTTGTTAGTGTGGAGTGTGTGTGGGAATGCTGTGCTGGCCACCAGCAGGTGTTGTTGTTGGTTGCTCATGTGGGAGGCAGAGCTGCTCCTCTGTCTGTGCCACGCTTAGGCTCACTGTTGAACTGAGCTGTGTGGGAGGATCATCGTGTCATTTAGACTGTGGCTTCCTGAGAGCTTCTTTGAGGGGAGAGTATAGGTTCTGTGCTCACCTCCCATTAGTCAGGTGTAGCTAAATATTTTGATAGAAATTACTGATGCATTTAATGGAGACATTGGATACGGAACAGGAATTGAAATGAATAGACAGATGGTATCCACAGAGGAACTTTGCTCTTTATCAAACATAAGGAGAAGTTAGCCAGTCTGCATACCCCTGTGACCTCATGCTGTAGCTACCACTGAGGTCATATCCTCCAGATTTTCTTGCAGTGTTTTACAGGACATGCACAGCTCTCCAGCTGCGTAAATATTATTGCGGGGAAACATTTATGAGTTATGCTAAAGGTACTGTGTTTTTTAGATAGAGGTTGGAGAAAGGTCTGACTGAACCCAGTGTCATTAGACAGACAGACAGACAGAGTACTTTATTAATCCCTTTGGGAGGTTCCCTCCAGGAAATTGACATCTCCATCGTTTCTCCTATATTGCACTTTTTAGAATACAAAATATAAAGTAGAATATAAAGTAGAAAAAATAAAAAGTCTAAGAATAGACACAATAAATTAGGCAGTAGAGATAACAGAAGTTTGAATGTGTATACCTGAGTGTGTACAAGGTACAATAGCAGCAGTGGTAATACTAATACTATAGTGCATTATGATAAATATAATCTAGTAATATGGTACTACAGTACTATAATAATAATACAATATAAAATAATACAATATAGCATATAGTAGTAGTATAATATAATATAGCATATACATTGTATGACATACATGTACATGTATAATATAATGATATAGTAATGTAATGTTATATATACTACACTCAAGTACATATAATTATAATAGTAGTAATATACTACTACTAATAATAATATTAATATTAATATGTGGTATAATAATAATATATTATACTGCCCTGTGCTATATAGCATCAATATCAACAACAGCAGTGACAAAAATAATAGTAGTAGTATAGTAATAATAGCAATAATGATATTAATAACAAAATAGTAATATATAATATACAACTATATAACCTACATGTATAACAGTATGGTAGTGTAATATATGCTACACACACTCCTATATAATAATAATAATAATAATAATAATAATAATAATAATAATAATAATAATAATAATAATAATAATATGCTAATAATAATATATAAGGGTAATATGTGGTATAATATAGTATTATATCTATTATGGTGTAGAGGATGCAGAGATGCTGCATTTGCACATGGGGAGTCAAACCCTGGTTAAATCCCAGTAAAAGGACTAAGCCGGCTACCGTATTGCATGATCCAAATCTTCCTCAAAACCTGCCATTTTGCATGTGTGGGTTGCTAGTTTGGAGGCGGCTGTTGTAGACTTCGAACAGCACCACGCAGATAGTGGAAGTTCAGGACATTGCAGACTGAAATAGTCAGCCAATGACAGGCTTATACCAACATTCTACTTCCTGTGAATCAAACTAGACTTTTGCCCCAAAGACACCATACATTCTTATATTTTTTCATTTCTAATATTTTTATTTAGCTGTAGACTTCTAATGTTGATTTCTGTGATTAGATGTTAAGACATGAGGAATATGAGGGCAGAACATTGACTTATCTGATGCATTTACTTAAAATGAGTGTTGATGTAGTCATTAATCATTATTAGTTACAGCCATCTTCACCTTTGTAAATGGAAAGATTTAAGCTGAAGCAGGTCATCTATGAATTATCACTCCCAGTCTAACTGTATGCACTGGTAATAAATAATTTTCAGTAAGTGTGGACACAGTGGAAACACCATAGAGTGCAATGTAAAGCACAATAGCAGCAGTAACGATGCAGGACAGTAAATAAAACGAGACTTATATTCATGAGTCTGTTTCCCCCGGTGAATCCTGGGAGGTTTCCTTACATGAAAAAGCAGGTTTGCATCCACTGTAGTGCCGTCACATATCATGGTCGGGCAGTTCTTCTCTGTTTGCAGATGTGGTTTTGCCATGACTTCATTCTGTGTTTTAAAGCAACCAAGCAGATTGATCGAATGTAAAAAAGAAAAAGAAAAGAAATTAATTTCTACTATTAATAATTGAACGAAAAACAGTTGTTCACAAATTTATTTAGCATTATATATGCATATATATTGTATGTAGATGTGTGAGATTGTGTTTTATACCCGAATGATTCAAAGAGAATGTGGCAATAATTTATCAACATGAAAATGTGACAGACACCTCTAAACACCTTAAACCTGTAAAAGAACTAGTGTGAATCTCAAGGGAGAGTGTTGGTATTCTCAGTGATTTACATACTGTTTCAGTGCGAGGTAAACATCAAGTAAATATTGAGTACACTGCCACACACACACAGTTATTGTGATACTTAGGTGTCAGCGCCACTCTGTCCTGGTGAATGAACACTGTAATATGACTAGTAAATACTCCCTAAACCACCACCATCATCATTACCAGCTCCCAGAAATAAACAACAGCAAAACACATGCAACACACCATAAAACCAACCACACACACAAACATGCGCGTGCACACACACACACACACACAGTGCACATATTCCCCAGTTGTGTGACAGCTGGCTCTGTATCCCAGCTAACTGCAGCGAGAGATACAAGTTCCCTCAAACAGGGAACAATTTCCTCCAAATGCATGGTAATGTTTGAAATAAATAAGCTACATTATGCATAAAAGGGAAAATGATTACCCGCTTTTAAAAGCCTTTATGAATATTTATAAAGTGTTTCTGTCACCGCTTATTTCTCTGCCGTTTTGGATAGCCAGTCAGGAGCGGCTAATAGAAAAAGCCCATGTTCCTTCTCGCTGGTTCAACATGAAGCCGACATGGACATTAATGCTTTTACTGCTTTGGCTTTACATAAAAATATTACCTTTGATTGCTGATTGAAATTTCATTTCTCATGGCCTTTTTGGGGGCTTTTATGCCTTTTGTGTGCTTTTATATGTGAGCCTGCCTGTGTGTCTGTGTGAGCGTCTTTTATGTTTGAGAGGAGCCTGCAGGCACAAGGCTGTGTAGGACAGCTTTTCTCTCCCCGTAACTGTGATTGTCAGGGTTAGTTAAAGGCAGAGGGTCCAATGTTCCCGTGGCTTTAAGGACAGCATGATCCGGTGGCGGAGAGATGAAAAGAGAGAGGTAACTCATCCACCCATCTGAGGGGATTTTCCCTTCAAGGGCCTCATCACGATCTCTCCAAATGAAACCATTATCTCAACATTTCTGCCCCAGGCACTCTCACTCTGACTATTTTACTCTGTCTTTTGCACACATACGCTTTCACACCATATCCTCTGTGCTCCCCTGAACTTTTTCCCTTTTCCTATGTTTTGGTATTTCGGAGATGTGAAGGGAAGATGAAAGATGGAAGGTGACAGCGGCAGAGAGATGGTGGATGGTGGGAATGGAGAAGGGGGAGTACAGGGGTTGAAGTGTCAGGGGAGGAGGAACCAGCAGGGAGGAAAGTGTCAGAGATGGAAGAGACAGTGGCGGAGTGTGTACGTGTATGTGTGTGTGTGACTGGAGGTGACTCCTAATTCATCCAGGGAAAGCTGAGATTTGGTTTGCTTGTCATAACAGATGCCTCAGCCTGCCCACAGGGAGAGCTGTTCTCCACCTGCCGTGATTCAGTTTGAAATGTCTCTTAATGTATTAGTCGGCCATAATGGATCCCATGGCTCATATCTGCAGACATGCTTGCCTTTTATTTCCACACACACACACACACACACACACACACACACACACACTGCAGCCACACACCGACCCCAACAAGGAGGGAAAGGGGTAAAAAAAAAAAGGAGGAAAAGTAAAAAGAAATGACAGAGTGAATGAGAGAGGGCAGTGATCACGGCGGTAACAGTGAATAATGGCACGGCCGCAGTACGGAAACAAATCACCTGCAGATGATTCTATTATGTGCAGTCACAGAGGAGCTGTTCACACTGCCGGCTGCTCTGCAACCTGCTTAGCTGCTCACTCAGGACACAGGCAATGAAATGAGAATCAAATTATGTTTATTATTGTGTGATAGGCATCAGAGCAGAGACCGATCTCTTCGGTGATTAGAGCCCATTGAGAAATTATCCTGATGTGCTGAAGATCCTGAACATCTGAAGGTGGTCTATTTAAAAAGCACCTGAAACTCAATCCAGCTCTGACTGCTTGATGCTGCTTTCCTTTTAATTAAATTCTGAAGAATTTCATTAAAATGTTAAAGAGTGAAATTACAGTTTATTGTTTGACTGAATTTCATATGTATTAAAAAAAAAAAAAAAAAATTTTTCCCCCCAAAAAATATTTCCCACCTCCTCTCCCCCCGGGGACCTAAGACATACAGGAATCTATATATATTTAAATGTCATAAATATGTCCAAAGGATCATGTAATAAGAACAATTAACAAAAAGAATTACAAACAAAAATGGGAGGGGAAATGTAAATTGCAGATAATAGCAATAATTAACAATTTAAACAGGTCAAGTTACTTTTTCTATTTTTTTGACAAAGACAATAAAAAATGCCTGTAAAAGAAATACAGTGATTGCTATGTATATTTTCTGTTTTAAAGTTCTAGTGAAGAACAGGTACAAAGTACGATGAATGGGGTCGGTGGTTATAGAGCAGGCACATCTATACAATATAAATTATATAGGACCACAGCAGGGTGGCGTGGAGACTGAAGTCTTGGCAGAAATTTATATGGTATATGCTGATTGAATCCAAAACAATCACATATATCTGTATTTGCTCAGATAAGTCCCCAAATGAAGACATGTATATTCAAAAACAATAGATCATTTTGGCACAGGAGCCAAGCACTGAATACAGATATCTAAAGATGGCATTAGAAATCAATACACTGTTTTATTTTCAAATCTTGAGAGACATTTTCCAAATGTTTTTTTATTTTATTTATGAACATAAGCCCATCATTTAGACCTTAATAATATATCGTATAGATAAGTATATTTGGAATAAATAGATAGTACAACAAGCGGACAGAGCTTCCAGGTCAGAAAGTGAAACCAAGTGTCATACACCTGCATTCTTTGTCATGACTGGTAGGGGGCGACTCCAGTGCCAAAAAGAAGTGATTGCATGAAAACTTTAAGAAAATTAAGCTTATAAGAAAGTCTCACTTGATTTATTACCTCGGTAAACATTTTACTAATGAGTTAATGGTGTCATTCATTTCAAGTCTTCTTCAATTCATGTTGTTTATTTTGTTCTATGGTCAAATTTAGAGCTTCTCACACAGATCCAATTAGATAACCATTGCAGCCCCACCCTCTCGTCCCACTGTGGCGACTGTGGCCATGGCCAAACCAGTTGGTGACATCATGGTGACTATATTCATTATTTATTATGCAGGCTATAATGTATTTGTGTAGATATATAGACATTGCATCATCTTTTTTTTTTCTTTGTCGTAATGGCTTTTGATGTTCTTAACCTAACACCAGTGAAACGATAGGGACAGTTCAATTGGTTCATTATATCATGTCCTCTACCTGAAAAATAAGAACTGTTAATATCATCTTTCCTCGTTATAAGGTGAGATAGCTCTTTATTGATCCTGCAGATGGGAAGTTCAGAGAAGGTAGCAGCGCCCAACGTGGGGCTTGAACTCATGACCATGAGATGAAGAGTCTCATGCTCTACTGGCTGAGCTAGCTGGGCTGTTGTGAAGGCTTTCCTCCAAGATTCACAAAATTCTACATTTTTCTTTAATAGTCATCATTAATAAAAATGGTGTACAACTGTTGCCGATCCAAGGTATCCAGTATTTGTCCAGTAAAGCTGATTGGATGGCAAAAGTCCTTTCCTGTGAGCCTCAGTTTGAACGTGTGGTGAAAGTGCAGACTCTCAGGTAGCGAATGAACTCAGGTGGGAATGAACTGCCACAGCATTACTGACTCGTGTGGCTTTTTGTTTTGGGCTCGGGAGCGAGTGCTTTTTAAACTGGATGCTTTATATATTGCACTTACATGACTGATCTGAATTTTGGACATATGTGTCTGTAGAATGAGGCTCATCTCGTGTTGCTTCCCCTCGCACTCTGACACTGGATTTTTGTTTTTGTAAATTTCACATCAGTCACAACTTTTCATTTACTTATCTTTTAATTAGATTGTCCATGAAAGCTATGGTGGTGAGACGCTTTTTAGGGATGGAAGCTGTCACCCCTGCCCCCCTGGTAGATCCACAGCTATAGACATTTTAAAGACTGATTGAACTACTATTATGCTGCTGGGGATTACACGACATATTGACAGAGTCTAAAGGTGGGGAATGACAAATGACAAGAATGACAAAAGAGAATGTGAATATCATTAGACATTATTTTCACTGAAAAACATCTATAAAGTATTAATATATATTATATAAAATATTATATAATTTTATAACTGTATTGTGCACTTTGCTTTGGAATCTGATTCCCTGAGATAAATTCCAATTGCACTTATAGAGAGACCTGAATGGTGAACCACAAGAAACAGCTGACCAGATGAACAGTGATGTATGTTAAAACCAGATGTGCACATAAAGAGAGCATTGAAGTGACTGACCATTCTCAAATCACTGACATGTACACTCTAAGAATGATATATTAGAGGCTTTGTATTTTTTTTCCAAAGAACCATAGTGGTTATCAGAAAAGTAATGTCTCAAATTTGTGGAAATTTCTAATATTCTTTATGCTAAAGTGAAATTTGAACTGCAGCCTTCTCGCTATCAGATGCTTCTGTGTGACTCCCTGCTGAGGGCAACTCCATGTCGTGAACTACAGATGGTTTTGATGTCCTTTTGAAGCGGCCATGGGTCACTTTTAAAACTTGTACTAAAAGACTGGATGGCAAGTTGTGAGCATCTGCTTAATAATGCTTATTCCTCCAATAGGGAGATGGTTGTGATGGTTTGGGCTAAAGTGACTTTTATGATGTTACGGTTAGGGCACCTTCACTGTCATGGTTAAAGTAATAATTATATGGTTAAAGCTTGGCAGTGATTGTGGTAGACAGTCAGTTGGAAACAGGAAAAAAACAGCAGTGTCCTGTGCTACATTCTGATGTTTTGTTGACCCACCCACCCACCTGGACCTCCATCCCAATATGATAATATGAACCAACTTTTTATGGTTATATAAAAAGGTTCTTGAAGGAAGTGACAAACCATGTTCTGCTGATAGGGCTTACAGATAAGAAAACATAGGCCATTTCAGAGGGCAATAAGAACTAAAGTATATCATGGCTTGGAGGACATCTTACTGCCAGGCTGTGGTGCAAAGAGGCAGAGGTCACAGGAAAAATCACAAATGTGTTTGTCTTGTTTTGTTGTTGTTGTTATTGTTATTGATGTATGTGGTCAGAATTCTGGGAAACCTTAACAATGACAGAACCATAAGCTGAATAAAATGCTTTAATAGCACCATACACCTCTTGACTTATTGATTCTCAGCTTGGTCTTTGATCAGCTCACAGCTCACATGGGTTGTGGTGTAGGAAGGGTTAACACTCGCCCCCGCTTGGTTCCATGCAGCAGATCAGATGGAACAAGTTCATTACAGACACGAGGCGGAACGTTCCGCTGCATCCATCATCCATCCATCAGCCATTAGTTCTGTCTCCTAGATTCCCAGAGATCCTGTTGGGATCGGAGAGATGAAGCAATCAGCCCGCACTCTGCCTTTGATAGAGAAGTGGAGAATTCCATAAAGCTGGCCCGGCTGTGACCTTGAGGCTGCAGCATGACTTCATTTCAGGGCAGGTTGACACAATAGAAGCGAGGCATCTGAGGAGCACAGAGAGCTGCTTGCTAAATGGAAAGTGCACCAAAACATGATGATTTAATCGTGCTGGCACTTAGTGAAGACATGCACAGCAGTGGGAAACAGTAAAACACAATATGTGCACATGGCAGGCACTCGGAGGCGTCAGGGTTTAGAAAGAACGTCTGATAACTGATAAGATACCCAGTTCAATAAACACAACGGTCTTGTCAATTCCTTCTTGAGAAAGACACCGACTTCCTGAGTGAATAGAGCTTTCAGACAAGTAGGCAGGGCTGGCCTAATGTGTCTGACCAAGAAGCCCACTGGATGTTTAGCTTTCAAACATAGGTTTATTACGAAATTGTTCCATAATTTTATACCAACATGACAGGAGAGCATGTTTGAGCAGTGTGTAGCTTTTCATGGCAGAGCTCCCTGTGTTTCAGAAATGACTGCAATGCTTGCACACTATGGTGAGCCGAGTGACTGCTGGAGAACAGTGGTGAGTTGGAACATGAAGGAAGAAGTCTGTCGTCAGGCTGCAGCAGAGGTGGATTTTAAAACTCGTGTTGTAGTTGAAGGCTCGACCATCATGAGACAGAGGAATGCTTCCCCCCACTTCTCACAGCTTGAGACGTCAATTACACCATTGATGATACAGAATATAGTATCCTGATACCTATTTTATACTGTGTGACAATTGTCACACTTCCAGCGGTTGACAGGTTTAGGTTTTCTCGTAGCCAGTTTAATATCTCTACAATCACTGAAGGAATTTTCATGTGATTTTGCTTTGACATTCACGTTCCCCTCTGGATGAATTTAAATTATTAAATAATTACTTTAAATAACAGAAAATAATCCTCTCATCTTTCCTCTAGTGCCATCATCTGGTCAAAATGTCAATTATGGCTTAAGATCAAGTAGCTGCAAAACTAACGTCATTCCCATCAGCATCAGCTATACTTGTAAAAATGCTTACTGCTTATTAGCAAACTTTTCCCCTTTTCTATCATTATCCTGTAATGACACATGTACTTTGGTGCTCTGGAGAAGGTGAAACCAGCTGTGCACTAAATATCTCTGAGTTTTCACATGTTCCTCATTTAGCCTTTATGTTAATGTGCCAGTATCGTTTCAATGGTGTTGGTAGTGTTATGGAAATGTGTCTGACAGGGGCTTAAAGTTCCAAAAAACTCATCTCTGTTCATCAAAATTACATATCTAGAAGTTGTTTGTGTTTGATGAAAAAAATGCCCGCATTTCTGGTAGAAAGCGAAATTTAAAACAAAATGATTTCCAAAGTCATGTGACCTTTTCTGTCATAATTGCCGTAATGAATATAGCCATCATCGAATTCAGCAGCATAGCTATCTGACAAACGTTTTGAGTTTTAAGTAACATTTGCTCTTCTTCATCAACATCCCCCAGCCATATAAAATATCCTGTCATGATCTTTTGACATGAATCATCGTTGAACTTGGCAGGTGCACGCTGGCTAACATTATCCAGTACACTGCAGTTTTTTTGGACACACTCAAAGAGTAAAACACAGGTAAAAATAAACTTACATATTGGCTCATACACACTGTCTCCAGGATAAATGGATGGAATGGTTGAATATAAATTTTGAGGCCGAGTTCATCTCTTTTGGTGTAAAATTTTTGAAACAGCTGCTGCAAGCCTGAGCTTTTTGGCCTCTGATTTTCAAATCCTCTGCTAATACACGAAGGCTCACCAATTCTGCTTTTGCAACTGAACAGGTCTCTTCCATGGTTCTGATGGAAAAGAGTCAGACCTGTTCTGGTTTCTCTTGTTTTCTTATTCATAGTGAAACACAGCTTGCAAAATACTGATACATACAAGTTGACTGGGTTGGGTCCTGAGGTATGTGACGTATGAGTCCAGGCTGTCTGAATCCAGGTCTTGAGAGTGTTGGCACACTACAGCTTCAAGGCAGAACTGCTAAGCTGCAGTGTTGACGACTTATTTTGCTCTTGATATGTCTTGTAACACAGGAAAAACAAGGTTGATAACAAGGTTAAAAACCTGATTTTCAAAGGAGGGGGTCTTTCAAAGAGCCAGCTAAACATCTCAGTTTCAGTACTGCACATACACACATCCCAAACACAAACATATTCCTATTGAACATACTTGCAGTGTGACCCTGAAAGACGCTTTAGATGAGCGATGCAGCTGTGAGGAGATGTGTTTAAAAAGCCAGGCGTCCCGGTCTCTCTGTTATCAGCGCGCCGTGCCGGGGTCCTCCACCATTTGAATTATCTTTTCTTGACATTATAATTCAGTGCACACTTGACAGCACTGTTTTCTTCCTCAGAAAATATAATTTCTGTGCACTTGATTTGCTCCTCTTTTTGTTTTCTCATTATCTATAAAACACGTTGTGTACTTCTCCACCCATTTCTAACCCTCTACAATTTCACAGAGGAAGTAGAAAATGAAAAGTCTCGCTGCAATCATCATAGGAAAGTGTCCAGGTTCAATTTTCCTCCTTCCCACTTTTCAAAATATTTCTAATAATAAATAGGTCTTGGCTGCAATTCACTGAAAAATGAATCCAGAACATGATGATAAATGTGTGTAGGAGGGAGGTGTACAGAGCTGGCTTCTCCCATTCTTTTTTCTCCATGTATGACATTCTGTTGGGGTATTGGAGAGATTCTGAGATTTACACCATGCATATAGGTGTAAAAGAGTTCACTCTTCCATTGTTTACCTTTCATATCTTATGTAAAAGATGTAGTGATACAGAATATTCTGATCACACTGGGCTCCTTCACTGGGCTACATCAAAGGCAAAGCTTCATTTCTTTGTGAAAGACAATGACCTTTCTCTGAAGCTGAAGCTGAATTTATGATGCAACTTAAATCTGCTCTAATCAGTAGTTTTATATTAACCATGAATCAAATGACTATGGGAAAGGGGTCACTCGTGGTAACAAGTAGGGATGAGCCGGTATCCGGTACGGATAAAGCATTTTTGACGAATATGAGTATGATACGAGTAAAACTCTGTGCACATCTCTGGCAACATACGTGTGGTGCATTTCACAAGACAGAGCCGAAAACGGCTCGTGGCACGTCGGTCACTGCCTGCGGTCCGGTCGTGTGTTTTTTTTATTCTCTACCGTCTGCTTGCTCTTAGTTTGGCTGGTGATATGAAGTCAGTTGAAAAACCTTGCTCGTACTGAACGCGGTGCATTTGAGAAGAATACAGTGAACAAGGCTGACATATTATTTCCCTGTTTGCCATCACTGGATGTTTGCATGAATCATGAAGTTCACACAGATAATTAAAACTTAACAGTCTTACAGACCATTTATACACATACACACATATAGCTGAACACACAAATTAGCCTATATTAATATTTTTATTGTATGTGGCTGCATGCAGTATCTGACACTTTCTCTCTGCAGTTCATGAAAATAATATTATAGATATTCCAATTAAGACATACTGTATATAGGCTTTGAATGCAGTAGATTAGCAACTTCTGATCAATCCATATCAATTTCAGACTTAAAATAATGTACAGTTTTAAGCCCCACCCATTTCTGCACTCATTTCCGGTTTAATGTAGATGGTTAAACTGATACAGATACAGATAGTGGTGTACTCGCTCATCACTAGTAACAAGCCGACACAGATTCATCATAAACTCTTCTCATTGTTTTTATGGTCCACATCTTTCGCATTGTTTCAGTCCGATCTCACTGCTCTCATCAGCCTGCGGCAGGCAGCTGTAGTCAGCGAGAAGTTCCAAATAGACTCACTGTACACTAGCTGCTCCGCACCAAACAGCAGACAGACACAGTCAGAGACTAGCTGCTGGACTCTGCACAGAAGAGCACAGATATTGGTGTCATCCAATCCTGATGTTCTGTGGCTGCTGCTTAAATAGGAAACTATTTGGTAGCATATTCATTATACACAGTAAACTTTCAAATATGATAATATATCAGGAGCTTTGTAATCAATGCTGCTGTAACACAGTGATGTTAGTTTAAAAATCAACAACAACATATGTTTTATCATAGACTTTGATCACTGCATCTGACGTCGCACTTTTAACACCTATAGTTCACACAAATCTCCTTCTGTCTATATGTCAATAGTGACTGATGAAGGCTCTCTCGTTTTACTTTTAAACCTGCAAAGCTGTGGTGGAAGAGAGAAATAAAATCCATCAATAACTTGAAACAATGCCTTTCTTTTCCTCATGGGGGCTACTGGACAACTTTTTTGTTTGTCGTATTTCTGATATTATTTGAGGTGGTGAAAACTGTTTGTCTGGCTCATCAGGAGCTGTGCTGCTGACAGGACAGTCGGTTCTGAGGACGGTCACGGCCGCGACCATGAACATCAGTTGAATTGAATGGACGGATGCTTCAGTAGTGCTTATGCAACACTGATGCTCCAATTGTACTCTGTATTGCAGGTAGGACTGTGCCCAACAGCTTATTGACAGTTGCAGTAAACACTAATTCTTTGTTGGCCATGAAGAAGGAATATTGGCACCAATAATGGGCGACTGGCAGCTTCACTTCAAATCAGCGGGTCAGAGCCTTTGCAGCAGTGGAGAAAATGTGTGGTAGAAACAGCAGAGAGGGAAGGGGCTTGCTATACAAGGGAGGAAAGAGGGGGCATGTACGAGCCAAGACTGCTGTGACCTGAGGAGCCTCTGTTCGCGGATAAAAGATCCAGTATTGATCCCATTATGGCTGGGTGACTTTATAGACAGCTCGGCATCGGAGCCATCAAGAAGTGTATACCTTAATTAATCTGAATCATGGACAGAGAAGGAAGGCTGTGTTTGTGTACATGTTCGATCATTGGCTGGTGTTTCCTCCTGTGCTAAATCAATGAGTCTGTCGAGACTCCATATCTCATCAGGGCCTAAACTGATCCCTTAAAGCGACTGGGATTACATCACAATGGAGGGGTCAGGAGGCATCATGCTGGTGCACCTGGAGAAAATTACCTCAGGAGGAATGCGCCTCTGACCCCTCATCTCCCTCATTTTCCCCTTTACTTGAGATAATATCACACACTCGCCTGAGCAAAGAAAATCAATATGCCTTAGCTAAGTTCAAAAGCAAAGCTGCTCATTATAAAGAGAGGGCGCAAACACACTGTTCAGAGTATTGGTCCAACCCAGGCGAGTTAAGCTGCAGGGATTGTTATCATTGTTAAGCAAATAGATCCACCGAAGGAGAGATAGAAAGGAACGAAATAATAAGATTTACTCCCTGTGCTATTAGCAAACTGTATCTTCCTGCAGACTGATGGGGGGAGCCGCCCCCTTGGAGCAACTGAACGCCCACCTCAGCACACAGGGAATTAGCTAACTGTTGAAATGAAGGAGGTTTAATTGTAAAGCAGACTGAAGCTGTGCTCTCTGACTTCCCTCTGAACACCTGGCTCCCAGTGGCTGCATGTCAGTGAGCAACAAAGGAATCCTGCCCCATCCCTGATTTGACATGTAGTGTGGTAATTTGAAGGGAAGAGAACTTTCTCAGTTGGAGTAAAATAAAATGTTTTTTACTTACTCTACCCACACAACATCGTTTATCTTCACCTTATAATTTGTTAAGACGATTACCAACTATTCATATTGTCAGCAATCTTACCACAACAGATTTAATAAACTGAAATTTGCCATAGCCAAAGATCAGTGCTAGTAGGAAGTATGATGTTAAATGAAAGAGATGCGAGCAGGATGACTCACTGAACTCATTGCTTCCTCAATAAAACACTCAACTACCATCCTCTAGCAGCAGTAAGTGTAAAGATGCGAAAAATGACTACATGAAAGTCGTTATATGGCTGAAGTGGCAATTCACCAGACAGAGTTCTGGAACAAATGAAACATTATTTTAAATTTAAAAACACTCTACTACTTTTCCTGCATACTCATATTTTGGCACAAAAACAATCATGTCCCAGTAAAAGATAAACCTTGTATGATGGTCATCAATTGATTGATTGTTTGAAGGGATCAAACAAAGATCTGTCAATTGTTCTGAAAGCATAAGCACTGTATCGTACGTGTTATGCTGGAATTCTACACTGTCAAATAAAGCTGAAGATGAAAAATGACTGAAAGTAGATAGTACATCTACTTTGACAAGTGACTATGCAAATGTACAATAATGGACTCAGAGGTGTCCTGATATAGAAAATAATGGACTCGTCCCATCTCTGACTTATTTATTATTTTCATATGTCAAGGTGCCTCATTCTGTATCATCGCTAACTCAACATTAATATATTAATATCTTAATATGAGCTTTCACTTCGCTGGCACAATCACAAATAGGGCCCAGGCAGGGTGAGACATACCAGCTTGAATCAGATACAAGGTAATTATAAGGCGATTGCTCCTCCCCCCCCCCTCTGTATATAGGGCGACCAAACCTCTACAGTAGATCTTTACAGTGGACTGGAGTGTGCTATGCTTTCTGTCTTCCAAGAATCTGTTCCTTCCCATTGTGGTTTCCTCATTGACATTTCCAGATGTGAGCAGTTCACAAAGGCTGTGACTGAGGAGAGAGGCTGACATTTTGTGTCTCTGCGAGTGCTTGACAATGGCTGAGAAGCACTGACATTTATGAAAGTGCCGAGCTGAGCACTCCTAAGATTTTCTATTATGAGAAAGAGAGGAAAATTACACATTACACATTTATATCTGTTGCAGTAATCTGTGCTCATAGGATGTCAGATAAAAATGAAAGAGAAAAAGATGAGTGGTAGGAAAAGAGGAAAAACAAAGCACGGGAAGAAGGTAACAGAAATAGGAGAGAGAAGTGAATAAAGCACAGATGATAGAATAAATACAACAACCTAGTTGCAATTCTCAAGTGGCTCACTGTGTGAAAGTGTCTTCTGTCTTTTCCCTCTAAACCTCCCTCAACTGCTGCAGACAGCTCCCTGAAGTATAGAAAGCCTTCTGCTGTTGATCTTGTATGAAAAAGGTACAAACTGTTCTGCACAAACAGACCATTGAATAATAATGACACCGCTCTGGGAAACAAATTCACGAGTGCCTGTACAAGATTTGCACAGGCTCACAGAGATAGAACACTGAAAGACTGAAAAAGGATAGCTGAAAGTGCTATTGAATTTCAGAATTAAAAATTAAAAATGTTCAGTAAATTGGTTAGAAAAAGCCTAAATAATATTTACTCCACCGTTGAGAATACTGGAATCTATAAGTATGCAAATGTAAGGATAACTCACCCACCTCCAGCGCCGGTCTATCACATCAGATACATCATGTAAAAGAGGAAGCAAAGCTGGTTCTAATGATGTTCTCACCTATTGTATCTACATTCACAAATAACTGTCTCAGTAAATTACTCACATACATTTGGATGACCTTATGCCAGTATCAGACACAATATGAAAATTATAATATCCCTGTCCAACATGAATGGGAATGGGATGTCTGGAACAGAAGTGTCAGGGCATTTTGTCCTGTGTATTGTGTCATAATGGAAGACAGTTCTTGTGGTTTATGCGAGCAAAGTAGCAGGAATAAAAGGGATTGGACCCAAGTGTGAGTAGCAGAAGCAGGACTGGAGCAGCTCAATGATGGGTGGACGGCCTGGGGCCTGGACAGGGGCGGAGAAAATGACCTCAGGCTATGGCCTGGGGTCAAGACAGATGAGTAGAGCAGGTCTAGAGGATGGACAGGAGGCCAGCAACAGCGCTGTAAGACTGGAGGAGGATGTTGGGGAGAGTGGCAGGTGGGCGGGTGGAGCCAGGGAAACAGGAGACTGCTGAAGCTCAGCACTGCCTGATCAAGCAAGCACAAGCACACTGAGGATCAGGGAAGGGTTCAGCCGACTCCGACTTGGCCGTGGCTGACTCGGGGACTGGAAAGACGACCACAGAGCTTCCCACAATGCCGGGCAGCTGAGGCTCCAGGGCACTGCGCCGGACCAAGTCCTGCAGGTTCTTAGCAGTGCCGGTGGCATGCCTTCTTCCCTTACACCCCCTCCAACACCTCTAAGGTGGGATGATGATAAATTGGCTGCAGGAACTCAGTTCAGGCTTTCGTAGAGCTTGACACCAATTTCTGATATTAAGAGTTCTGGCTCATTTGTGCTCTGTATGTGTACTGAGTGCTTGAACTACTGAAGTAAAAACGTACAAAATAATGAAATCAACTGGGAGCACTGAGCAGTTGTGTCTTTGTGGGTCACCATCTCACATCCAATTTTATCCAGTGATTGAATGATGGATGATGATAATGATTTACTCTAAGCTCAAGACATCTGGTATCACTTTTTGGGTACCCTAACTTCATCGGGTGCATTTTCACCCAACAAAGGTCTGAGGCTCAAATGTAACAACATTTCCGTCATAGTTATTTTTCTTTTATCCTAGGCATAATGTTTCTCTGATTTAATGAATCACATTATTTTGAAGTAACATGTAGGCATAATATTAAGGCCCTCTACAAAACAGATCCTTTTTTTACTGGGAGATATTTATAAATCCAAGATAAATAATTAAGAACTAATCTAATTTTTGAGTGGTGGAGGTCATGAAAGCAGTGATCTCTTCAGTTACCCATGTTTCTCCTCTGGAGCTGCCAATAGACAGAGACAGTTCTCTTGCTACACTGAACCAGTTGGGGAATGAAAGCATACTGTACATGTTATCTCTGCACCGCTTCAGCTCCTCATCCAAGGTGTTTCCAGAAGGAATACATCATGAATGATAAAAAATTTAGCGAAAAAGACAGACATCCACAAATGTGCCAAATGTGCTCAATAAACCTACACATGTAGGCAGGACACCACTGATGCATCCTTCAGGTCTTCACTTTCTCAAAATCGCAAACCATGGTGTGTAAGTCTGACATAGATTCACTGTGCTTCAAATGAACCCAGTCGGTCAACCATGTCTAAAGGAAAAAGTGTTTATAGCTGTTCTGAATGGCAATACTTAGAGAGATCAAGGAGGCTGAGGGAAGCAGCCAGAAGAGTCTCTGAAGGCTCAGACTGTTTGCTCTGTCTCCAGGAAGTCTGTGCATCACACTTGCCTTTGCAGTAATGTGAAGAGTGAAAGAAGAGAGCAGTTCAAACTCTGCTTGCTTTCTCACCATTGCACACCTGGTCAGCCACTGCAAAAAGTGGGTTTGATTGTTGAACGGTGTGTTTCCAGAAGTTCCAAAGACTGTCGGATGCAGCCCTCCGGGAGTCCGACGGCGTCAGAGAGGGAGCTGTAGAAGCTGTTAGATGATCCTGCAAGTGCTCTGTTTGAAGCATATGGAATTCTTAAATGTCCCACCAAGTACAACACAGCAGGGTGACTGAAGGAGAGGTGTTTTTCATCCAGTCTTCATGTGCATATTTTCTATTTAGCCACAAGTCTTCTTATTATTTTACCTTATGAATTATCACTCCCCCTTTTTCCTCCTACTTCCTTATTTGATTGGTTCATACATGCATTTTTTTTAAAACTCCATCTGGCTTCTTCCTGTACCAACCCCCCTCACACACACACACACACACACACACACACACACACACACACACACACACACACCCTGTCTACTGCAGCAGCAGAGCCTCAGCTGTGATAAAGATGGAACATGCTCTTGGAGCTTGTCATGCTACGCTTCCCGTTCTGCAGCGCTGATATTCTGACACTGATCGCCATCAAACTGTCAACAACAGACAGAGGCTGAGGGTGGGTGGAGGTGTGCTGGGGGGAGGTGGCGGATTTTCCTCATAAATAATTTTCACTCAACGGAAACGATGAGCTGACGCAAGATTTAATATTAATTTTCGTCTTTTTTGGGGGGAGAGAGGAAATTGAGATGGATGATGTCTGATGTTTGCCAGGACCTGCCACAGAGACATGGGACAGGCCAGCCTATAGCCTTGCAGGGCCCGGAGTTCAGTCATAGCCCATTGAGGGCGGGATTAGATAGGGCCTTTATTCACCTTATGGTGAAGGATTCGGCTGACATGCTTCTCATGAACTCACTCAGAGGGTTCATGCCTTTGAGTGGCCAGGCAGTGAACCAGTGGCAGCAAACATAAGATGCTTATCTGTCCTTTGTTGTCTTTCTGAAGAGATTTGTTTGCAATATACAGTGACATCCTAAGTATTGATCTACGTGCCAGTCGTGACTCAGTCAGGGGAATTGAAACATTCATTCAGGAACAAATTTCTTATCTTTTACAGGCAGATTTGCTAAGAAGTCCACCATTATTAGTCACTTTGAATCAGGACCTCTATGATATCTGTCTGGTATATGGTATCTGTCTTTGCAGAGCCTCGCCAGTGAAGGAGGAGGAGCAGGAGTGCAACAGACCCATAGAGGGAGCTGCTTTAGCAAACCAAACAGCACTAATGCTGACGGGTTTACTCAACACCTTCAGAGAATGGGCTTTACTCTTTTATGTTAACGTTAACCAGCTCATTTCAAAATACCATGAAATGTATCAGTACATGAAAAGCATGCCAATTACCATCTGTCTGTCTGTTGGTTTGTCCAACTTTGTTCCACAGCAAAAACTCTTGATAACGTCTGACTGTATTGCAATGAAGTTTGCTGAGAACATCAAGCTCTGCAGACAATGAAATGCATTCCATTTGTTTTGCTGAGGACAGGTGATTCTGACATTTCAGACTTTTCACCCAGTGCCACCATCAGGACAGGATTTCAGTTTGGCCTCTATTTTGGTTTATGACTGAATGCTTACTCAAATTATGACATTCCTATCAGTCGCAGTTGTACTTTGCTTTACTACTTTACTTTACTTACTTGCACTCAGTTGTACATTTAGTCCTAGATTTTTAAATAAGATAAGATAAGATTAGCCTTTATTCGTCCCACAGTGGGGAAATTCAGAAATGATGACAGATATGTTTTTTCCCTATATGTTTGCATGTCTGTAATAATGCTTGGCTGCTGCTGCAGGACTGCTTCAACAGAGCTCTGGGATTATATTTTTACATTCTATAGTATGTAGTCTCAGGCAGCCATCAAAAATGGGAAACCTCTGGCTCAGAAGTGCCTTTGTTAACAATTTGATTAAAGTACTTTCTCTTCGTGTCTTGTGCTAAACAGTCTGATTAATGGCAGAAAGATATTTCACTGAACGAGTTAATGAAAAGTCAGACTTTCTTATTGTGGAAATACATTTATGAGTGAGTTGATAAGACTTCGGCAGCAGACGTGTTTTTTGTGTTTTACCCAAAACTTGGAGTGATTCTTCCTGGAGTCTCTACTCTACCACATACTGTGTATTTTCTTGTATAACATGAAATGCTTCTGAAAAGGAAGTACGGATTTCTGCTAATGCCAATATCCCCCTGGCAAGCTCTGGCTGTTCTTTAGGGTTGTAATGATTACACTGACTTCAATGCTTATACCAGTGTCATAATGAATCATTTATAACTTCTGAGGGGGTTCCATCGATTGGAGAGTATGGGGTGGGAAAAGGCTTTGATGCATGGCCTGATTAAGACACGGCTCTGTGCTTACAGGACACATTTCCATACAGACAGGACAGGAACTTAATGGATTAGTCTTGACTATGTTTTTTTGTGTCTTCGAGCCACCAGGGAGTCAATTTTCTGTGGCTCAGGGCACCTGTCAGTCACTGGGCTCCCTGGACACCAGGGTAAGGTTGTATTTGTGTAAATCTTTATCAGGCAGCAGCGCAACAGCATTATTACTGGCTTAATCAACTTTTGATGTCACTCCAGATCTAGGTAATTCTGTGATCGTCCCTTCAATTCCTGTCTTAATTTAAAAGACTGAGATTTGGGATGAGCCGGATACGCTTAAAGCATTTTTGAGGAATACGATTATGATACAGTAAAATCCGTCAATATCCGTGCTTGTGCTGACGGAAAATCCTCATTGTGGAACTGACTGTCTTCGCGCTCTGTGATTGGCCAGTCACACACAGCGCCCGCCCCTCCCTACACAGACACGTCTCTGCCATAGACTGTATGGTCTCTGCACGTCTCTCCCAACATACGCGCGGTGCATTTGACAAGACAGAGCTGAAAACGGCTCGCATCGCGTCGGTAAATGCCTCCGCTCCGGTCCGATTTTTTTTTTTTTTTTTTTTTTTAATACCGTCTCCTTGCTCTTAGTTTGGCTGGTGATATGAAGTCAGTTGAAAAACTTTCGTACTGAATGCGGTGCTTTTGAGACAGTGAACAAGGCTGACATATTATTTCCCTGTTTGCCATCACTGGATGTTTGCATGAATCATGAAGTTCACACAGATCATTAAAAAATAAACAGTCTTACAGACCACTTATACACATACACACATATAGCTGAACACACAAAAGTAGCCTATATTATATATTGTTTCACATACCGTGATACTTGATTGTGTTATACAAGGTTGTGTTATATCAAGTATAACTACAGTCAGGTCACCCATCGGTTTATGGACTATTATTTTGAAGTCTCAAGTTTGGTCTTATGGCCATCGCCATCTTGTCTTTGTTGAGGCCAGAAGTGGTAGCCATGCCCTAAGGCATACCCTGCTTCACAATCTATTGTACTCTAAATGGGACCGGCATTTCCAAATTGAACATCATGCTGACGACTTGAGTCTAGCGATCGAGACCATAAACCCACAATGGAAACTGTTTGCTGAGATAATAAATCTAGAAGGAGGATCATTTTCTCACAAGCTGACACACAATTGGACTTCAGTTTACAGCCAGTGGAATCGCCAGCTGCTGGTCACTACAAAAAATGCAGGTGTAAGGTGTTACCCCCCCCACCCCCACCCCCCGCTGTCTCAGCTTAATGAGCGCCCCCGCTCACTTTCCCTATCTGTGCCTTCTACTAATCCCATAGAGAGCTGCTGCTCCTCCAACCAGAAGCTCAGTGAAACTTTCTGGTTCAGTGAAAAAGAGAGAAAAGTTTTGACCAGAGGTTTATCTGATGTTTAGCAGCTCCTCCCTGGTGATTGTGATCTGGGAGGGAGAGTGGAAAATGAAACAATTACCCAAAAACAGAAAAGCAGAAATGCCCTCAATGGTGCAGCTTTAAGATTGGTCAATAGTCAAGTCAATTAGATTTTATCTATATAACCAGAATCACAAATCAAAATTGCCTCAGAGGGTTTTACGTTCTTTCCAGCATAGGACACGCTCTGTCTGTGGCAGGGAGGAAAAAAGGTAGGAAACCCCAGAATAAAGGCGGGATCCCTCTCCCAGGATGGACATATGATCAATGTGTATAGATCAGCAAAAACCGCTTTATATGCAATTACGTATATATAGGTTCCAAAACATAAGTGGATCCAGGAGGATGCTGAGCAGCTTTGATGTTGCCAGATAGACAGGACATGAGCCATGTGACCTGCTCTCAACTATGGAAGCCTGGAAGGAGGACAGGCCACACAAGAAGAGGCAGCACAACATTTAGACAGAACGGAGAGACAGACAAACACAGGGAGGAAGAGAGAGATGTGATAGCGTGCAGACTAGGGAGAGAGGATGAGAGACTGAATCTTCTGGGGAGACAGCAATCCAGCTGCAAACATCTGGAAAAGGCACCAACAGTCAGGGGAGAGAGAGGGCGACCAGACGATGACTAAGCCAGATCACATTGAATTATTGGTGAGTCAAGCAGCCTTTGAAGCATTTGGTCCATTTTATTCATGACTGTAGTGATGTGCCTCATCTGTTATCAGTCATACGTTTGTGTCATTCATAGGGATTTCTTAGCAGCTATGTTTTTCTTCATTTGCTGTCCTGCCTAACAACAAACCTTTGCTTTTATAGAATCACTGATGCTTGGTCCTGATTGGCTGATTGCTTAGTTAATCTCTCTCCGATCAATCATGGAGGCAATGTTTGGATTGTATATGTTTAAATTTCAGTGAGTACTCGATAAGATCATTATGCTTCTACAAAAGCTTGGGATAAGAAAAGAAGGTGGCTGTGGTCACTGTGCGTCCACTTTGATAGGATTGATGAAGTGCTGATGGATTTCTCTCTTGATTAATCACTGCTCTCTGGCTGTAGGTCAGGCTCCATGCTTTGAAAGGACTGTTTCCTCTGGAAGTGTATTTTGACTCTCTCTCTCTCTCTCTCTCTGTCACACACACACACAAACACACACACGCACACAAGTAATTGACTGTTAACCTTCCAAAGTGCTTAATTATGATACCGTATTTTATGCCGATAAACGCTTGAGTCTGTGTAGGTGGCTGTCTTTGCTTCATCTTGGCTGCTGATGCTAACAAATCGGCTGATTTTAAACAAACTGGAATTGTAAGGATCACAGTAGATCACATATTTAGCACCATTTGAATCATCAAAAGGCTGAGCTTTGGATACAAATTTAAAAAAATGTGGTCAAAAGGGAGGAATCCTGGTTGAAGTGCAATGGGTAAGCAGCAAACCAGCCTGTGAGCTACAGACACTGCATTCCAAACGCAGTTCTTCAGTCTTAATATTTCCTCAAGGGACAGTTTCAAAACATGAACCTAACAAACTGGGGATTTTGGTGGGTTTCATCACTGATTTCTTATGATCAAAATGTTTGATTGGTTGATTCTTATTTTGGTTTGTAATGAGTTCTGGGCCATATCATATTCAAACTGACATTTTAACCTCAGCTATAACATAATCCAACAATGACAGTGGTAGTGTTGTAAAGTTTTTTTTTCTTGTCCACATTTATTGCCCACCTGGATTCGAACTGTTGTTGCAGTTAATTGCTGTCTCAACCACAAAGCCACATGGGTGACCCTCAAACTGTGTTTTATGGAAATTATGTTTACATTCTGCTAATTTGTTTAGTCACACATGTTTTGTTAGAAATGTAATTGCTGCCTGGATTATGTTCGCTATTGTAATGGCAATTTCAACTCTTGTTTATTCGGCTGTCTGGGACGCCCCATCTCCTGCCTTGATTGTAGTAAAATACCCCACCTCCTGTCTCCTCACCAGACTCCTTTGTCTTGTAAAGCATGATATCCAGACCTGTTGATCTTGTTCCAGGAGCAGACAAAGGAGTGTGAAAACACTCTTGTGAGATGCCGACACAGGTAGCAGACAGAGAGGTGGGAGGCACACCTTAGGGGGGCGTTCCCTATGGTATAAATGTTTAGGTTTTCCCCATGTTCAGGGTCTTTCTTCACCTTGACCGCTCGTGTGTTGACTGACCTTTTCTTTGCAAAGAAAATAAAAATCTTGTCGGCCGGCAGTTTCTATTTCATTCTTCACCAGCAGCGGAGCAAAATTTCCTGGCTGGCAACGCTTTTTTTTAAAGTCACACACATGAACATCTTGTACCACATGTAGATCATAGAGAGATGGTAGGAGCTGGGGTGGATGGTAGACATACAAAGTGCAGGACCCCAGGGTCTGGGGTTTGCATCATGTGTACCGCATGTGGTTAGGCTTAGAGCCATGAACACCTTGGTTAAGGTCAAATTAGGAAAAAGCTTGTGGTTTCAGTTATATGTTCATACAGTAATACAATACAATAAAGAGGCCTAAACAGGCTATAAAAGCGTTAACTATGCTTTACTTGCTATGGGCAGTCATTAAAGGACAATAAACTAAATACACTGACAGGGAGCATTTTGCAATACGATTTCCTCAATATGTTGATTCAAAATATAATCTGAGCAGACAATGCAGTATTTTACTATGTGATGTTTTTTGCATTATTAGGCACACATTTGATGAATCCAATGTATGTTTTTTTTTTTTTTCTCTTTTATTTTTGTTCATTCTTTAAGTCGATTAAAAAACATATTGTAAATGTACTCCACCGATTGAGAGATGTGCCAGACAGAGGTAGGGAACAGAAATTCTAGAGAGGGGCTTGGAATCAAATAACTTAGGATTTGAAAACAAATCCAAATCCCAGACTCTCATTAAGATGAGAACAAGCCAAGTGTCCTCACATCGGAGGATTTTCTTTTTCCTTCTATCCTCATCTTGCTTATTCTTCTTCATTTCCATATCCCTGTGTCCGTGAAGACAAGCGAGTAACTTTCTCATTAGACTCCACGTGTATTCATATTCAAAGCTACCTGCTTAAACAGTCACCTTTCTAACACAGATTCACCTTTCTGCAGTGATTCATCTTCACACTGACAGGCCAGATTCCTTTCAGTGGGACTGTCGAGATTCTCAGCAGGAAAACGGAGCTTCTCGTGTGTGAACGGACCCATTCCAAACACTCAGCTTTCCAATTATTGTACATCCTGCTTAACTGATGCTTATTAATTCCTTCAAACTCATTATGGCATGCAAAATAGGGCTCTCCCATGAGATGAATACTAATGAATGGAGAAACTTCTCGACAGTGCTGCTGCTGTCAGAGGTCTTTCTGTTTAGATGTTTGCTTTCAGCTGCAGCCCACAGACAAAATAAATGCTCCTGGAAAAAAGAGCATTTCTAAAGAGTCCAATCGTGAAATCACTGTAAGGGAGCATTGATCAGAATCTGTGGTAATCGCCTGTGACAGGAGGGACCTGCAGTACTTGTGCAGTGGTGTGTATGGATTATGTCTAGACTTGAAGAGGGCCCTACAGTAGAGTGCTTGTAGCTGGAGTAAATAAAGCTCCCTCTGACTGACACTGAGCCGGCAGGGCCAAGCCATAGGGCTAACCCAAACAAAACACTTCAATCTCTCACTGTTGCTCTCCACTGCTCCCCAAGGGCTTGATTGATTGATTCGCCAGCCAATCAGAGTACATTGATCTCAGAACCTGACCCCTCCACCCCGAACTCCCCGGGCCTCCTCTCTGTCCGTTCATCTGCTGGCTGTCAGAAGTATTCACTGGAGGGCTGTAGCTGTGGAGAACTGCACTTTTAAACACACTTCACTCTGCCTCATATTGTTTCTGAATACTCCCTGGATCCAGTCGTCTTTGCTGTCACAAGGCTCGTGGGTCATTCCTAGACAGTGCCATGATGCTAAAAGCTTGATTAGCTACTGTCTTGGACATATTTGGTTTTTAGCCTTTTCTGTTCCCTGTGCAGAATGTTGGCAGTTGGAGTACTTCCAAGACTTGGGTGGAGATAAAACTCTCTAGTTGAATAATGAGTGCAAGCTGAGCCACTGGATTAGAAAATAACAAGATACAACATATCTTGAACTGATCCAGGAGTATGGAGTACATATGTTGAAGAACACGAGGATATCAGGAAAATGAATATTATAACAATATGTATTTTATAATGTGGATAATACTTACAGAGACTCCACAACTCTACTAACAATTAATTCTCTCAATATCTATATTAACTGTAAATTAAATAGCAAGAAAAGGCTAAAATCTAAATGTGGTCAGTCAGTTCTGACTTTCATAGTGCAAACAAAACAGGATCTACAGCACCATGGGCTAACTGGACCTGCAGGCTGTGCCTGACTGTTAAAGCAACAGAGGGCGAGCCATGAAAAATGTGTGAGGTTGGCTTCCTTACGGCTTTACCAGGGCTTGGATGAAGGCTTGATATCAATTGAATGTCATCATTCAGAGGAGAGAATGGTCTCAAATGTGTGGAGATGTGCTTCCAAAGCTCTTTCATTTTCTTTGTCTTGTTTGCTGACATGCCATTGAATGTAGGCCACTGGTAAGCCTACATTGAGGAATCAGCTGTTTTGTTTTGTTTTTTTTTTGGATGGAGGCGCCATGGTTAAGGTAGCTGTTGAAGGTCAGTCAGTGGCTGTGTCACGGTTTTGGTTATTGGCTGGACCCAAGAGCAACACAACAGACGAGGGGGACTGAGGAAAAAGGATTTAATAAACACAAAAACTCCAGAACTTACATGAAAAAACAGAAAAAGGCAACAAACAAGGAATCCGGTGACAAGCTGCTTCAGTGGCTGGAGGCTGGGTGGTGAACGCTGAGGCTGGATGGAGGAGACATGAGGGTGAAGGCTGAGCACAGGTGACGAGAGGAGACACTGGGAACACTGGGAACGCTGGGAAACGCTGGAAACGCAGGGAATGCAGGACGAGAGTGAGGGGACGATCCGGCAGCTTCCAGGTGGAACCATGGAGTTTTTAAAGCTGCCGGTCGTTAAGAGGGAATGAGGGACAGCTGGGAGGAGGGAGAGGGGACCCAGCACCAGCAGGCCACACCTCCAGCCACTGAAGTCAAGCCTGAACAAAAGACAAAACCAAAAACACTGGAGAACACTGAAAAATGCACTGAAAATAAAAACACAAGGAGCAAACCATGACAGGCTGACTGGTAAGGAGTAGATGAAAACAGGCTGCTACACAATGCTAAAAGACAAATGAAGGCAATGGAAGCAGGTGTGTGGGCATAAGATGAGTGGAAGTGGTGGCGAACTGGTGAAGATCAGAGGAGGGCAGGATTTATAATGACAAGTGAGTTAGTGATTGAAAATGATCATAGTAAGAGAAAAGGTGCAAAAATAGGAGCGGGTTAATGCCATGAGAGCGTGTTGGTGCGGAGGCCTAGGAGTTACTGGGAGGCATCATCTTTTCACAGAGGTGGGCAAAGTAATGTGATGTATAGAGTAATGTAACTAATTACTTTTGCTGGTGAGTAATTAGTAGTTAGTGTTATGTAATGAATAAAGTGATTATGTATTATCCATGTGTGACTGATCCTGACGAAGACTGATGTGTATGTAATCCATACCACTGTTCTTAATCATGGAGCAACTATAGCGATTTTTTTTTTTTTTTTTACTTTTTATACTCGATGAAGCATTGTACCTTGATATTTTGGGTAAATTCATTTCCTGTTTTTGTAGACAGCAATAAGTGAGTGTGTTTATTTCCTTGGTGTGAGGCAGTTCTTCTGAATTAAGCCAGTTGACTCTGATTGAGTTACCTCTTTCATTATAATTATTAGTGTAATAAAGGGCTCTGTGTAATCATGACTACTGGCTATTGTGCAAGCATAAAAATGAAACTCTGATAAATCACCAATAACAGCTGTGTCTCTTCTTTTGACAGGTGGGATATTTGAGTCCATTGAAAGCGGCCCATCAGGCGCTGAGGAACTAGCCTTTAAATTTGCTTTAAACACAATCAACAGGAACAGAACCCTACTGCCAAACACCACGCTCACCTACGACATCCAAAGGATAAATATCTATGACAGCTTCGAAGCCTCCAGGAAAGGTATGTGGTTGTGATTAGAAGATATGCCTCTGGTGCTGCCATGCTCTTGGCTGCTGTTTGTGTGTGGAGCAATATGTGCGAGTAAATGTGTGTGTGTGTGTGTGTGTGTGTGT